>OZ024745.1:63072195-63129695 GCA_964016885.1 Eledone cirrhosa
CTACAAAAAACAATCATTATTAAATAAATATATTTTACATAATAATTGTTATAGTTGAATTAATAAAAAATAAATATTACATACAAATAGTCTAACAATAATAATAAAATAATCTAACATAAAACGAACAATAATATGGACAAGTATACAAGTAAATATGATACAACCAATATTATAAGAATGTTATAACGAACTGAAAAAAAAATAGTTAATATAAATTAAAAAAATCATATATAAATTAACAATATAACTTACCAAAACGAGAAAAATATTTTGATGATAAACGACGAAATACAGGAGGAAGATTCGAAAGCGAAACGATAAATAAACGTGCAAACAAAGTGGCAGATGCTTTTGAGCAACACTTACTCTCATTGGGTGATTAGCCAATAAGACGATACATTACAAAAGATGTTTGGCAGGGATCACCACGGCCAGCAAAACCCCTTGAATTTTTTATTCACAAGCTATGCATGTATGTCAGAAGACACGCAGACTTAAAACATTCTGTTGTTAGTCACTGCGTGTCTAACATATATATATATATATATATATATATATATATATATATATATATATATATATATATATATATATATATATTAATAAGCATAATTCAAGATAAATAAGACGGACAACAGAGATAAGCAGGGTGGGTGAGGTGGGCTGGCAAGTAGTTCGGCGAGTATTTCTGGGAGCCGCGTCGAAATTATAAACACACACACAGACACGCAGACACACACACACACACACACACATATATATATATAAATTTGTCAATTTCAAGAGAAATGTCAGGAGCATCAGATACCTCTCTACCTCGCCTTCGTCGACTTGACGAAGGCATGTGACCTGGTCAACAGGAGCGGACTCTTCAAGCTTCTTCAGAAGATTGGCTGCATCCCCACCTGCTTGCTCGTGTCATCTCGTTCCACGAGAACATGCACAGCACAGTCTGCTTCGACGGCGCTACGCCCGCGGCCTTCCCCGTTAGCAGTGGCGCCGATACTTTTCAGCATCTTCTTCTCGATGCTCCTCCAGTACGCCTTCAAGGACTGCAAAGAGGGCGTGTATATCCACACCAGAGCTGACGGTGGGCTCTTCAACATTGCCCGTCTTGGTGCCAAGACCAAGGTGGCGGATGCTCTATTCTGATGATGCAGCCCTGACGTCGCACTCGGAGGAGGGCCTACAGCTGCTTGTCAGTCGCCTCTCCCACGCCTGCAAGGAGTTCGGACTGACCATCAGTCTAACGAAACCAATGTCATGGCGCAGGGCACAAATCACCTTCCAACTATCACCATTGACGGGCACGCGCTGGGAGCGGTCAACATGTTTACCTACCCCTGGTCCCTCATCTCAGGCTCGCTCACCCTAGATGCGGAGGTGAGCAGCAGGATCGCCAAGGCTGCAGCAGGTATGGTCAAGCTGAGTAAGAGGGTATGGAACAACCCCTGCCTCACGGAGAAGACCAAGCTGTGCGTTACCAGGCCTGTGTGCTCAGCATTCTGCTCTACAGCAGTGAGGCATGGACCCCCTACGCGTAGCAGGAGAAGAAACCCGACAGCTTCCACCTTAGATGTCTGCGGCGCATTCTGGACATAGGCTGGCAGGACGAGGTTCCCAACACAGAGGTCCTGAAGCGGGCCCGGATGAACAGGATGTTCGCCATCCTCAGAGAAAGACGCCTGCGCTGGTTCGGCCATGTCAGACGAATGGATCCTGGCCGCATCCCCAAGGACCTCCTGTACTGGCAGAGGGTGCGCGACCGACCGGACGCCCGCAACTCCGCTTCAGGGACGTTTGCAAGAAGGACCTAAAGCTGTGTGGTATTAACGATTCCTCGTGGGAGAACCTCGCTGAGGACCGCCCATCCTGGCCCTCCACTGTTAGTAGAGGTGTGCTGGTAGCCGAAGATGCGAGAAATGCGGCTCTAGCTGACAGGAGGTCCAGGAGGATCGACAAGGAATCCAATCCTCAGCAACGAACAGCATATGTTTGCACTAAGTGCACCAGGGACTGCCACTCACGGTTTGGTTGTTCAGCCACTCACGCAAGTGCAACTGCTGAGACCCACGCGGAGCTACTCCATCGTCTTGCGAAGACGGACAGATCCTGACGATATAAATGTATACACACTTTGATTTGAATGCTCTAGATGTGCGTATACATTTTTGGGGGGACACCCTTTATATATGTACACATATATGGAGTTGGGTGCGTGTGAAGTTGTCCACGAAACAAAAATAGTACTAAATTGTTTTGGTTTTACCCTTCAATATTTTAGTCTGTATCTGTTGATACTATTATTATACCCAGTTTCATCCTTACGGGGTCGATAAAATAAAGTACCAGTGATGCACTGGGTAATTGCTGGCCTTGTGCCAAAAGTAGAAACAATTATTATACCCAGTTTCACTATATATTACTTCGTTTCCATTGCTTGCATTGTGTAAATTGTCTGTATTTTGAGGATTCTTATGTCAATATTACCAGAATGACCAGTTGGTTGTTTGCTTTTGTTTGTAGATTTTGACATAAACCCGACTTTACTAAATTGATATTTTGTTGATATCTATCTGTATTGATTCTTCGCCCATTTTGACGGGTGATGGTTAATTTATTCAATCTATTGGAACTGTGTATGGCTGGCATATTGTTGATCACTTCCCTTTACTCGCCCAATCTAAATTGGTACCCTGTTGCGGTCTTGTTCACTGCTTTTTTATTTACTGATATTAATTCTGGTGTCTTTGTATAGATTCCGAGGGAAAAATAGCAGTGTAATTTATTTTATGATAAGCATTACATTTATCACTAAAGGATCAGGTATTTCTATTAGTGAATTTATTTCTGATATTATTTATTCTCACCTAAGAGCTAAGCATAATAATGGAGTAAATTATTCCATCAAGCAGCATCATATTACAAGAGAATTGTAAAATTAGAAGATTCTCTGTAGGAGTGAAGTACATAACTAAAATCAAGTAAATGAATCTCAAATGAAACAGAGAAAGTAACTGGATTATATGAATTTTCAAATTAAATACAGATAATTCCAATCCGGCAATACATAACACAAGCTATTAAAATGTAATATTCCCACAACAGGTAGCAGCCTTTCTACAGCAGAGTATATATAAAATAGAAACTGGTCAATGATTGACAGCGAATAACATACATATATTTTTCCCGCATATGCCCTTGAGCATCGTAACGTTTCAGCATAATATCACAAGGCTGTTTATTTTATATAAGAAATGAGCTACTAACATGGTTCAGTTATTATTTAATCAAGTGAATGGCAGAATCGTTAATGCGTCAGACAAATGCATAGCAGTATTTTATCCGGCAGTTTTCTGTTTAACTTTATCTTTGCTTTTCATCATTTTGGGAACATTCGTACTGAAGGCATCATACAAAAAATGTACCTCACCACACAATTGTGTAAGTCACATTAATGAATTTAATTTTTAATTCCCAGCTGCAAATTAAGAAATTACCAAGTAAAATAATAAGCACCAACACGGAATTAAAAACCATTTAAAAGAAGGGACAGGTTGAATACTTAAATCAAATGGTCAAATCAAACCACATACACAGTGCATAAAATATATTTCTAGTGATGTTATTTATAGAATAACAATTTATGAATTATGGAAAAGACAATTAAATCAACAGGCATGTTGTGAACTAAACGATAAACATACACAGAGTTGTAACATGAAAGGACGTGATTTAATAAATTATGCTTATTTTTTATTTAAATAAGTAAAGGTGGGGGATTAGGAGAGACATTAGAGCATTGGATAAAGATTTTAATCGTGATGCTGATGTTCTCAGTTCATCTTTGCCTCTCTTTCTTTCGTGACCGATAGTTCTGAGGACATTTTTTTCTTTGATCTTTTTCGGAATCGTGGTCGATCTATAGACTTTCTTTTATTCACAACTTTGCAGTCCTTGTGCCTAAATCTCTAATCATTAGTGGATTGGCAGTATCGGTAGAGGGTTGGACGCCATGCTTTGAAGCATAGAGTTACCTCCCTTTATGATCTGAGTTCAAATGCCGCCGAGGTTAACTTTGCCTTTCATCCTTACATGGTCGATAAAATAAAGTACCAGTAATACACTGGGATAATTGCTGGCCTTGTGCCAAAAGTAGAAACAATTATTTATTCAAGTGAGGATTGTCAGTCGTTAAAGCATTAGACATATATTTAGCAGTGTTTGATTTCGTCCTTTACGTTCAAAGCTCAAATCCTGCTGAGGTTATCTCTCACAGTTATCTTTACGGGGTCTATAAAATTAAGTATTAGCAATGCACAAGGGTCGATTTAACCGACTTTCCTCTCCACCGAAAAATTAGTGGCCTTTTGCCGATATAAAATATTATAATATAATAAGGGCAACATGAAAATCGACGAAATCAATGCGAAAATAGACGTGAAATGAACTAAATAATAAAGATATTAGGACAAGCAAAGAATTCGCAAATGAAAAGGTGGCAAGCAGGGACAATTTTAACAGCATTGCGTAGTCACATCAATAATTTTATGATTAATATTTATATATAATATAATGAATGAACCTGTTATTTTTACACAAAGACATTTTTTCCAATTCCATCCCACCCGTCTCCTCAATCTATCTTATTTCTCATTCTTTCTTCTGATGAAGGGCTATCGTCCGAAACGTTAATACCCTCTTCCTGCTATATAAAGCGTAACCTAATATCCCTTCGATATTGTATTGTTATTTGTGTTTACCTTTTACACACACACACACACACACACACACACACACACACAAACATATATATATATATATATATATATATATATATATATATATATATATATATATATATACACATATATATATTATCATATATAATAGGATTTAATGCAGCATATGGTAATTTTGAAAATATGTTTACCACTGTGGGAAACAAGATGTGTAAAAAGCATTAAATTTGGTAAAAATAAGGGACTTCACTTGGCCAGTGAAGTATATATACAAATAATGTATCTATACTTTGTATATTTAATGCAATTCAGGATTTTATTCTTTTCGTTCTTTATTTACAACTTTTGTTTATTATTAGACTTGGCTTACTATTTTCGCTTACTATTTCTGTTATTTGAATATTATATTAATTTCTCAATGTCGCAATGTTTTGTACTTTTGCTTGGTTAACAGTAAGTAATGCTTATTGCAGCTGCAGCAAAAACATTGACGAACCGCTTCTTACTTGCCTGTAAAAAGTTTAGTTTAAAAATCAGCATTAAGAAAGCTACATCAACCAAAGCCGAACCCCCTTACCCCAGGCAGGTAGAAGATGATAAACAGGGAGAGCAGTGGCAGTGTTAATACTTTTATAAGGATCTAAGAAATGGACACTTTCATCTACACTTATTGACCGAGTCTCCAATGTTGATCTGTTCACAAGATGCAACGTCAGTGGTATTTGTTTGTGTCTCATGCAATTCCAACTTAGATGGGCTTGTCATGCCTTACGGACGGATGAGGACCGCACAGCCAATTTACTATAATACAGTTAACTGTATAGTTGTGCGCGTAATATAGGCAGACCATTACACAGCTATACAGACACACTGAAATAATATCTTAACTCTATGAACATGCCTTTTATTTCTTTTGAAGCCCTAGTGTCTGACCGTGAAAAATGGAGAACTCTCTGCCTTGAAGGTATAAATAACTTCTTTAAAATCTCCTCTCGTCCATCTTCGTGATCCAAGATCTAACACTACGATTCCATTAAACCCTCCATCCTGCACCGCTAAAATCCTATCATCTGCACGAAATACGGTTTGATGTGTAAATAAGCAGTTGGACTGAAGTACCATTCAAATTATAACCATAAAAAGTGAATTGAGAAGGCTGCTGAACCTTTATTATTCGATAAACAACGGGTGAATCCTTCATATATATGTATGTGTATGTTTGTATAATGTTAGATAGTGAAACATTACAAGTTGTAGTTAATTAAATCATGGATTTCCTCGTGCTATAGGCCTATTGTATCTATTTGTATCTATTGAATAAAATTCTAAGATTATTGTTTATGAGGATAAATGGCAGATTGAATAAGTTTATTTCCAGGCTTTTAACATGGAGTTGCATAACAGCTATAGGTTAGTCTACACATCAATATATATTATTTCTATCCACTCCCGCCCTTAGGAGACCTTAAAGCATTGAATTAATTAACTACAACATTTTGTTTATTTTTTCCTTCTTCAGCATTACGTATGTGACCTTGTAGGTTTTGAATAATCAATGACATCTAATAACATATCGCTACTTTCACAACACAAAATTAGCTTTGATGTAATGTGATATTCATATCAACACCACATTGAGTTCTAAAACGGTGGTGAAAGCACTTGCCTTGAATACGACAACTCGATTATTTCGATCCTTCGCAGGCGGCTCTATCGACTAGGTTTAATTTACCTTATTTTCATAAGTATTATTTACAGTGATCGGTTATTATTACGCCATTTTGTGTTGGCACGCACATTATTTAAATTTCAAATTTTCCCAATATCAACCACTTTGTTTATATATATTTACAAGCACGGCCTGAAAAACGATAAAAATATACGAGATCCTACTTCTGGTACTGGATTCTAAATCTGGGCGATTGTAAACTATATAGTATGCTAAATTAACAATTTTAAACGTTATATTAGATAAGCTGAGCGCCTTATATTCCCTTTTCTATCTATAACATGGGGATCACATTTAATTTTGCGACAACTTAAACAAACAGCCAATTTGTGCCAAGTTGTGCAAACAAACTGGTGCTGAACACAGTCCTATGTCAGTGAATATCGATGTGGAATAAATCCCAGATTATGAATACCAGACTTTGAAATATAAATTATAAACAAGATATGTACAATCACAAGCTTGAAAAAAATAAGAGAAAAGAACAGACGCTCTCATGGAAGGCGAAGCATTTACCTGTTCCTAGCAAGGCGCTCGATATATATTATAGAGAGATAGGAGAGAATGAAAGAGAGATAGAGAGAGGGGGGGATAAAGAGAAAGGGAGAGAGGGAGGAAGAGGCGATTTGGTATCAGAAACAGATAGAAACTGAGACACTGACTGATCTTGAAACATAAAATGATTGCAAAATGTTAACATACATTTTCGTCTAAATCACTCTCATGCACATATACACACATATATATGCAAGTATGCACAGACACATCTATGTATCTACATCTATCTCTATCTCTCTCTCTCTCTATATATATATATATATATATATATATATATATATAGATCTCTATTTATCTATCTAGCTATCTCTCTCTCTCTCTATATATATATATATATATATATATATATATATATATATATATATATAGAGAGAGAGAGAGAGAGAGAGAGAGAGAGAGAGAGATAGCTAGATAGATAAATAGAGATCTATAAATAGATAGATAGATAGACATATGTACATAAGTACCCGATGCATTTATACATACATGCATCATACAGAAATACAAACATATTTGCATACATGCATACATACATACACTTTCATACAAAAAAAATCATGGGGTACATGCATGCATTATATAAAATAGAGCTTCCATATTCAATGCTTAAGCTGTATTCGTAAGAAGTACGATTTTCTCGAATGATCAATTTTAAGCAATTGAAACATGATAATCGAAATTGGTAAAATATATTTAGCGCACGATTATTTAATGTGATACCAATAGGAAGAATGAGAAAAAACCTATTTTTTTGTTCATTCTAGTTATTGATATCAGATCGTGGATTTTGTAGTGTTTGAAAAGACTCTGAAATATGTTATTGTTATATTTTTTGCAATATTGTTTGAGGAAGCAGTTTCTATTATTCAACATTAAAATTTTGTTCGGATTTGGAGTCCGAGTGATTCGGTTTATCAACATTTCACATTGAATGCTTTCTATTTATTGGTTTTAAAGGTATATCATAGGAGTTTAATGTAGTTCATTCGAGTATAACATTTTCGCTTTGCTCATTGGTTCGATATGTTAATGATATAGTATGTTTTCTCTTTCATTTACATTTACAGATAATAGAGCTTGTAAAATCTCCACAGGTTTCAAGATTTCGTATTAAATTATGTAACCATCTGAATACCTACTCGAAATATTTACGTGTAAACGGCTGAATATTTTACAAATAGGTTTATCCTTAATATAATTCTCAGGTTAATGCAACCTGGCATATCTTGTCAATTAAATTACAGATACAATTTAAAGAGAGACTGACATATAGAGAGATATATATAGAGAGAGATAGATAGTTAGATAGAGAGATAGAGAGAGAAGGAGAGAGAAATAGAGAGAGAGAGAGAGAGAGAGAGAGAGAGAGAGAGAGAGAGAGAGAGAGAGAGAGAATACCGTTTCTGTTGAATTAGGACCATTATTCCTCTTTATTACCATGTCTATATGATAATGGTAGAACTACTAACAATAGAGATTATTTTTGCTAAAATGTATGGGATTTTTTTGAGTGGAATAGAAATCATTTCCTAAACAGCTCAAAGATATTTTTTCGTCGAAAATAGTGGATGAGAAGAGAAACTCGTGCCTTTTCAGTATTGGAAGTATTGGGAGAACTGTGAAGCGAAGGGCCTAGACAATGAGATTCAGTAGGTTTGAGGGGAATTAACATTAACTGTTTTAACCCTAAATAGTACCTGGTCAAATTTGTAACAGAGACATCAACAATTAAATTGTAAATACGTGCTAATATAAAAAATGTATTAGACTTAACACAAGACTAGATAACAACCATATCTATACGAAAATAACAAATTGATTTCCCGCAATATTAGTTATCGTATACACACGCCTCCACATATACATGACACGCACACATATACGCACATGCCCACGCAGTTACAGGTAGCGCCCACACACACACACACACATATATATATATATATATATATATATATAAAACGGTAGATGTCTGTCTGAGTGTGTGTATGATTTTTATGCATTTCCACATTTCTCAACCGATTTTGATGATTTTTGTTCCACTGTGCTCCAAATTTACCAGGGCAGGTCAACATATAATTATTTTTGCCAAACATTTCCTGCTTCTAGGAAAAAAAATCGATAAAACTAAATACATGCTGTAACCCTCTCTCTTACACGCTTCATCCTCTCACTACTACCATCAAAAATATATGAAACTACATACATGTTCCAACTCTCTTTAAAAGGTTCATCCTTTCCTCTACTCCACTCTCAATCTCCTCTGCAACTCTCTTTAAAAGGTTCATCACTCTCTCTACTCTCCCCTCAATCTCCTCTTCAACTCTCTTTAAAAGATTACTGCCTCCGTCTACTACCCTATCACAATTTAGAACAACGACAACACTTTTGAAGGAACGCGACACAAAATTTGAAACCTAAGCAAACAACAACCATAGCTTTACTCTCCCCGTCGCTCCCCCTCTCTCTACAATAGATTATTCCCTTTCTCTATAATTTAACTGCTTTATCCTCTTCATGCTTCGAGGTTTAACACTAGCTTCATTCTATCCGTCGCTCTTATTCCCCCTATTCGTTCGAGAACGCGAAAAAAAACTTTGATAACTAAACAACACATCATTTTATACAACAACAAACAGTCATAACGACATACTCTCTCTGTCGCTCTTCACTCCCTATATGACAACACCTCAGAGAGAGAAACAATGTATATGATCAAATGGAGCGTTCTGTATATTCCCCCTCTCTATAATTTAACTGATTTACTCTCTCTGTCGCTCTTCACTCCCTATATGACAACACTGCAGTGGAGCGTTCCGTATTGACATACGGCTTATCTGGGGCATTTTCAATCGGCTTATTGCAAATAACAACCCGCAAAATAACACTTCATATAACAGATTGCTATAGACATATGAATCGGAATGTTACATTCCGTGAACTTTTCCCTGGGCAAAATTATTCGAAGAGACATGACCTTATTGCCAGAGTGTTCAGACTGAAACTGGCTAAACTCATGGCTTTAATCAAAAAGGTCAGGTAGTTGGAGCTGTAAAATGTGGCATTTTCACCGTCGAATGGCAAACATGAGGGCTGCCACATGCTCACATTTTGATTTGGTTAGCTGATAAAATCAATTCATTCAAATGCTATAGACAGCTTAATTTCGGCTGAAATCCCTAACCCAGCAACTGACCAGGAATTACATGACATCGCCAAAGGTAAAATGATTCATGGTCCGTGTGCGTCGGGTCCTAATGAGCATCACACGTGTCTCAAAGGGGATGGGGTCGTGCAGTAAGGAATACCCCCAAAAATGTGCTGACCAGACTCAGACTGGTGGCGACGGGTACCCCCTGTGCAGGCGGAGACGGCCCGAGAACGGTGGCTTCACCACAACAGTAAAAGGAGGTCAAGTCGACAATAGATGGGTGGTCCCTTACTGCCCGCTTCTGTTGAAGACGTTCAACGCCCACATCAACGTTGAGTTTTGCAACTCGTCAAGTCGATAAAATACATATGCAAATATGTAAATAAGGGCTCTGATGCCGCAATGTTCACATTTCAAGCTGAAAATAACAGGGACGAGGTCACAGAATACCTGGTGGGGCGGTACATCTGTAGCAATGAAGCTTTTTGGCGCCTATTTGGTTTACCCTACACCAACGTCACCCCGCCATCGTACAGCTTGCGGTACATTTGGAAAATGGGCAAAGGGTTTACTTTACGGACCAAACCGCCGCCAAGTAGGCCGCCGATCCAAAAGAGACGACTCTGACAGGTTTCTTCAAACTTTGCCAGTTCGATACATTTGCGCAAACAATTTTGTACTCCCAGGTTCCATCCTACTTTATATGGTCGAAAAACACTTGGGTGCGAAGAAAGTCAGGTCAGGCTGCTGAAAGACATCCTGTGTAAAATTTGACAGCTGTCTTGGAAGGGTTTACATTGTGCCCCCAAGTCAGCATGAGTGCTATCATCTCCGCCTTCTCCTGCATGAAGTTGTAGGCCGACAAAGTTTTCAGGACCTCAAAACTGTTGATGGAGAAATATGTGATACGTACAGGGAAGCCTGCTTTAAGCGTAGTCTTTTGGAAGATGATTCGCAATGGGATTCCACTTTAGCAGAGGGTGCTTTGTTGAAATCGCCTAAAGGTCTACGGGAACTCTTTGCTATTTGGCTTCAAAAGTGTGAATTGGGTGATCCCATATCTTTATGGTCAAGTACAGAGACTTCATGTCTGAGGACTTCCTGCGCCTGGCTCATCTGCAGTATACTTCAGTGGAAGTTGGTTACAGCGACATTATCTACAACAGGGCAATCATTGATATCGCGGACGTCCTCCTCGACATGGGTGGGAGTGAGTTGGCGACGTATGGCTTGCCGTCAACCGTCAGAGAGGAAGCTAACACGTTGGCCCCGGATTTGTTGCGGGAAACAGCATATGACATCGAATCTCTTTCCCAATACTTAGAGGAAAATGAGCCCAAACTTCTGTTGAACCAAAGGTTGGCCTATTTAACTATCATTGACGCGGTTCAAAATCAGACTGGGAGTATTAACTTTCTCGATGCTCCTGGGGGTACCGGAAAAACTTATCTAACGAAATTGATTCTCGCTAAGATTCTTCAGGAGAAAAAAATTTCGTTGGCCGTTGCATCGTCCGGGATCGCTGCTACTTTGCTGCTGCGAGGCAGGACAGCACATTCCACCCTTAAACTCCCCTTGGATTTAGTAAAAACTGAGACACCAACATGCAATATCAGCAAGAGTTCACACGAAGCTCTGGGTCTCAAAAAATGTTGCCTCATTGTTTGGGATGAGTGCACAATGGCACACAAGGGTGCCCTTGAGGCATTGGACGTTTCCCTGAAAGACATTAGGGATTCTACGGCTCCTATGGGTGGCGTAACCCTTCTGCTATCAGGGGATTTTTGGCAAACGCTGCCTGTCATTCCCAATCGGACAAGAGCTGATGAAGTGCGTGCCTGTCTTAAGACGTCCATGTTGTGGCTGCAGGTGAAGAGTTTGTACCTGAGCACAAATATGCGTGCTCATTTGCATGGTGACAACATGTCTGCAGCATTTGCTCAGAATATTTTAGCACTTGGTGAGAGCAAGGTCCCTGCGGATGACAAGGGTGGCATAGCAATCGACTCCCTGTGCAACATTGTGAGCAGCCCCTCTGAATTTTGGGAAGCATTTTTTTCCTAATGTCTCATCTAACTTTAAAAACCTCGATTGGCTCAGCGAAAGAGCCATCCTTGCTCTGAAAATACCATGGATAATTTTATTAACGAGCAGCTGATTGAGAAAATTCCCAGTAAAGAATACATTTTCAAATCTATCGACCGGACGTCAGACTCCGACGATATGGTTAATTATCCGGTTGAGTTATTAAACTCCCTTGAGCCCCCAGGGCTCCCACCTCACATTCTTAAGCTTAGGGTTGGCTGTCCCATTATGCTAATAAGGAAATTGCGTTCACCAAAGCAGTGCAACGGTACCACTTGATTGAGGCCACCATTGTAACGGGGTGCGGGAGAGGGGAGAATGTTTTCATTCCAAGGATGAACCTTAGCCCCTGGCGTCAGATATCCCGTTCGATTTCCGGCGATCCCAATTTCCGGTGAGACCATGTTTTGCCATGTCCATTTACAAGTCACAAGAGCAAACATTGTCGTGGCGGGCATCCATTTGGGGGAGCCATGCTTCTCCCATGGCCAACTTTATGTTTCCTGTTCCAGCGTAGGGAGCAGGAATGGACATTTTGCTTACACACCTCAAGGGGTGACACGCAATATCGTCTACAAAGAGATGCTATAGATGTTCGTGCAGGTGTTGGAGCTATGCTGGAAAACTGGTAGGGTCACCCATAGCGGACAGATCTGATACCCAGCAGCATCAGGGCCACCATCTTGCAACTTTGGTCTACTAAATTCGCTATTGGAAGATTATTAACCCATCATTGATTGTTCAAAATGCTAATTGGTTCGTAACTATTAATAACCGATTCAACTGCTTTATGCACTTAATTGATAACCTTATGTGCTTTCAAGCTACGTTTACTTGTTTGTAACTTTTCATAGCAAATGAACAAACCCGAGCAACGCCGGTCTAAACTGCTAGTATATATATATATAACGAAGTATAGCGAAGGAGGTGTGGTAAGGAACCAGATGGACCATAACGCACTAGAGTACTCAATATTTTGGGTAGTAGAATGGGTAATAGGAAAATGTTTAACCCCGACGGCACAGCTCAAGCCGTTTCGTCGAAACGACCTGAGCTCTGCCATCGGGGTAATTAAATTCTCCTATATATATATATGTGTGTATGTGTGTGTGTGTGTGCGTGTGTGTGTGTGTGTGTGTATATATGTATGTGTGTGTGTGTGTATGTATATATGTGTGTGTGTGTGTGTATGTATATATGTATATACATGTATATATACATGTATATATATATATACATGTATATATACATGTATATATGTATATACATGTATATATATATATATAAATGTATATATATATATATATATATATACATGTATATATATATATATATATATATATATACACAAAACTAAATTAAATTAAGGGAGTCATGTCCGCGATTTGACACAAGGAAGATTAATCATTTTTAAAAGGTAATATGTGAAGTTCTAGTTAAACTTTAATTAGTTACCTACCTAGCTGTGTGTGCTTACACACTGTACAAATTATCTCCTGTCATTGTTTCATGTGTTTACTTTAAATATATATATATATATACATTTATATATACATATATATATATATATATATATATATATATATATATATATATATATATATATATATATATATATATATATATATATATATATATATATATATATATATTGAGATAAGCAGAACATGTAAAATTCAACCAATTTTTCAAAATAAATCAAAATTAATATACAATTAAAATTAATCAAAATTAAAAAATATAATATAAATATTTACCTATTCCAATGTCCCTAACTGTACAGTTTCACGGTGCAAAACATTAAATATCACGAGGATATTAATGGAAAAGCAACGATCATCAGAGAATCATTATATATATATATATATATATATATATATATATATATATATATATATATATATATATATATATATATATATATATTTATATATATACATTTATATATACAGATATATATATACTCATATATATATATATATATATATATATGTGTGTGTGTGTGTGTGTCTGTGTGCCTGTGTCTGTGTGTATATATATATGGCCCACGGAAATATTGCAAGAGACCACAGTAACATTGCAGAGCCAACTGTCTTATTTTAGGGGCCAATGTTTTGATTTCAAAAAGTACCTTGAATCTAAGAAAAAGAATAAAATGAAGAATTAGAAATAGAGGCCAGGACTATCCATCATCAGTGGTCTACTAGCTATCATAGGTATTTCTTCGCATTACAGATCATGTACCTCCGGCTAGGACAGTACAATAGCTAAAATAAGTTATTGGGATAAAAAGAATTGGGTGGAGAATGAGAGACAGGTAAACAAACACGAATGGTGAAGCAACGTAAAGAGAGGAAAAATGAGAAAACGATTCAATGATTCATTTTGAATATAAGAACTTGCGAATATTGACGAGAAGGCAAAGACACATCTTGGCCGTGCGAGTGTGAGCGAGGAAAGAATTTCGTACGGTGTGGGACGATGGAGTGAGAGAGAGGGTGAGTTGCATAGAGAGAGTGAGTGAAAGTGTGAGGAAGAGGCTAGCCGAGAGAGGGTGAATAGCAGAGGGGGTGAGTGAAAGTAAGAGGGAGAAGGAGAGAGAAAGGGGAGAGAGAAAGGGGATAGCAGTAAGGGAAGAGAAAAAGACATGTCACAGCAAGGGGGGAAGTATAAATGGATGAAAAATGGCGAGCTGTCTTATATAATAACATGAAGACTGAGAAATAGAAGCTAGGACTATCCATCATCAGTGGTCTTCTAGCTATCATAGGTATTTCTTCGCATTACAGACCATATAGCTCCGGCTAGGGCAATACAATGGCTAAAATAAGTTATTGGGATAAAAAGAATTGGGTGGAAGAAGAGAGACAGGTAAAGGAACACGAATGGTGAGGCAACGTAAAGTGAGGAACTCCACCCAATTCTTTTTATCCCAATAACTTATTTTAGCTATTGTATTGCCCTAGCCGGAGCTATATGGTCTGTAATGCGAAGAAATACCTATGATGGCTAGAAGACCACTGATGATGGATAGTCCTAGCTTCTATTTCTAAGTCTTCATGTTATTATATAAGACCGCTCGCCATTTTTCATCCATTTATGCTTCCCCCTTTGCTGTGACATGTCTTTTTCTCTTCCTTTACTGCTATCCCCTTTCTCTCTCCCCTTTCTCTCTCCTTCTCCCTCTTACTTTCACTCAACCCCTCTGCTATTCACCCTCACTCGACTAGCCTCTTCATCACACTTTCACTCACTCTCTCTATGCTACTCACCCTCTTTCTCACTCCATCGTCCCACACCGTACGAAATTCTTTCCTCGCTCACACTCGCACGGCCGAGATGTGTCTTTTGTCTTCTCGTCAATATTCGCAAGTTCTTATGTTCAAAATGAATCATTGACTTGATTTTCTCATTTTTTCCTCTCTTTACGTTGCTTCACCATTCGTGTTTATTTACCTGTCTCTCTTTCTCCACCCAACTCTTTTTATCCCAATAACTTATTTTAGCTATTGTATTGTCCTAGCCGGAGGTATATGCGAAGAAATACCTATAATGATGGATAGTCCTGGCTTCTATTTCTAATTTTTCATTTTATTATATATATATAATTAAGTTAAAAATGTACATCCACATATGTATACTGAAATACTAGTATGCATATGAATACACACACGTGTACATATGTAGATGTACCGAGTTTTTCACTGGTCACTTTACTGTGAGTGTCCAGCTATTCTGTATGTAAACACGCAGACAAACCGGTTTTTAGAGTCATACTGGTTTTTGAGGAAACACCTTTCCTCTATTCTCCAGAAAGCCAGACAAGGAATATTGGACTAGTTTCGATGTTGTTACATCTCATCAGCAATATTTACCTATCTTCCGGCCTTTCTAGAGAATCGTAAAAGCACATATCGTTATATGCTTTTTCTATGAAAATTAGTAGTGGGCAGACTAACTTGCATAGAGCGTGAGTACGTACCGGTTCAGCGGAGACGATAAAAACAAATAACGAAACGAAATCAAACCTCGTTTCGTTTGTAACTCACTCTTGTATGACTGACGCTTAAACAATTAAGTTAAAAATGTACATCCACATATGTATACTGAAATACTAGTATGCATATGAATACACACACGTGTACATATGTAGATGTACCGAGTTTTTCACTGGTCACTTTACTGTGAGTGTCCAGCTATTCTGTATGTAAACACACAGACAAACCGGTTTTTAGAGTCATACTGGTTTTTGAGGAAACACCTTTCCTCTATTCTCCAGAAAGCCAGACAAGGAATATTGGACTAGTTTCGATGTTGTTACATCTCATCAGCAACATTTACCTATCTTCCGGCCTTTCTAGAGAATCGTAAAAGCACATATCGTTATATGCTTTTTCTATGAAAATTAGTAGTGGGCAGACTAACCTGCATAGAGCGTAAGTACGTACCGGTTCAGCGGAGACGATAAAAACAAATAACGAAACGAAATCAAACCTCGTTTCGTTTGTAACTCACTCTTGTATGACTGACGCTTAAACAATTAAGTTAAAAATGTACATCCACATATGTATACTGAAATACTAGTATGCATATGAATACACACACGTGTACATATGTAGATGTACCGAGTTTTTCACTGGTCACTTTACTGTGAGTGTCCAGCTATTCTGTATGTAAACACACAGACAAACCGGTTTTTAGAGTCATACTGGCTTTTGAGGAAACACCTTTCCTCTATTCTTCAGAAAGCCAGACAAGAAATATTGGACTAGTTTCGATGTTGTTACATCTCATCAGCAACATTTACCTATCTTCCGGCCTTTCTAGAGAATCGTAAAAGCACATATCGTTATATGCTTTTTCTATGAAAATTAGTAGTGGGCAGACTAACCTGCATAGAGCGTAAGTACGTACCGGTTCAGCGGAGACGATAAAAACAAATAAGGAAACGAAATTAAACCTCGTTTCGTTTGTAACTCACTTTTGTATGACTGACGCTTAAACAATTAAGTTAAAAATGTACATCCACATATGTATACTGAAATACTAGTATGCATATGAATACACACACGTGTACATATGTAGATGTACCGAGTTTTTCACTGGTCACTTTACTGTGAGTGTCCAGCTATTCTGTATGTAAACACACAGACAAACCGGTTTTTAGAGTCATACTGGCTTTTGAGGAAACACCTTTCCTCTATTCTACAGAAAGCCAGACAAGGAATATTCGACTAGTTTCGATGTCGTTACATCTCATCAGCAACATTTACCTATCTTCCGGCCTTTCTAGAGAATCGTAAAAGCACATATCGTTATATGCTTTTTCTATGAAAATTAGTAGTGGGCAGACTAACCTGCATAGAGCGTAAGTATGTACCGGTTCAGCGGAGACGATAAAAACAAATAAGGAAACGAAATTAAACCTCGTTTCGTTTGTAACTCACTTTTGTATGACTGACGCTTAAACAATTAAGTTAAAAATGTACATCCACATATGTATACTGAAATACTAGTATGCATATGAATACACACACGTGTACATATGTAGATGTACCGAGTTTTTCACTGGTCACTTTACTGTGAGTGTCCAGCTATTCTGTATGTAAACACACAGACAAACCGGTTTTTAGAGTCATACTGGTTTTTGAGGAAACACCTTTCCTCTATTCTCCAGAAAGCCAGACAAGGAATATTGGACTAGTTTCGATGTTGTTACATCTCATCAGCAACATTTACCTATCTTCCGGCCTTTCTAGAGAATCGTAAAAGCACATATCGTTATATGCTTTTTCTATGAAAATTAGTAGTGGGCAGACTAACCTGCATAGAGCGTAAGTACGTACCGGTTCAGCGGAGACGATAAAAACAAATAACGAAACGAAATCAAACCTCGTTTCGTTTGTAACTCACTCTTGTATGACTGACGCTTAAACAATTAAGTTAAAAATGTACATCCACATATGTATACTGAAATACTAGTATGCATATGAATACACACACGTGTACATATGTAGATGTACCGAGTTTTTCACTGGTCACTTTACTGTGAGTGTCCAGCTATTCTGTATGTAAACACACAGACAAACCGGTTTTTAGAGTCATACTGGCTTTTGAGGAAACACCTTTCCTCTATTCTCCAGAAAGCCAGACAAGGAATATTGGACTAGTTTCGATGTTGTTACATCTCATCAGCAACATTTACCTATCTTCCGGCCTTTCTAGAGAATCGTAAAAGCACATATCGTTATATGCTTTTTCTATGAAAATTAGTAGTGGGCAGACTAACCTGCATAGAGCGTAAGTACGTACCGGTTCAGCGGAGACGATAAAAACAAATAAGGAAACGAAATTAAACCTCGTTTCGTTTGTAACTCACTTTTGTATGACTGACGCTTAAACAATTAAGTTAAAAATGTACATCCACATATGTATACTGAAATACTAGTATGCATATGAATACACACACGTGTACATATGTAGATGTACCGAGTTTTTCACTGGTCACTTTACTGTGAGTGTCCAGCTATTCTGTATGTAAACACACAGACAAACCGGTTTTTAGAGTCATACTGGTTTTTGAGGAAACACCTTTCCTCTATTCTGCAGAAAGCCAGACAAGGAATATTGGACTAGTTTCGATGTTGTTACATCTCATCAGCAACATTTACCTATCTTCCCGCCTTTCTAGAGAATCGTAAAAGCACATATCGTTATATGCTTTTTCTATGAAAATTAGTAGTGGGCAGACTAACCTGCATAGAGCGTAAGTACGTACCGGTTCAGCGGAGACGATAAAAACAAATAACGAAACGAAATTAAACCTCGCTTCGTTTGTAACTCACTTTTGTATGACTGACGCTTAAACAATTAAGTTAAAAATGTACATCCACATATGTATACTGAAATACTAGTATGCATATGAATACACACACGTGTACATATGTAGATGTACCGAGTTTTTCACTGGTCACTTTACTGTGAGTGTCCAGCTATTCTGTATGTAAACACGCAGACAAACCGGTTTTTAGAGTCATACTGGTTTTTGAGGAAACACCTTTCCTCTATTCTCCAGAAAGCCAGACAAGGAATATTGGACTAGTTTCGATGTTGTTACATCTCATCAGCAATATTTACCTATCTTCCGGCCTTTCTAGAGAATCGTAAAAGCACATATCGTTATATGCTTTTTCTATGAAAATTAGTAGTGGGCAGACTAACTTGCATAGAGCGTGAGTACGTACCGGTTCAGCGGAGACGATAAAAACAAATAAGGAAACGAAATTAAACCTCGTTTCGTTTGTAACTCACTTTTGTATGACTGACGCTTAAACAATTAAGTTAAAAATGTACATCCACATATGTATACTGAAATACTAGTATGCATATGAATACACACACGTGTACATATGTAGATGTACCGAGTTTTTCACTGGTCACTTTACTGTGAGTGTCCAGCTATTCTGTATGTAAACACGCAGACAAACCGGTTTTTAGAGTCATACTGGTTTTTGAGGAAACACCTTTCCTCTATTCTCCAGAAAGCCAGACAAGGAATATTGGACTAGTTTCGATGTTGTTACATCTCATCAGCAATATTTACCTATCTTCCGGCCTTTCTAGAGAATCGTAAAAGCACATATCGTTATATGCTTTTTCTATGAAAATTAGTAGTGTGCAGACTAACTTGCATAGAGCGTGAGTACGTACCGGTTCAGCGGAGACGATAAAAACAAATAACGAAACGAAATCAAACCTCGTTTCGTTTGTAACTCACTCTTGTATGACTGACGCTTAAACAATTAAGTTAAAAATGTACATCCACATATGTATACTGAAATACTAGTATGCATATGAATACACACACGTGTACATATGTAGATGTACCGAGTTTTTCACTGGTCACTTTACTGTGAGTGTCCAGCTATTCTGTATGTAAACACACAGACAAACCGGTTTTTAGAGTCATACTGGTTTTTGAGGAAACACCTTTCCTCTATTCTCCAGAAAGCCAGACAAGGAATATTGGACTAGTTTCGATGTTGTTACATCTCATCAGCAACATTTACCTATCTTCCGGCCTTTCTAGAGAATCGTAAAAGCACATATCGTTATATGCTTTTTCTATGAAAATTAGTAGTGGGCAGACTAACCTGCATAGAGCGTAAGTACGTACCGGTTAAGCGGAGACGATAAAAACAAATAACGAAACGAAATTAAACCTCGCTTCGTTTGTAACTCACTTTTGTATGACTGACGCTTAAACAATTAAGTTAAAAATGTACATCCACATATGTATACTGAAATACTAGTATGCATATGAATACACACACGTGTACATATGTAGATGTACCGAGTTTTTCACTGGTCACTTTACTGTGAGTGTCCAGCTATTCTGTATGTAAACACGCAGACAAACCGGTTTTTAGAGTCATACTGGTTTTTGAGGAAACACCTTTCCTCTATTCTCCAGAAAGCCAGACAAGGAATATTGGACTAGTTTCGATGTTGTTACATCTCATCAGCAATATTTACCTATCTTCCGGCCTTTCTAGAGAATCGTAAAAGCACATATCGTTATATGCTTTTTCTATGAAAATTAGTAGTGGGCAGACTAACTTGCATAGAGCGTGAGTACGTACCGGTTCAGCGGAGACGATAAAAACAAATAACGAAACGAAATCAAACCTCGTTTCGTTTGTAACTCACTCTTGTATGACTGACGCTTAAACAATTAAGTTAAAAATGTACATCCACATATGTATACTGAAATACTAGTATGCATATGAATACACACACGTGTACATATGTAGATGTACCGAGTTTTTCACTGGTCATTTTACTGTGAGTGTCCAGCTATTCTGTATGTAAACACACAGACAAACCGGTTTTTAGAGTCATACTGGTTTTTGAGGAAACACCTTTCCTCTATTCTCCAGAAAGCCAGCGTGTTTACATACAGAATAGCTGGACACTCACAGTAAAGTGACCAGTGAAAAACTCGGTACATCTACATATGTACACGTGTGTGTATTCATATGCATACTAGTATTTCAGTATACATATGTGGATGTACATTTTTAACTTAATTGTTTAAGCGTCAGTCATACAAAAGTGAGTTACAAACGAAGCGAGGTTTAATTTCGTTTCGTTATTTGTTTTTATCGTCTCCGCTGAACCGGTACATACTTACGCTCTATGCAGGTTAGTCTGCCCACTACTAATATTCATAGAAAAAGCATATAACGATATGTGCTTTTACGATTCTCTAGAAAGGCCGGAAGATAGGTAAATGTTGCTGATGAGATGTAACAACATCGAAACTAGTCCAATATTCCTTGTCTGGCTTTCTGGAGAATAGAGGAAAGGTGTTTCCTCAAAAACCAGTATGACTCTAAAAACCGGTTTGTCTGTGTGTTTACATACAGAATAGCTGGACACTCACAGTAAAGTGACCAGTGAAAAACTCGGTACATCTACATATGTACACATGTGTGTATTCATATGCATACTAGTATTTCAGTATACATATGTGGATGTACATTTTTAACTTAATTGTTTAAGCGTCAGTCATACAAGAGTGAGTTACAAACGAAACGAGGTTTGATTTCGTTTCGTTATTTGTTTTTATCGTCTCCGCTGAACCGGTACGTACTCACGCTCTATGCAAGTTAGTCTGCCCACTACTAATTTTCATAGAAAAAGCATATAACGATATGTGCTTTTACGATTCTCTAGAAAGGCCGGAAGATAGGTAAATATTGCTGATGAGATGTAACAACATCGAAACTAGTCCAATATTCCTTGTCTGGCTTTCTGGAGAATAGAGGAAAGGTGTTTCCTCAAAAACCAGTATGACTCTAAAAACCGGTTTGTCTGCGTGTTTACATACAGAATAGCTGGACACTCACAGTAAAGTGACCAGTGAAAAACTCGGTACATCTACATATGTACACGTGTGTGTATTCATATGCATACTAGTATTTCAGTATACATATGTGGATGTACATTTTTAACTTAATTGTTTAAGCGTCAGTCATACAAAAGTGAGTTACAAACGAAGCGAGGTTTAATTTCGTTTCGTTATTTGTTTTTATCGTCTCCGCTCAACCGGTACGTACTTACGCTCTATGCAGGTTAGTCTGCCCACTACTAATTTTCATAGAAAAAGCATATAACGATATGTGCTTTTACGATTCTCTAGAAAGGCCGGAAGATAGGTAAATGTTGCTGATGAGATGTAACAACATCGAAACTAGTCCAATATTCCTTGTCTGGCTTTCTGGAGAATAGAGGAAAGGTGTTTCCTCAAAAACCAGTATGACTCTAAAAACCGGTTTGTCTGTGTGTTTACATACAGAATAGCTGGACACTCACAGTAAAGTGACCAGTGAAAAACTCGGTACATCTACATATGTACACGTGTGTGTATTCATATGCATACTAGTATTTCAGTATACATATGTGGATGTACATTTTTAACTTAATTGTTTAAGCGTCAGTCATACAAGAGTGAGTTACAAACGAAACGAGGTTTGATTTCGTTTCGTTATTTGTTTTTATCGTCTCCGCTGAACCGGTACGTACTCACGCTCTATGCAAGTTAGTCTGCCCACTACTAATTTTCATAGAAAAAGCATATAACGATATGTGCTTTTACGATTCTCTAGAAAGGCCGGAAGATAGGTAAATATTGCTGATGAGATGTAACAACATCGAAACTAGTCCAATATTCCTTGTCTGGCTTTCTGGAGAATAGAGGAAAGGTGTTTCCTCAAAAACCAGTATGACTCTAAAAACCGGTTTGTCTGCGTGTTTACATACAGAATAGCTGGACACTCACAGTAAAGTGACCAGTGAAAAACTCGGTACATCTACATATGTACACGTGTGTGTATTCATATGCATACTAGTATTTCAGTATACATATGTGGATGTACATTTTTAACTTAATTGTTTAAGCGTCAGTCATACAAAAGTGAGTTACAAACGAAGCGAGGTTTAATTTCGTTTCGTTATTTGTTTTTATATATATATATATATATATAAAATAGGGCGGTGGATTGGCAGTATCGGTAGAGTGTCGGACGCCATGCTTTCCAGCATAGTTACGTCCCTTTACGATCTGAGTTCAAATCCCGCCGAGGTTGACTTTGCCTTTCATCCTTACGAGGTTGATAAAATAAAGTACCAGTAATGCACTGAGTAATTGCTGGCCTTGTGCCTAAAGTAGAAACAATTATATATATATATATATATATATATATATATGTGTGTGTTTGAGAGGGAGAGCAAAGCCTGTGTGGCGTGCCACAGCTTGAGATCGGTAGGTACTAGAGACGTTGGAAATCCTGGCCTTGGGTTCAATCCTGGTCAAGAGGTACCTGCAATTATTTTCAGTTTTTATTTGACAACCAATAGAAAAAAAAAACTGGAAAGGTTTACTGGGAACAAATGTATAATGAAAATTGATAATTATAAACCTACTTTCCAAATCAAATTTAAAAAGTTGTGTTGTTGTTCATGGCTTTCTAGAGCTATTAGTAATATTTAGGGTCGACTTCTCGTCATTATTGAAAGTCTCTGGATTTAGCAAAATACATAATATTTTTATTGGAGAAGGTAAGATATTTTCCCGCAAACATTTATTTGCACTGTTTTGTTTCCACTTATGTGTTTTTCGAAAATGCTATTTATTCATTATAGAAATTAAATGATAGGATTCTATATGTAGGTGGGCCCCCTTCATCTCCTGGCAATCAATATTTTTAGAGCCAGTCCGCCACTGTATATATATTATCTTTCCCTCTTTATAAATCCTTTTCCAGTGCTATCACTGGCTGTTATGATTCATGAGATGTTTTCCTAGATATATTGTAGTACATTTTAAAATCTCTATAAGAGTTACATTAAGCAACGTTTTTCTTACTCACACATTCTCTAATGAATTTATTACGTTTTCGCATTTTCTCATAATTAGGGTATATATGTTAAATTTTCTCTTAGGTTAATCACTACCTTGATTAAATCTTAACCATTTAACATCTCAGGGTATGTCATGTATCATTATATTTTGTCTGATGAGAACGTA
Source organism: Eledone cirrhosa (assembly GCA_964016885.1). Taxonomy (NCBI): domain Eukaryota; kingdom Metazoa; phylum Mollusca; class Cephalopoda; order Octopoda; family Eledonidae; genus Eledone; species Eledone cirrhosa. Next base: position 63,096,555 of record OZ024745.1, read on the forward strand.
CTGTTGTACATCCGAAATATGCATAATAAAATGTAATTGATCAGAAGAACATCTATTTTATTAATATTTATATATATATATATATATATATAAGTAAAAATTAGCGAGAATCGAATTTCAGCCTATGAAATAACGAAAAAACACTTTCGAATTGTGAGGCAAGCGCTCAATAATTCAAAAGAATTACCTTACAACTTACGTTAAAGGCCAAACACACTGAGATGGTGGTTAAACTAATTATCCACACAGCGAAGACTCGATCTCCTATTTCGGGTCAAACAGATATACAGATATAAAAATATATGAAAGCATAAATGTTTTATACTCACCGGACCCCTGGAATGATGGTAAAGTCCAGTGTTGGGATTTCTGCGGCTCCATAAGTCATTTACTGTCCACTTACATAAAGGATGTTAAGTTTCTCGTATCCTGACTGAACTAGGAGTGCGCGTTATCAACGGGATTCAGTTCTAAAGACCACATAGATGTGTCTGTAACTGACCCCACGTGGGGTTCAGCAAGGAGGCAACACCTAAATTAGGCGAATGAATTCATCTGTGTATAATATTGCGAAAATGCAAAATATCACAAATCGAATGAAGCTCTCGACAGAGTGGTTAAATATAACAAACCTATTCGGCAGTTAATAGAATAGACCAAAACCAGTCAATAAAATTAACTGGCCAATAGCTAGACTATATATATATATATATATGTGTAGATAAATCTACCAAAATTTACGGTAGTGTCCAATCCGTATGAAGAACTCAATGTAATCCGGATATCATGAAAAGAGAAGATGTATTCAAAAACTATTTTCGGTGAAAAATAAACGGAAAACAGAGTCAAGATAAATTAATAAAATAATGAATAAACAAAGAAACAGTTCCTTATATTAAAAAAATGTCATCATTTTACGATCGTTTCTAGGATATATATGTGTTAGAGTTGGTATGCATATTCTATAGATCTATGTACAATATTTATAGAAACTATCAACAACCATCAACAACCAAAAACATAAAACAAAATATAAGTGCCTATAATGCATATAAATGTAAAAAACCCATGAGTATACCACCAGTACATCAAACTAACCATAATATCTCCTCAGATACAGGGTTCACGAAAGGTTGTAACTGTAGAAACAAGGCAAACTGTCCATTAAAAGGAAATTGCCTTGTTAATAACATAGTATATAAATGTAAAGTTAACACTAAGGACTCAATTTATTCATATATAGGAGCTACCTCTAACAAATTTAAGGTAATATTTAATACCCACAAACATAGTTTTAAAAATGCCGCACTAGCTAATACAACATCTCTAGCTGAAATAATTAATAGTTATAGAAAGAGGAATATAGATTATGACCTGACCTGGAGTGTGCTCAAAAGGGCCACCCCTTATCAAAATAGTAGATATGAATGTAGATTATGTTCCCAAGAACTTTTTGAAATAATGAAATCTAAGGATATCCTATTAAATAAGCGACAGGAATTAATAATATCGTGTAATCATAAACTGAGAAAAACCTTTAAATATTATAAACCTAATTAATATACACTTTAGAAATTAATATATAAACTGTTTTTAATTTAGTTAACCTATAATTAATATTCTACTACTGATGAACTACATAATTTTACTTTCCTTCTTACAACTATCATTTCCTAAAACTGATACCATTAAGTAAACATATATAATGCTTTAACTTCAGGTTATGACTCTATGTTCCTTGAAATCTATATATATTTATTATTTCTCACTAATAAATGTAATCCCCCCCCAATAATTATATGTATATGTAAGTGTGTATGTGTGTGTGTATATATATATATGTATGTATATATGCGTGTATATATATATATATATGTGTGTATATGTGTGTGTGTATGTGTATATATATATATATATGTATATATATATGTATTATTTTTATATTCTTTTAATTTAACCCTCATCTTTAACAGCACCTTTCAAATGCATCTAACTCTTATTTATCATATCTATATGTATTAGTATAATTTTATCAATATAAATATACCCATCAATTAAATTAATTTATATTCTTTTCATAGATGTTTTTTTTTTTTTTTTTTTCACTAACACACTTATCGTAAAACTTTAGTCTCCTTAGATATTTGCATTGGCATTACTATTTTATAACAGTAACTGCTTGTATACCTTTTACTGACCTGACCTATTTTCACCCCTAAAATAAGCTTCAATTACTACTATTTTACCATTTGGCCAATTATTAACTTTCTATTGCTTAATTCTAAACCTCTTACCAAACAGACAGAATATATTAGATCTTTGTTGGTTTTATTCAATGAACAAATAAAATTATTTCTGAGGTCAGCATACGACCTATTTTCTTCCCTAAAATAATCCTTCATTCATAATATTCTTTTCCCTCCATAACTGAAATCTACCTTCCTCTACCCATAATTTAAGGTTCTTCACTACTATATTACTATCTTGACCCTCACTATCTCTCTATTGGTCAATTCAAAACCTGTTCCCAAACAGACCTATTGTATTGAATCTTTGTTTTTTTCAATAAACAAATATCATTATTTCTGAAGACAGCATATATATGTGTAGGTATGTATATTCCCTCTGATAGTTTGTATAAATATTGTACATAGATCTATGGAATATGCATACCAACTCTAACACATATATATCCTAGAAACGATCGTAAAATGATGAATTTTTTTAATATAAGGAACTGTTTCTTTGTTTATTCATTATTTTATTAATTTATATATATATATATATATATATATATATATATATATATATATATATATATATATATTAAAGGTATATATTAGGATCTATGTGAATATATATATATATATAACGGCGATGAATTTGATTTGCGAGGTTTTTGATATGAAATCGTGTGTCGAAACAAATATTGTTATACTTGGGGAGGGTCATATTTGTGTAATATTGCCAGAATTAATAACAGAACACACTCACTGTTTGGTTGGAATTCGCTTTTCGCTTCTGTGTCTTTTATATCGGTAATCTAATTTATTCGGTCCTCGATGTTGCCATTGACTGACCAACGGTCAAAAATACAGATACAATATAGACACAAACACATATATATAGTTTATCAAAGTTCTTTCGTTGCACATCTGCAACATCGTCAGTGGTGCTATTATTTCCTCCCGTTGCATTGTATTTTCTACGCCGTTGGTCAGCCAATGGCAACATTGAGGACGGAATAAATTAGATTACCGATATAAAAGACACAGAAGCGAAAAGCGAAAACCACCCAAACAGTGAGTGTGTTCTGTCATTAATTCTGGCAATATTACACAAATATGACCATCCCCAAGTATAACAATATATATATATATATATATATATATATATATATATATATATATATATATATATATATATATAAGTATGTATGTATACGTACATACATATATGTATACAGACGTACAGTAGCATGCATATATATATATATATATATATATATATATATATATATATATATATACATATATACATACAGGTACACATACATATATGCACGCATCAGTTTAGTGGACGCTTATTATAACGCCGCTTTGTTCGTTTGTAAACAAACTGAACAGCCTGAATTTATGCCATACGGTGTTAAGGCAACCACGTCACCTTTTTGTTCAACTATCTGGCAGATGGGTAAACGGTGCTGATAATAGCTAACAAGCTTGAAACTAGTACATCGTTCCTGTGTCAGTGTTGAACAAAAAGGTGACGTGGTTGCCTTAACACCGTATGGCATAAATTCAGGCTGTTCAGTTTGTTTACAAACGAACAAAGCGGCGTTATAATAAGCGTCCGCTAAACTGATGCGTGCATATATGTATGTGTACCTGTATGTATATATACATATATATATATATATATATATATATATATATATATATATATATATATATATATGCATGCTACTGTACGTCTGTATACATATATGTATGTACGTATACATACATACTTACATTTAAGTAAGTGCCATACTAAAAGTGAGAAATGAAATTTCGTTTTCATTTTTTTTTTTAACTTATCGTTTTCGGTATGCCTGACCGTTTAACTCACTCAATATGCAAATTAGGCTGCTCAGCCGTTAATTTTCATAAGGAAAGTATATACTTTCGAACGTTCAACTATCTGGCAGATGGGTAAACGGTGCTGATGATAGCTAACAAGCTTGAAACTAGTACATCGTTCCTGTGTCAGTGTTGAACAAAAAGGTGACGTGGTTGCTTTAACACCGTATGGCATAAATTCAGGCTGTTCAGTTTGTTTACAAACGAACAAAGCGGCGTTATAATAAGCGTCCGCTAAACTGATGCGTGCATATATGTATGTGTACCTGTATGTATATATGTATATGTATATATATATATATATATATATATATATATATATATATATATATATATATATATATGCATGCTACTGTACGTCTGTATACATATATGTATGTACGTATACATACATACTTACATTTAAGTAAGTGCCATACTAAGAGTGAGAAATGAAATTTCGTTTTCATTTTTTTTTTCAACTTATATATATATTCACATAGTTGACTTTTTTTTTAGTATGAAATAAATATTATTTACCACGTTCCTGTGTACGCAGAATACAGATATAGTGTATGAACACCAAACGATTTATAATGCGAATGGGGGAATTAAAAATGATATATTACATTGTTGCTTTGTACTCGTGAACACAGTATCCATGTCAATATTTATATAATTTCGGAGGCAGATTTAATCGACTCTGCTTAACTTTCAAATACTTGACAGAGATACAAACATAAATTTGGCTGAGAATGTAACTGGGCCTAACGGTATAATGCAAGATATTTTGTCCATCGCCCTACGAATTTTATCATTCACCTCCCGAAAATGTGTTACAATATAGTCGATAATAAACAGCAGGACAGCAGCCTAAGATTTGGATAAGCAGAGTGTTTTCATCGACCGGATTACTTAGCTGGTATTTTGTTTTATCAGTGCCAGACCGGTGGAGTACAATATTAAACGTAAAGTGCCCTAAGTAAATAACGCTATACAGTTTATGTCTCACATCACAAGTCACAAAATAACATCACAATAATAAATAAGAACATGATTTATAAAACAGCGTTCTACATGTAAATAAATTATGCTTGATATAATGCTACTTTAATTTACTAAGGCCTGAAACACTAAAAGTATAGCAGCAAATGTAATACAATAAATATATGACATGAGAATAAAACAAGGCAATTAAATAAAGCACCAAGCAGAGCTGTCAAAGTAAGATATGATACAAGTCAAAACATGTTTCAGGTCAAAATACACTGAGATGAACGAGCATGCCACTCTCTCTTTTTACTGTCTCTCTCTCTCTTTCCCTCTCTCCCTCACTATATACCATATATATATATGTATATATATATATATATATATATACATATATATATATATATATATATATATATATATATATATATATATATATATATATATATATATATATATAATTGGGATGACCTGAACAAGTAAATCTTTAAACATTCTTTTAAAGTAAATTAATATACAATTTAAATATTCACCTATCCAAATTGCTTTTTCCGACGGTTTCGGCTCACAAATGATTGGTAATCGAAAGGACTTCAGAAAACTATTTCCATTACATTGGATTTAAAATCCCATAGCAAGCAAATACACCGCTAACTGCCAGCTACTGAAAGATCAAGTGTGCCGTTAAAAGTTGACCTACATGTGAACTGGTCGTCTAGTGAAAGCGGGGATATTATAGACTTGTTGTATGCCACACTACTAAAAATAGCAACTAGGTACAACGTCTTTTTTCTCTACACATGGGAGAATATACATAGAATGAGATTAATATTTCCACAGTACTAAGTATCCACGGAAATATATAGGGTCTCTATAATACAGTTGTTGTTCAATGGTATTAATCTCATTTTATATATATATATATATATATATATATATAAATATAAGTATGTATACGTACATACATATATGTATACAGACGTACAGTAGTATGTATATACATACATACATGCACACATATATGTATGTACGTATGGGTTTACCGAACATTTATTATAATGGTCCGTTTGTTTGTAAACAAACATCCCGAACTATTAGCCGTACAGTGTTCGGCAACCATCGTTGCCCTTTTGTTCTACACTGAAAAAGGAGCGATGAACTATTTTCTAGCTTATTAGCTGTCATCAGCACCGTATACCTTCCTGTCAGTCGATTAAACGTTTAAAAGTATATATTTTCCTTATGCATATTAACGGCTGAGCAGCCTAATTTGAATATTCAGTGAGTTAGTTGGCCGGGCGTACCGAAAACGATAAATGGAAAAAATGAAATTTTATTTCTCACACTTAGTACGGCTGATACTTAAATATAAGTATGTATACGTACATACATATATGTATACAGTCGTACAGCAGTATGTATATAGATACATACATGCACACATATATATATATGTACGTATGGGTTTACCGAACATTTATTGTAATGCTCGGTTTGTTTGTAAACAAACAGCCCGAATCATTAGCCGTACAGTGTTCGGCAACCATCGTTTCCCTTTTCCCGACAAAGGAACGATGAACTAGTTTCTAGCTTATTAGCTGTCATCAGCACCGTATGAATGAAATATATATATATGTACAAAAAGCTATGAAACGAAAGGGGGGAGAAAAAAGGAGAGAGAAAAGGAAAGAGAGGGGAAGGGAGGAAGAACAGGTGGGGGGGAAGATAAGGAGGGAGGAAGAAGGGGAAAACATAGGAAAGTAATAGGAGAAAAAAAAGTGTACAGGTCCCATCGTGGGAAGAGACAGGTGAAAGAAACATGCAAAAATGTAACCGTGGAAAAATAGGGAAAGTAAGTTGTGGCCGACCTGAGAGACTTTCGCCTGGTGGTCAGCTACGACTCAGAGCTGGTATAATCGTGATGCCTCTCACATAGACAGGAGAAAATGAAAGAGAGACAAGGGTAACCAAATGTGATGAGAAGAAGGGAAAGGGAGATAATCCAGAAGAACTTTTTTACGACGGTGGTAAAAACGTGCCGCAAAGCTTGCAGACAGAGAGGCTACCACTGCACGTGTAAACATGTCTACAATCAAACCGAACGGATGGATAGAGAGAGAGAAGGAGGAGGGAAGAGAGAAGGGAGGGTCGATGCGAAAGTGTGGAGGGAACACTCATCGACCAAAGCAGGTAGGGTCACAGCGGTAAATACAAAAAGTTATGAAGCGAAAGTAGCTGTGTGGTTACTAAAAACAAGGTTTAGGATGGTGGTTAGGACAGAATATATATGTATATATATATATATATATAAATGTAAGTATGCATGTATACGTACATACATATATGTATACAGACGTACAGTAGCATGCACATATATATATATATACATACATATGCATACAGGTACACATACATATATGCACGTATCAGTTTAGCGGCGCTTATTATAACGTCGCTTTGTTCGTTTGTAAACAAACTGAACAGCCTGAATTTATGCCATACGGTGTTAAGGCAACCACGTCACCTTTTTGTTCAACACTGACACAGGAACGATGTACTAGTTTCAAGCTTGTTAGCTATCATCAGCACCGTTTACCCATCTGCCAGATAGTTGAACGTTCGAAAGTATATACTTTCCTTATGAAAATTAACGGCTGAGCAGCCTAATTTGCATATTGAGTGAGTTAAATCGGTCAGGCATACCGAAAACGATAAATTGAAACAAAATGAAAACGAAATTTCATTTCTCACTCTTAGTATGGCACTTACTTAAATGTAAGTATGCATGTATACGTACATACATATATGTATACAGACGTACAGTAGCATGCACATATATATATATATATATATACATATATACATACATATGCATACAGGTACACATACATATATGCACGTATCAGTTTAGCGGCGCTTATTATAACGTCGCTTTGTTCGTTTGTAAACAAACTGAACAGCCTGAATTTATGCCATACGGTGTTAAGGCAACCACGTCACCTTTTTGTTCAACACTGACACAGGAACGATGTACTAGTTTCAAGCTTGTTAGCTATCATCAGCACCGTTTACCCATCTGCCAGATAGTTGAACGTTCGAAAGTATATACTTTCCTTATGAAAATTAACGGCTGAGCAGCCTAATTTGCATATTGAGTGAGTTAAATCGGTCAGGCATACCGAAAACGATAAATTGAAACAAAATGAAAACGAAATTTCATTTCTCACTCTTAGTATGGCACTTACTTAAATGTAAGTATGCATGTATACGTACATACATATATGTATACAGACGTACAGTAGCATGCACATATATATATATATATACATATATGTATGTACGTATACATGCATACTTACATTTAAGTAAGTGCCATACTAAGAGTGAGAAATGAAATTTCGTTTTCATTTTGTTTCAATTTATCGTTTTCGGTATGCCTGACCGATTTAACTCACTCAATATGCAAATTAGGCTGCTCAGCCGTTAATTTTCATAAGGAAAGTATATACTTTCGAACGTTCAACTATCTGGCAGATGGGTAAACGGTGCTGATGATAGCTAACAAGCTTGAAACTAGTACATCGTTCCTGTGTCAGTGTTGAACAAAAAGGTGACGTGGTTGCCTTAACACCGTATGGCATAAATTCAGGCTGCTAAGTTTGTTTTCAAACGAACAAAGCGACGTTATAATAAGCGCCGCTAAACTGATACGTGCATATATGTATGTGTACCTGCATGCATATGTATGTATATATGTATATATATATATATATGTGCATGCTACTGTACGTCTGTATACATATATGTATGTACGTATACATGCATACTTACATTTAAGTAAGTGCCATACTAAGAGTGAGAAATGAAATTTCGTTTTCATTTTGTTTCAATTTATCGTTTTCGGTATGCCTGACCGATTTAACTCAATATGCAAATTAGGCTGCTCAGCCGTTAATTTTCATAAGGAAAGTATATACTTTCGAACGTTCAACTATCTGGCAGATGGGTAAACGGAGCTGATGATAGCTAACAAGCTTGAAACTAGTACATCGTTCCTGTGTCAGTGTTGAACAAAAAGGTGACGTGGTTGCCTTAACACCGTATGGCATAAATTCAGGCTGTTCAGTTTGTTTACAAACGAACAAAGCGACGTTATAATAAGCGCCGCTAAACTGATACGTGCATATATGTATGTGTACCTGTATGCATATGTATGTATATATGTATATATATATATATATGTGCATGCTACTGTACGTCTGTATACATATATGTATGTACGTATACATGCATACTTACATTTAAGTAAGTGCCATACTAAGAGTGAGAAATGAAATTTCGTTTTCATTTTGTTTCAATTTATATATATATATATATATATATATATATATATATATATATATATATATATATATATATATATATGTGTATATATATATGTGTGTGTGTGTAAAAGGTAAACAGAAATAACAACACAATAGGTACAGTATATATTAGGTTAACGCTTGATATAGCAGGAAGAGGGTCTTAACGTTTCGGACGCTAGTCCTTCATCATAAGAAAGAATGAGAAATAAAATAGATTAAGGGGACGGGCGGGTTGGAATTGGAAAACAGGTCTTTAGATAAAAATAACAGGTCCATTCATGTTGACATCTCTTGCAAAAGTGTTGGTGCTGGCGCTTTTTGTATGATTGGTTTTTTAGAAAAGTGGATGATGGAGCGCGTCTACCTGAAATAGAAAAAAAAAACGTTTTGTAAAAAGTGCTATACTTGAGCACGTGCGTAAGCATGTGTTTGTGTGTGCGTGTGTGTGTGTGTGTCTCTGTGTGTGTGTGTGTGTGTGTATGTGCGTGAGTGTGTGTGTATGTGTGTGTTATTATAGGAATGGGTTTCAAAATTGTCGTCCTGGCTACAGAGTCGACGAAGACGGAGGAATTGGGAATAGGCTCTGGAGTATTTGGTGTGGGTTGGATGGGAGGAGATGAAGTCGAGATAAAATTGGGTGTCTGTTGGTTTAATGATGATGGAAGTAGAGAGGGTGTGGTGAGAGTGATTAATAGATTGAGAGATATCTAGAAAAACGACAAAGAATCGAATACGGAGGCGGTGAAATTGAGAGCAGGATGGAAAGATTGGACAAAAGAAAGAAAACAGTCGAGCTGTTCTCGTCGTGATAGAGAGGTGGCGCCGATACAGTCGTCTATGTAACGACCGTATAGCTCAGGAGTCGGTCCAGAGTACTGGGAGAAGATCTGGGCTTCGACGTAGCCAACAAACAAGTTGGCATAGTTTGGACCCATTCTGGTTCCCATCGCTACCCCAGAGACCTGCTGGTAAAATTCACCCGAAAAAGAAAATCCATTAAGGGTGAGAACAAGCTCAGCCAGGGCGTAAATCTAAACAATGCTGGAGAGCGCGGAGGCCGTCATCATGAGTGATGACGGTATAGAGAGAAGTGATGTCCAGGGTAAAGAGAAGGCGGGAGGGACCAGGAGGGAAGGAGAAAGAGTTGAAGAGTATAAGGGCATGATTTGTATCGTGGATGTGGGAGGGGAGATTGCCAACCAACGGGGCGAGGATGGTGTCTAAATGTTCAGAAATTATCTCGGTGGGGCAGTTGCACGCAGAAACAATAGGACGGCCAGGATTATTTTGTTTGTGTATTTTGGTGAGGAAGTATATGGTGGGTGTGCGAGGGGTGCGTAGAATAAGGTTGGTGGCTGTTGGGGTGAGAGGAGGATATGAGCTTGTGGATGGTGGAGGACACGAGTTGTTGGTAGCCAGGAGTGGGGTCAGAGGATAAAGGGCGGTAAAAAGGGTATTGTGAAGCTGGCGGAGAGCCTCAGCCCTATAGAGGTCAGTGCTCCAAACCACCACAGCACCATCTTTGTCAGCGGGTTTGATGACATTGTCATCGCGACGCCGAAGGTTGACAAGAGCGGAGAGCTCAGTTCACGTGATGTTAGAGCGACGAGAATGCTGGTGGAAACAGAACCGATTCACAGTAAGCCGACAAGTATCGGCAAAGGAGTCGAAGGTGCTGAACTGGCCAGAGCTCGGCGTCCAATGTGATTGCCGGCGACTGAGACGAGTGAAGTCATCCGTCTGTGTCGATGATGGCGTGTCGTGAATAAAAACTTTCAGCTTTAATCGACGGAAGAACCCTTCAATCTCGGCACGTGTGCGGAACTCGTCGCAGGTAGATGTGGTTGGTATAAAACGCAACCCACGGGCGAGGAGGGAGCGCTCTGTTTCGGAGAGTGGTAAGTCCTGGGGTATGGGGACTACAGTGAAAGAACTTGAAAGAGTGAAATAGGCGGAGGCGGAGGTGCCAAGGTGGTTGGGCAAAGCGTATGCAGATTCAGTGGTAGGTGACGGGATAGAAGGGGTTAGGGATGGAGGTGATATGAGTATGGGTGGTGACGGCAGGCAGGGAGCGGAGAGAGTCGAGTTATGATTCTTTATGGAAGTGAGGAAATTGAAAAGGAGGCGATTGAGGTAAAGGATGAATTGGATAAGGGATTGGTCGAGGAAAGGGTAGCGAGTGGAGGAGAGATAGAGGTAGCCCTTGGGGAGATCTCGGTCGAGAGAACGGATTTGGGTGAGAGTTGCTCGAATGGTCGCCCGCATGAGCTGGCGAGAGGAGCAGGTAAGGATGGGCTCAGTAGTGGGAGCAGAGTAAGAGGTGGGGTGAAACTTGAGGCGGAAACCGCGGGGCATGAGGTGGTGGTGGAGACAGCGACTTAAAAATGTGATGTGACTGTCGTATCGTGTTTTTTGGTGAAGATGAGGTTGGAGAATTGGATGCTTATGGGGGGGGGGGCTTTAGAGTATAATGGAGCTGGCGGAGAAAAGATGTGAGATTGCGCATATTGAAGTTACTAGGGTGGGAGTGAAAAATAGACGGATGAGAAGAAGAAGGTGGTGTAAGAAGATTGTAGTAGAGGAAAAGTGGTAGAGTCGTGGAAAGAAGCAAAGAAAATTTCAAAGATACGAAAGATTTGCTGGTGGAAGTTCAGGTGTACTCCGGGTTGGTAGCCAGTTTCGAGGTGAAAGTCCAATCAGAGAATCCAACAAATTTTCAGAAGTCCACGTAAGCGTTGATATATATATATATATTCTTCGGCTCTGTTTAATTACATTGAGCTATACCTTTACTGTCATTTCTATAATATGAAGAGGGTGTTTAAATCCAACACGCTCTAGTATTTTAATTCTTATATATAAATATATATATATATATATATATATATATATATGTGTGTGTGTGTGTGTAACAGGGAAACAGAAATAACAACACAATCGGTACCGTATATGGAAGGTATATATTAGGTTAACGCTTGATATAGCCGGAAGATGGTCTTAGTTATATATATATATATATATATATATATATATATATATATATATACTACGAGGTGTGTCAGAAAAGGTCCAGGATTGATGTCACACAAGATTTATTTCAAACCCAAACTTAACACTAAGAGTAATCCTCCTGGAGTCTAATACATTTTTCCATCCTTTTCTGCCACGCTTGCATGCACTCCTGGAAGGATTCTTCCAGGATCCTCCGCTGTTCCGTCGTCACGGCATTTTTAATGTTGTCCACGTCTTCAAAACGGGTCCCCTCCGGGTTGTACTCGAAGATCCATGACCCATCATCGGTGATGACTGTCCCTAGCAAGTCTGGTTCGCTTTTAAGACGCTCGAGGATGTCCTGGCACACATGCATGCGTCGACCCTTCAGGTCATCGATCAGCAGTTTTGGCACCATCTTCGCGCAGACTTTCCACATGTCCAAATGTTCAGTGAGAATCTTCCAGACGCTGTCCTGATTCATGCCTAGCTCATTTGCCATCAGTCGAACAGTCAGCCGACTGTCCTGGATGTTGAGGGCCTTCCGCTCCTGGGGTCAACTTCCCCGTCCTCGCGTTCTTCTTTAAACCTCTTGCACCACTCAAAAACACGTGAGCGTTACATCGTCTCAACGCCATACACTTTCGGCAGCAATCCTGTGCTTCTGACGGAGTTTTCAAGTCTATTCGTTGCTCTGTGCTCATTGATTAACGACCTGAAACAGAGAACATGTATATAAAATTATGAAGAAAAAAGTTCGATTGCTGCAGAGAGCTAAGATTACAGTTACATACTCCAGGGGGATTACTTTGAAGGAGACAACTCTTAGTGTGAAGTTTGGGTTTGAAATAATTCTTTTGTGACATCAGTCCTGGAATTTTTCTGACACACCTCGTATATATATTGTTATATATATATATATATATATATATATATATACATATATATAATGAGATAGATAGATAGAGAGAGAGAGAGAGAGCGTGAGAGGGAGGGAGACAGAGGGGAGGGACAGAGAGAGGAGCGTGAGAGGTGAGGTAGAGAAATAGAAAAATATAGATAAGTGTGTGTGTGTCGAATGAAAGAGTATATTGTTTTGGATGATGGACACAATATTAAGTTGAAGACATCTAAATTTGTTATATCAATAAATCTAATTTTGAGGGCGATCATTTTTATAGACAACTTAATTTAGTTCAAATGGCTAAACTATATTTCTCAAATACAAATTATCATATATATGTCTAAAAATATTACCGTGGAAAATACCGAGGATAATTATTCCTCTTAATTTTTAACGTACTGTGGTGAGATGTACTGTCATTAATGCGTCGAAACATCAGAGAACCATGGCAGACACCCGAAAAGGGGGAATTTTCCTTATGTTTGTGTTTCTCTTACGTTTTCTAAATAATATTTATTAGTAACCTCATATATATATATATATTTGTTTTGCGAGGTTTTTGATATGAAATCGTGTGTTGAAACAAATATTGTTATACTTGGGGAGGGTCATATTGTTGTAATAATATTGCCAGAATTAATAACAGAACACACTCACTGTTTGGTTGGTTTTCGCTTCTGTATCTTTTATATCAGTTAATTTATTCGGTCCTCAATGTTTACCATTGACTGACCAACGGTCAAAAAATACTGATATAATATAGACACAAACACATATATGTAAATAAGCAGATTAAATAAAGATGGCGTAGATATACAATACTACAGCAGGAACATAATAACACCACTGACGATGTTGCAGATGTGCAAAGAAAGAACTTTGTTAGACTATATATATGTGTTTGTGTCTATATTATATCTGTATTTTTTTACCGTTGGTCAGTCAACAATATATATATATATATATATATATATATATATATATATATATATATATATATATATATATATATATAAATATATATATATATATATATATGTAAATACGGTATGTATGTATATATATGTATATACATATATATATAATTATCTCTTGTGTTCTATACACATACATATACATACACACACATTAATATATATATATATATATATATATATATATATATATATATATATATATATATATATGTGTGTGTGTGTGGATGTATATATAATGTATTTTGCAATACACTTTATGCTTAATTAAAAGCATTTTGAAGACCGTAAGCTATTGTTTTAAAGTAGTGACAAATTCACTTACTTTGATCTCAGCAAACAGGGGAGATAAGCCGACAAGTCTTGTTTCGCTTTGGTTGAAGCTTATCAAGGCCAACTACCCCTCCTGTCTACCGAGATCACTGATGTTATATTCTTATAGAAATCTAGTAAATAATCAGGAGCTGATTATGCAGAGCGGTTGTTGGTCAGGCAGAAATTAAAAAATAGAATTGGAGCTCTGAAATAGCAATATATATATGGATGTATATATAATGTATTTTGCAATACACTTTATGCTTAATTAAAAGCATTTTGAAGACCGTAAGCTATTGTTTTAAAGTAGTGACAAATTCACTTACTTTGATCTCAGCAAACAGAGGAGATAAGCCGACAAGTCTTGTTTCGCTTTGGTTGAAGCTTATCAAGGCCAACTACCCCTCCTGTTTACCGAGATCACTGATGTTATATTCTTATAGAAATCTAGTAAATAATCAGGAGCTGATTATGCAGAGCGGTTGTTGGTCAGGCAGAAATTAAAAATTAGAATTGGAGCTCTGAAATAGCAATATATATATATATGGATGTATATATAATGTATTTTGCAATACCCTTTATGCTTAATTAAAAGCATTTTGAAGACCGTAAGCTATTGTTTTAAAGTAGTGACAAATTCACTTACTTTGATCTCAGCAAACAGGGGAGATAAGCCGACAAGTCTTGTTTCGCTTTGGTTGAAGCTTATCAAGGCCAACTACCCCTCCTGTCTACCGAGATCACTGATGTTATATTCTTATAGAAATCTAGTAAATAATCAGGAGCTTCTAATTTTAATTTCTGCCTGACCAACAACCGCTCTGCATAATCAGCTCCTGATTATTTACTAGATTTCTATGAGAATATAACATCAGTGATCTCGGTAGACAGGAGGGGTAGTTGGCCTTGATAAGCTTCAACCAAAGCGAAACAAGACTTGTCGGCTTATCTCCCCTGTTTGCTGAGATCAAAGTAAGTAAATTTGTCACTACTTTAAAACAATAGCTTACGGTCTTCAAAATGCTTTTAATTAAGCATAAAGTGTATTGCAAAATACATTATATATACATCCATATATATATATTGCTATTTCAGAGCTCCAATTGTAATTTTTAATTTCTGCCTGACCAACAACCGCTGTGCATAATCAGCTCCTGATTATTTACTAGATTTCTATAAGAATATAACATCAATGATCTCGGTAGACAGGAGGGGTAGTTGGCCTTGATAAGCTTCAACCAAAGCGAAACAAGACTTGTCGGCTTATCTCCCCTGTTTGCTGAGATCAAAGTAAGTGAATTTGTCACTACTTTAAAACAATAGCTTACGGTCTTCAAAATGCTTTTAATTAAGCATAAAGTGTATTGCAAAATACATTATATATACATCCATATATATATTGCTATTTCAGAGCTCCAATTCTAATATATATATATATATATATATATATATATATATATATATATATATATATATACATGTATATCTTTACCAACGTATCTGTTTATATATGTATATATATATATATATACATACATGTGTGTGTGTGTATATATGTGTGTGTGTGTGTGTGTGTGTATATATGTATATATGTGTGTGTGTGTATCTATTTATTTGGATATATTTGTACATGTAAGTTGGTAAAGATATACATGTATATATATATATATATATATTTACATATACACATATATATATATATACATATTTATCTGTATATATATATATATATATATATATATATATATACATATATATATATACATATATATATATACATATATATATATATATATATATATATATATATATATATATATATATATATATATATATAGTATATATATATATATATATATGAATGTGAGTATGTATATGTATGTGCATAGAGCACAAGAGATAATTATATTTCCATAACATTCAATGATATTCGGAGTAATTTTTCTCTTGGAAATGTTTGTAGGTTAAACAGATTAAAGTGTAAATGAATATATATATAAAATAATCTAATAACTGTCCTACTGATAACCCATCTTCAAAGTTTTAAGAAGTAATTATCAGACTGATAACAGCTGCCACATGATTGACTACAATACACAATGAATGTACTAGAGGGCTTTAAAAACTTCAAATGACGGTGAATATATACTTAAATACAATCATACGTGACAATAGGAATATTCAAGTACAACAACTGGTTTAATGCACGCAAACGACGGGAATATAATAAAGGAGAAAACAAGTACATTTGCGAAAATAATAAAAGTGTTAAACTATCGGCAATGTGCTGATGGTTGTAAATGTTTGGGAAAATATGAAAACGTCAGCATTTGTAAAATAATCAGTAACTTTGTGATAAATAAATATGTAGGTGTAATATCTTTGTATCAATAGAAATATAATTTAAGCAAGTTTCTCTCTCTCTCTCTCTCTCTCTCTCTCTCTCTCTCTCTCTCTATATATATATATATATATATATATATATATATATATATATATATATATATATATATATATATATATATACATTTCATTCTATCTTCCTCTCTCTTTCCCAGTCATTCCCCCACACACATTGTTCATTGCTCTAAAACTAGTTACCATTTACAGGAAAATCCAAAATAAACGGACCTAAGTAATACTCTTTGTCTAATGCGCAGGAAAATCTGGCAAAATATCCTAAATAAATGAATAATGTTTCTATCAGGAGTACGATAAAAATGACTAGCACCGTATCCACAATTACACATCCATAATGTTTCGTATTTCCCACTGTTTGTTTGCTTATTGAATACATATATAATTTTATTGTGCGGTATTAAACATTATGCATGCAACTGCAATGCAAGCACAGGGACTCTAAGTTAGATTGAGCATGAATGTTTATATATGGTTACCCAGGAGTGGAATGATGCCAAATGGAGCGGGGATCAATAAGTTTACACATAAAAGATAGGGACTCGGTCATCACAACATTTTATTGCACATATGAGACACAAAAAACAGATACATGATTTAAAAGACGAAGTAGACAAAAAAATGTGCGAGAAGTATGAACAAATTACTTTCAATGTATAGAAGAGTTTATTGTGATTTACATAAATTGTAATTATGCTTGTCTGTGTATGTGTGTGTGTTTCTGTACGCATGCATATAAACATATGCTTATATGTGTTTGAAAAAGTAAGAATATATGTGTGGTATGATGATTTTGTAGTTGTCAAAGAGAATATGTTATTATGAAAAATTCTGGATATGTGTTTGTTTATTTATATAGAATTCTAAGGCTTGTCTGTGACACATTTATCAATCATATTATGGAGAGCACGTTGATATGAAGTTATGCATACAATCAAGACGCTATGAAGGTTTTAACAAAACAGCTGAGTCTCTTCCCACACGGAAATAGTGTCTTTGCTTCATATTTTATGAATTTATTTTTAAACATACATATTGGCAGATCGTTGCGAGAAAATATTACTGAAAGATATCTCCAGAATATCTTCTATTCAGAATATGTTCTCGCGTGAAAATCAGACTATTCATTGATATCGGCAAGCGTTTCAAACAATCTAAACAATAGAAGAAAGAAGAGAAACAGAATTTTGTAGTACAATGTGTTGTCAAAAAAAAAAAGTGAATAAAAATAATAACTATATATATATATATATGTGTGTGTGAGTGTGTATATGTGTGTGAGTGTGTATATGTGAGTGTGTGTGTGCTTATATCGATCGAAATGATAAAATACTGACACGTATAATCAGTATTTATTTTTCTCTTTGTCAAATACTCACACATGTCAACACGTATGCATATGTTAATATTCACATACGCATACATTAGAAAACATCCACCAACCGCGTACACGTATATATACCAGTCAACGACAGGAAGCTCCACTTCGTTGTTAGGCTTTGTAGAAATAGCAGTCACATCATTTTAAAAGCCCGTCCAACCGTTAAAAAACAATAGAACATTTAAAAAAGACTGGATTGTTACGAGATGATCGCATTTACGTAGATATGCATGCTCACCGTTGATCTAGAGCAGAGAAATAACTGCTTATATATATATATATATATATATATATATATATATATATATATATATATATATATATATGTGTGTGTGTGTGTGTGTGTGTGTGTGTGTGTGTGTGTCTGTAATGACTTTAAATCTAATTAATTAACTGATCAAAATCACTGACTTTTGTGGCATTGTTTAAATACATCTCTGCTAGACTAAAGTCTGGAATATCTCCTACTTTGAGTTTGACTAGATTTTTTAGTCCTATTGCGGGATGGCAGGGTCCAAAGTTAATATAGAAAAACCAACTTGTTATTCTGGTTGATATATTTGTTATTCCTAAGGTCCAGAACTACATCTGTGAAATTGATAGTAGTCAGTTTAGCATCTATAGTGTTTGTTTAGGCCAAAATATATAAAGTATTGTATATCTTTTCTTAATCTGCCATGTGTATGGCTGTCTGTATTGATGGTCATCGCTAAGGACTCATCTCTGTATAGACCTAAGAGTACAAATGGATTCTTGCAGCATACATCTTATATATATAATTGATACCTCCACAAGTGCTACAGCTTAGTGTTTACAATTTTAACTGAATATCATCTGCTATTCTCTGTATGTTTAAACCATTAGCTAAGTTACGTCGTTGGCATATATATCGAGAACAATTATGTGATTCCACACATCCATTTTTGATACACAATCAAAAGACAAACCATGCATATATATGACGTAAGCTTTCTGGCGACTATATAGTGATTTAATTGTACGAATGTAATATTCCGGATATATAATTCTTTTAATTACCTTCAAAATGTCTGATAGATAATCACAATGTGTTTCAACTTTGCGATGTTGGTATCTATCTTTCCAGCTAGACTCTAAAAGACACTATCCCAGCATGACCATTGAACAAATATATATCTAATAGCAAAATCTTCATCAATATTGAAGCATATATATACATAAGCTACATGATTGATGCATCCTAAAGATAAAACGGAAAATTATGTAAATATTTAGCATAAATTGTTGAGCGTGCGTTTTTATGATACATGGAACCTCACATGCAACAATAAAAGCAAAGCAACTAATAAAATTATGGCAAAACTAAAGACAGCTCCATTTGTCAACTTGGTACTTATCTGATGTGACATGGAAACGCATACACATTCACACACCCATAGGAATTAACCAATTGCCTTCATATATATTCAGACCCTTATGAATATATAAGTGTGCGTGCGTGTGTGTTTGTCTGTATGTGTAAGTATCTGTTTATGTGTGTGTGTGTGTGTGTGTGTGTGTTTGTGTGTGTGTGTGTGTGTGTGTGTGTGTGTGTGTGTGTGTGTGTGTGAAAGATATTTTATTTTACAAGTTCAATAGAAACAGAAAAGTGAATTTCTGTAATAGGATTCAAATATAATGCAAGAATTTGCTAAATATATTACTTTGTATATAAGTTGTCGAAAGAAAATACCTAGGTGAGTTATGTGAACAATCGTATATATTTCGACTTCACAAATAGCTCAGCACCGCTTAGCTTTTCATGTATTTGGATATGCTAACTTTAGTCGGAAAAAAATCACATTGTTATGGCAATAACTATACGGTTGATTCTATTCCATAGATATCAATGACTAAATGTACTTAGGCTATGTGTAGTATTAATTTCGTAACTTATCAGGTTAAGTATGCGATTTATATTATGCAATACAATTGATGTGTAATCAGAATGACATAAGCAGTTTGCTAAATCTTGCATGGATCGAAGAACTGTAAGTATGGTAAAGTACTGAACTTACGCAGACTATGTGATTGTTTATATTATTTTGTGGTCAGAAGTTAAATCTTGCAAAATTATGCTTTAGCTGATTCAGTCGATTATATGTACCCCCTACGAAATAGTGTCATGCTACGCTATAATATAATATAATCGTAAAATATTTCATTAACATTTATAGGAAGAAGAAGTTGTTCGACATATATAACTTTTTTGGCGCAAAAATTCTATATACATATCAACACAATGTACTGACAGAATCAAGAAGCTCATTAGATATCGTAATAGCTAATGGAACGCCTAGATCATGATTAATTTGTTTTCTTCTAGACTGTTAGAAGCAATCAGCCAGTTGTTGAGAACTCCAAAAGTTGAAATGTTTTAGAATCTGACACCTGTAAAAAAAGTAAATAAAAAGAATGTGAATAAATAAAGCAAACGTTTAATACTTGATTCAAATAGCTACACGTCTTCTACGTAAAATGTAAACTCGCTAAGCTCATGTAGCTGCATAAATACAGAATTTACATCCCATTAAATTACAAATTGACATTTCAAATAATTTTCTTTCGTATTTTGTTTGCCTTTTCACAGAAACTACCAGTAGTTTCTGTTTTTCTTTATATTTACTTTTCTTTTATCGCATTCAATTTCTTTTTATTGAAGAATCTTACACTCGAGAGAAAAAATTGTTTTATGTTTACAGTTTCTGCAATTTTGAGTACTAACGCAACAAGCCAAATATTTACGTGTACATCACGGAGCTAAATGTTTTCGCGTATGACAAATGCATTAATCCATGTAAAACAATATATGGGTAATTTAGAACCAGTTTTATCATCGGATGATTATGGTTTCTTCAAACGGCACCATATGTAAATGAATTCGAAATTTAAGTACTCACTAATAGTCAATTATAAAGTTAACCTTTTTAAACAAAACCTTTATTAAAAATAACAGCATATAAATCACGACAGGGGTGGCAAATAGCTTTAAATGAAATGAAATAAAGATATATAGATAGTAAACTGCTCTTAATATCTAGTTTGTATAGTAAATAGCATTTGAAATCTACCCTGAATTTAAGATCTTATTTCAGTATTGCAAGATAGCATAGACAGGTCAATAAAACAGAGATCACCATCTTTATAGCAGGGAAAATCAAATTGTATACAATTATATCATAAGGATATAAATCAATCGAGGACATTCATTCCATATGGAAACAGTTGTTGCGCCAATTCTTACTCTTAGGGTGGATTTTGTTGTACTCGAAACTCTTGCTGCTGCAAATAAGTAACGCGATTTATGTAGTAGTCGTATTCCAAAATCTACAGCGATTATTAGATAAGACAATATACCACGTACAGTCAAATATATTCAGATGTATTCTCTGTTGTGTATCATTTCAATGTATAATTCAATGTGTTGCCTATCAGGGTCAAAGAATTGCTTGCGAAATGCTATCCTGTATTTAATAACTCTCGTTTTTCTTCACAGTTGAAATCCCGACGAGTACTTGTTAGTAGAATAAGCGCCATTGAAATACTTGTGTTGATTTAATCAACAGTTCCCATATTTTTTTATGGTTAGTTTTAAGTTTTAGCTACCAAAGTGTATCATAATGTTTTCATTATTATGTCTGATTGATTGGCTGAAACATTGGAGACGTCGAAAATTTCTATGCAGTTTTTCTTTTCCGTTTCTTTACGTTTGGTCTTAAAAATCGGGTGGAGATTAACATCTCTTTCTCTTTTCCGGGTCGATGAGTACTAGGTAAAACCTATGAATGATATTACCGATTTTCATCTCCCCTCAATTTGACCGTATTACACAGATGGCATAAGAAAATATTATATATAATACTATATCTGATGCACGATATTTTATGTTACAGGGCGGTTGGAAATTCGTTCTAAATGCTGTTTCTACCTCTGTGAAACAATTGTAATGTAATATCCGTTCGATCGTTCAACTAGAAGTCTGAGACTATGTGTCTCTTTAGAAAATCGTTCTGTATTGCAGTTTATTGCGCCAGTTAATTTTCTTCTGTATGCTTAAATAGTGATGGCATGATAGTTCATTGATTTTCGAGTAATAAAGTGATATTTTCGTTGTATTTCTTTTGTGTTGAAATCGTCGACGGAATATTCATTTAAGTTATCATTTAGGTCAAGCAACCAAAAGTATTTCTTGAAAGTAACTCAGGCATCAATATAAATATAACCAACGGATTGATTTTCACATTTTTGCTTCTAGTAATTGTGTAATGAAAACGGATTATACTTCTGGTGTTATTAGTTTGGTTGAAACATTCTATTAATATTTGATTAATTCACTTATCATGATACAGTTTTTCATTTAGTTAAATTTTAAGAAAAAGTAGCATATTTGTGTAACTGTTTAAAAAGTATCAATAATTTCAATAAACACGTATATACTACTCGAGATCTAGGAGAGTCATAAATTGGAATAATAGCTTCTAATGAATTAGTAGGTATGTCGATTTCATAAATTGAATACTATAACCATTTACATTTACTCTCTCTCTTTCATAAGACCCTTCTCTGTCTCCTTTGTACGCTCTCTCGCGACTTCGATTCATATCTGTATAATCATTCATGTACATCTAGGAAGCATATATTACCTGTTTATGTATACATACGTATATTATATACACAAGTGTGCTGAAAAAGAGCTAAGTCTATAAAGTGTTGAAATGCCAATCAAAGAAATTGTATGTTGATGGCAATTATTATCAATAATATATCAATACACAGGAATGAAGTCCAGGAAGCTGAGACTTAAGGCACATGCTTCTATGTACTGAGAACCCGAGGGCTCGAAATAGCTTCTACGTCATTTCTGCGGGAATTACACATAATAGCCAAACCTAACTTAAATAATATTTCAGCGTATTAAAATAGATAAATTCCAATAAATAGTAGACAGAGAGTTTCCAGTACATCATATATATAGTGGGCTCATCAAAATCAGTTATTCACATGACTTTCACATGAAAACACCAATGACGGTCAAGTGAAGATATGTCCGTAAGTGTTAAGCACATACTTTACTTCCATGTTTGGGACATCAGGCAACCTGAAATTAAATCATGGAACCATGCCGAACATGGATGGAATTTAAAGGACATATTTATACCACGTAAATTAAAATGGAGAATAGCAGAAAAACCCAATATATCTTTCAATGTAAGGAAGAAATTTTGACTTTGTACGAGTGTTTTTAATCATCTAACGAAAACCTTAATTCAAAATATGGAGACGCTTTAATTATATACACATAAAAAAAATAATAATCTCTCCTTAGAATCGCCAGATCTCAGCCCTACAACCTACAACGATAAACATACAAAACTTATTTTACATATCTCCCAAAAGCTCACAGTCTTTCATAACTCACACAATGTGTAACTATCCTTCCAAACTCAAGGCACGTTTGACATACATTATCTCTTTAACCTCGCAAATACTGCAAATAGTTCCTGCTGTCACATTCCCCAACTTAACATATGTTTTATTTTTCCTACACTCAATATAACAGTAGGGTTATATATTTTCTAATTTGGCGCAGCCACCTTCGAAAATAAAAATTGTTTTCATTCGGAAAACTCCACATACATTGACATCTTTCATTTAATGTTGTTGCCAATTTTGCGTTGTCCTTTACTACGAGCCATTTAGCTCTATGTCGTTCACACATTTTCTAAAAATTGGGCTGGTGATATGAGATTCACCATTTGCAAGTTTTTTAGATTATGAAACGTGTGATTTCATAGCTATAAGTAAGTTTGTATAAATGTGTAGTTATGCGTCTGTGGGAAGCGAAACATCTGTTAACGTGTTAAGTATGCATTAATTACCCATTCATTTATTTAGCCAGACGCGTACATATTTCCCTGCTTACACTCTTACGTAAGCACATTATTGTATAAAGTGCATGACAATAAGCACTCCTTAAAGCTAAGAGTATAAAAAACAAAACACACTCTCAATAAGTATGGGTTGTGCATACATTGATAAACTATCAGACACATACATACATTCATAAACACATGCATACATGTATATATACATAAATAAATATATATACATACATGCATATATACATGCATGCACACACACACACACGCACTCACATATATATATATATAAAAACATGAGAAGAAAGAAGAATACTGCGTGGTTTGCACATGGGTTACATATGATAAAAATAGTCCTTCGTATATATATATATATATATATATATATATATATATACATAAATACATACATACTTACGTAGATATATACATGCATACATAGACACATATTTACACGAATACATATACACAGATATATACGCATGTACACATGACCCTTACTATAGATAATACAAAATATGCATTACCAGTCACACATTAATGTTATCAATACTATATATCCTTTTTGTCAGAGTAACATTATTTACTAACAAAACGAAAACAAATCATAGATACAAACTGGGGATACACAAATGCACGAACACAGGGAGAAATATTTCACAAATTCACTGGAGAGATATAATAAAAAGTAAACAGGACGCATGACTACCTTTAGAATTTTAAAGCGAAGAATTTCACGTATCAATAGACTGTTGAAGCTTGCTTCCTTTTTATTTCTAAGTACACAGATAACAATAACGTGTTTGTGCTTAGCAACAATATATTAACAGCAGCAGTTTTAAAGACAGAGGCAACAACAATAAATTAAATACTACTACTACTACTACTACTACTACTACTACTACTACTACTACGACAACGACGACGATGACTGTTGCTGCTGCTCCTGCTACTACTACTACTACTATTACTACTGCTGCTGGTGCTGCTACTACTAATACTATTAATACTGCTGGACCTGTTGCTGCTGCTGCTACTACTACTACTACTACTACTACTACTACTACTGCTGCCGCTACTAATACTACTAATACTGCTGCAGCTGTTGCTGCTGCTCCTGCTGCTGCTGCTGCTGCTACTACTACTACTACTACTACTACTACTAACTCCATCACTACTACTACCACTACTACTACTACTACTACTACTACTACTAACTCCATTACTACTACTACTAACTCCATTACTACTACTAATAATAATTATTTCTTTATTGGTTTCAAGGGCTGAAACATGTGGGACAATACGAAAATAGGGACATTGGGGTTTACATAACACAGCGTAAAAACAGGAAAACATATAACTGTTTCTACTTTAGGCACAAGGCCAGCAATTACCCAGTGCGTTACTGGTACTTTATTTCATCGACCCCGTAAGGATGAAAGGCAAAGTCAACCTCGGCGGGATTTGAACTCAGATCGTAAAGGGACATAACTATGCTGGAAAGCATAACGTCCGACCCTCTACCGATACTGCCAAAACAGGAAAACATATAACAGTAAACAATGCAATTATGAGAATAATTGTTTCTACTTTAGACACAAGGCCAGCAATAAACCAGTGCATTACTGGTACTTTATTTTATCGACCCCGTAAAGAGGAAAGGCAAAGTCAACCTCGGCGGGATTTGAACTCAGATCGTAAAGGGACGTAACTATGCTGGAAAGCATAATGATTACCCAATAGGGGTGTATCACTCAGGAGTGACTTATGAACCCCACCAATCCTCAACAACTCAGCTCTCCATGGCCACCCTAGGGGGGCATCCCTTTCTTTTCTAACCCCTCCAGTATACAGGGATATGGTCATAGCAATTTTCGCTACACTTACCCAACTTTTAAAAGATGTACTGCAGTCAGGATTTCCCGCTCCACGGTTACTTTCAGAAAGTTGAAGAGGAATTGACCGAAGAGGAAAGAGTCTATCTTCCGTCTTTTCAGCTGCGTCCAACACAACCTATTTCGCTAGAGGAAATCTGTCAGCACTTCCCTGCTAAAAGAAGGCGGTGGAGCGAACTTCGCGATGGACTCGGTCGATAGCCAGATCCATCCTAAATTTAAAAAAAAAGTGCCGAAGTCTGGGTGGCGAGGCTGTGATCATCTTTTCTAATCAGGTTTCTATCCTACTTTAACTACTTCTATGTATTAATCCCTCTCCAGGTTTTGCTTGATTCTGCAAATGACACGCCCTGTTAGCTGAGAGGATGTCTGGGTCATTGGTTGGTTGTACCGTCGAAATGCGTGACTGTCTGCCGTCCAGCTGCTGCTGTTGTATATCAGACGAATTCCCCTCCATACCTGTAAATATACGGTGCTTTTTTTGTTGTTCATATTGTTATTCCATTGACATTGTAGTTAGAGTTGTTGTTGGTGGTGTCTTCGCTACAACTGGATGGTTGTCTATCTGATCGACTAATTCTGTAGTTGTTGGTGTTATTGGTGATGACGTTCGTGTAGCTGTTGGTGGTGTTAGTTGTTGTCGAAGTTGTGCTGTTTTCTAATGATCGGACAAAATTCCTCTACGGTGACACTACAAGCGACGAAAATACAAATACCTACCTCTGTAACATATATTTTATCGTATTTCCATATTCTGATATAATATATGTTTCATTATAAACCTTATATTATAACATATACTGTATAAGCTTCTATATTTAATTTATTTGTAGTTATGCTCTCGTGTATTTGTATGTGGATTTCTAACACATCGCTTGTCTCATACGGTACTTTGCATTTTAGAGACTTTTTCTCGGTTCATTTTCTGCTAACTTTCATTATGCAAATGTGTTTTAGTACGATATTATGTAATTCTTTTTTTAATCCGAACTGACAAAATACATGTTGACTTCATATGTTTTTATTTTCCAGCCATTGTTTATATATACACATATATTTGCGTGAACGCAGGCATGTGTTTCTGGAAGTAGTCCATGTTTGTTTTTCTGGAAATATTCCATAGTTCATGCGTAGATCGTTATACGGAATATATTTATCTTGTTTTCATCGACATCCTTTATTTCAACGTCGACATATTATATGTCATTGAGAACGATGCGCCAACGATTGACACTAAACTCGCTAGATATGCGTGAGTGTCTTAACAAATGTAATCGCAACTCATCCTCGTCTAAGTATCTCTAGAAATATCGTATCTCATAGGAAATATTTGAATGATTAATATGGAAATAGAGATAAACAGAAAATGATGACTGGAAACAAAACAATCTAAACTATAATAAAGTAAGGAGCGAAGGACTGCGTACGGTTTATCATTTTTTATCCCCTTAGTAAAAATAGGTTGGATTACTTTGAATAAATAATGAATGAATATTACATAATTTATCTACTAAATTTCGTGGTTGTTCATTAAATGTATTTTATTACTTATTTAAAGATTCACTTCTTTAAAATTTTCAAATGCCAACACTTCCGGTTAGTGATCGTTTAAATAAATATTCATATATTTCTGTCACTAATTTTTTCCTAATGCAGTTTATATATAATATCGTCTTTTTTTAATGTATCATGATACATTACGTTACTGATTACATAAGACAGTGTAACACAGTCTTCGTGTATATTGTCAATTTCGATTTTATTTGATCATATCTACATATAATACTTGCGTATAATATCAATATAAACACTACACATGCTAGCAGATATATAATATCGTCTTTTTTTAATGTATCATGGATTACGTTACTGGTTACATAATAGAATGTAACAGTCTTCCTTCAATTTCTGTGTATATTGTCAATTACGAATTTATTTGATGTATCATATCTACATGCATATATACTTGCGTATAATATCAATATACACACTATACATGCTAGCAGAAAACGACCCGAAGGGTGTTTTTTTTGCTAGTCCCTGTAATATTAACTGCGGTAAGTATTATTAAGAGGCACGTATGAAATAATTGTTTCTACTTTAGGCACAAGGCCAGCAATTATCCAGTGCATTACTGGTACTTTATTTTATCGACCCCGTAAGGATGAAAGGCAAAGTCAACCTCGGCGGGATTTGAATGAAATAATGAAAACAAAAAATATTTACATGTATCCAAAACATACATAAAGAACGTAGAATAACTAAATACTAGTGCACTAAGAGTATTCTCGATAAAATAGAAAAATAGACAAAACCCTACACCTCCCCCAATACATTCAAAGAACTATAGAGAAAATGCATTGCCAACGTGACACAGTTTTCTGTACTAAAGCAGTTTGCTCAGAATGGTCTTGTTGACAGAGCTGTAACTTGAGCCGAAATTGTATGTTGTTTTTAGCGTTATCAGCGGAGAAGAGATGTAAAATTGATTTGTATACCTTTGGTTTGCTGAACATTTATGACGAATTAAAACAGTCATTGACATACACTTATCAATCTGGAAGTATTATTCTATAGATACCTATTTTAACTCTGAAGACTCTGGTGATTGAAAAATTTGTCTGAAATATTTGAGATATAATTCCATTTTAAAATTTGTCTTATTATACTTACTAATATATTCAATTTTGAAGCATTTTCTATCCATACATACTTTTTGATTGCTAGTCAGCGCGGTATTATATGAACACATTATTGTTTTTCGAAATGTGCCTACAGGCCGCCTCGGCCACTTGGAAATGAGCACTCACGTAACAATAGTGCGGATCACCAAATGATATAATGTCCCAAGCTCATAGAATATAAGCAATGTCAAACTGCATGACTTCGCTCACAACTTCCGCTTAAAACATCACAGGTGATGGATCTTCCACCCGAGACGTAAGCTTTTAACCTTATTTTATAAAAACAAATTACAAACAAAATCCTGTTTGATACGATCATCCCCAATGTAAGTATGCAGAATAATTGCAACGATGCATTAATTAACATTCGTAACAGAACATAACATTAACTGTTACTCAAAAAATTGTCGGAGAAGAAAATGATCTAACCTTTATTTTATTGGATCATGTCGTACCACAATACTGCACTCGATGTTGTTTTTGAGCACTACATTTCCACCTTAAACATTACAATAAATAACACTTAAAGAAATGGATAACATTTTGAAGAAGATGCAAAAGAAGCAAAACGAAAGTGTGAGGTAGAATATAAAATAAAAAATAAATACATGTAGGAGGAGATAAAGAAAATATGAAGCACGCAAGGTTACAAAAGGTAAGTAAATAACGGACAATTTCAATATACAGGGAAGTGTTACAGAAAAGTCATTCCGATTCACATGAACACTGTTCATAAAAAAAAAAATTGATGAGAAGTATCATAGTTTTATGAATAGTTATTGATTTTCTCCTTACACATAAACGTATTTTTTTTTATTTTAGTTTGCAACCCGTCATCAATTTCTCAATATTTAATATTTCTTAACACTGTTTTGTTTGATTTCTTGACATTTAAAACATATTTTATATGAATGAGAATGCGAAACAAATAAGTCTATAGAAAGCTAAGATGCTTTGTTTATTTTAAACTTTTTTTTTTTTTTTTGTATTTATGGATGCATTTATTCATTTAAGGCAACGTTTATTTTATATAATTCTCCAATATATGTATGGCTTATTTGTTCTAAGAAAATATATCTATAATAAGGACACAGTTATTAACATTTTCGATATAACGTAATTCTATAAAACACATCATAATAACTACGAGGAGTACATTCATCATCATCATCTTTATCATCATCCTCATCATCAGCAGCAGCCTCGCTAACCTCATCGTCATTGTTGCCGCATCCCTCGAAGTAGTCATTAACATAAATCATTTCTTTCTTCAAGATATAAAAAAATTTGAAAAAAAGTTTAGAATTTGAGTTTTCATTTTGATTTTTTGAATAAATAATCGGTAAATTTATTTTGAAATTGTATATAAGCTAATTAATATTTTGCACATGCAGATACACCAACGCCAGCAATAAGTATATACATACATACATGCACACATACACACACACACATATATATATATGAGTGTGTGTGTGGTTGGGGGCTGTGAGAAAAGAGTACTCAATACCAAAGAAGAGTTTAATATTCATTTTATCAAGGCTAAATATTGAGACTTGTTACTTTGGAGTTTTGCATAGACACACACACACACACACATATATATATATATATGTATATATATATATAGGGCGGTGCCCCAGCATGGCCTCAGTCGGATGGCTGAAACAGGTAAAAAGAGTAAAAGAGTATATATGTATATATATACTATTAATAATGAGTTCAAATAGATTGGCAGTATTGGTAGAGGGTCGGACACCATGCTTTGACGCATAGAGTTACGGCCCTTGCCATTCTGAGTTCAAATCCCGCCGAGGTTAACTTTGCCTTTCATCCTTACGGGGTCGATAAAATAAAGTACCAGTAATGCACTGGGTAATTGCTGGCCTTGTGCCTAACGTAGAAATAATTAATAATGAGTTCAAAACTCAGGCAGTCCTTTACAATGAAATAGCTCAAAGAAAGAAGTATTTCTGAGCCGTGTAATACAAGTTAATATAAATTAATATATTTGATAAACACAAATACCAACATATCCATGTTTGTATTGTAAACGACGTATTTGTGTTTATCAAATATATTAATTTATATTAATGTGTATATATATATATATATATACATATATAAATATATATATATATATAAATATATATATATATATACATATATATACATATATATATATATATATATATATATATATATACACACCTGTATGGATTTGTGTGTGTAGATGTGTGTGTGTATGAGGGGGTAGGTGTGAGTGTATGTACAAGTCAACCAACATAAGCCTTTTATTTCTAAATTTTCTAAACTATCTAAGTATTTGACTCTAACCATTATTTTAAGTATTACCACCCCACATTAATTCCTCAATTTGTATATGTGGATGTGTGTGTGTGTCTGTGGAGGTGGGTGTGAGTGTACGTGCAAGCCAACCTACATAAGTCTTTTTATTTGTAAATTTTCTACTCTAACCATAATTTTCAGTAGCACCACTCCACATAAATCCCTCAATTTAAGAATGACATGTAGTATCTATTTCATACTATTAACCGTAATTGAATATATATCTGACCAGGAATGCTTTTTGTGAAATTCAGTCATATGGAACTATTGTCATCTTGCCTGACGGTTTGAAATTTACAACACCACCTGCGTCTTTGTGGTCAAATACCAACCCTACTAGCATCTACAAACTGACCAATGAGAATTAAGACTATTCCTGCTGACAACATTAAATTATTCCTAACAAGCTCATATGTCCCAAGGCTCTGATACCATCAACACTATAAACACAGAGCTCGCATATCTAAGAACTGACTAACTGCCTGATGAGGTCATAGCCATTCAATGGCTATCATCGATATATATAGCAGTAAATAAAGGATTATGAGATCATGAACTTGACCTATGTTTCGTTACTATATATATATATATATATATATATATATATATATGAACGAGTAGGACCCCGACGGCTGAGCTGAAGCCGTTTCGACGGCTAATTCGCTGAATTAGCCGTCGAGACGGCTTGAGCTCAGCCGTTGGGGTCCTACTCGTTCCTATTACCCACTCTACTACCCTAAGTATTGACTACTTTGGTGTGTTATGGTCCACCTTGTTCCTTACCACATTCCCTTCGTTATATATATATATATATATACACACACATAGTTATATATATAGATATATATAATTGTTTCTACGTTAGGCACAAGGCCAGCAATTACTCAGTACATTACTGGTACTTTATTTTATCGACCCTGTAAGGATTAAAGGCAAAGTTAACCTCGGCGGAATTTGAACTCAGAATAGCAAGTGCCGTAACTCTATGCGTCAAAGCATGGCGTCCGACCCTCTACCAATACTTCCAATCCACTGCCCTATATTATATTATATAGATATATATAATATAAGTTAAAAGAATGAAATATAAAATCAAGTCATTAGAGATATACTTCACTGCTTTACGATCGTTTCTAGGTGGTGATAATACATTGTAGCTATTCTCTGTTATTGATCTATGTAAGGTTAGTTACAAAATATCAGATAAAGAGAATATTTACTTACATGCATAGAACCAGATGTTTTCAAAAGCAATTGCTTTTAAAAACAGCTGGTGATATGCATGTAAGTAAATATTTTCTTTATCTGATATTTTGTAAATAACCTTACATAGATCAATAACTGAGTATAGCTACAATGTATTATCATAACCTAGAAACGATCGTAAAACAGTGAAGTATATCTCTATTGACTTGATTTTTTATTTCATTGTTTTAACTTATTTCATGACTCTGTTTTCCTTTTAATGTTTAATTGTTTTCCGGGATTTATCTTAACCTACAATATTTTCAACATATGGATTACATCGAGTTCTTCATTTAGAATAGAACCCATAACATACTGTGGATACCTCTGTGTATATATATATATATACATACATACATACATACACACACACACACACACACACACACACACACATATATATATATATATATATATATATATATATATATATATATATATATATATATATATATATATATATATATATATATATACATATATATACGTATATATATATATAAACATATATGTATATATATATATATATATACGTATATATATGTATATATATATATACATATACATACTATTAATAATGAGTTCAAAACTCAGGCAGTCCTTTACAATGAAATAGCTCAAAGAAAGA
>OZ024745.1:63134695-63182195 GCA_964016885.1 Eledone cirrhosa
ACATCATTGGGTTGTAAGTGTTTTCATTGGGAGTAAGTGTCCTCCATTGCTCCATCACCCCTGGAAGTTTGTCCCTTCTTGGCCCAGTGCTGCGTATTTACCAGGAAAAAGCCCACTCGTATCGCAACTAACCATCATATCTGGTGCAATTATTTTTCAGCCAGCTGCGACTCGTTCTTTGCAGAACAACTCTGCCGAAATAAATCACTCCCAATTTTTTAAATTCTTCCATAATATAGTATGCCGAATATTTTTGTCCAGTTTTAGAAATCAAATTTGACATCACATATAAAGAAAGGTGTAAAGATATTAAACAGAGACAATGACAGAAATCGCGGATTCACTGAAGGGGTAAGTTCGAATACTCAGTGGATTGGCAGGCAAACCGTAAGAGAGATGGACAGGGAAAGAACTATTGTGCACAAGCATGTAGACACAATTAAACAATGTCATATATGCACACACACACACACACACACACACGCACATATACACGCACATACACACACACACACACACATACACATATAAACACTCACACACACAAACACCCTTTGGCGGTCAATTTTATTGATTTCCAGAAGGCATTCGACAGTGTAGTACACCGGGAGTCGCTGTGGAATGTTGCGCAACTTTACGGCATTCCTGCAAGATTCATCGCCATTTTCAAGGCCCTGTATGAAAACTCCAGCTGCTGCGTGCGGACTGTGTCCGGTGTGACGGAGTTCTTTGACATTGTCTCCGGAGTTAGACAGGGTTGCATTCTCTCTCCACTGTTGTTCCTGCTGGCAGCTGATTTCGTACTAAGGCGAATGGAGGAAGGACCCGGTCGACGAATCTCATGGAGAGGGCAGTCGAGGCTGAGGGACCTGGCATTCGCCGACGACATCGCTTTGATCGCTGAAAACAGTGCAGATCTGCAGGCCCTAACAACATCCCTACAAGAGAGTACGGAAAAGATCGGCCTGAGAATCAACACCGAAAAGACCAAGGTCATGAGAACGGCCAGCAGCACAGGTCCAGTGATCAGAGTCAACCAACAGGACCTCGAGGAAGTCGATCACTTCACCTATCTGGTCAGCACCCTGACATGCAGCGGCGACGCAGAGCTCGATATCAACTGTCGGATCGGCAAAGGAGCCGCAGTTTTCCACCGGCTGTGCCCAGTCTGGTCGTCTTCATGCGTGAGCACCAAGACAAAGCTCTGCCTGTACAAGAGCATCGTGCTGCCGACAGTGCTTTATGCGAGCAAGACCTGGAAGAGTACGGCAAAAATAGAGAGACGGCTGAACGGTTTCCATCAGCGGTGCCTGCAAAAGATCCTGGCGCGACCGAGTGCGAAACGAGGAGATCCTGCGGAGAGCCGCTACAGAATGTGGTCACGGGGCGTCGGTGCCGTCTGGCTGGCCATATTCTGCGTCTGCCAAATGAACGGCATTCGAAAACAGCGATGAACTGGACTCCGCCTGGCGGTAAACGGAAGCGGGGTTGCCCAAGTATCACCTGGCGACGAACGTTCCGGAAGGACCTGATGGCAGCCAACATCACCTGGCACGGTCTCGAAAAAGTTGCCGCTGATCGTGACCGTTGGCGAGTACTTACTGATCGATGCGCCGAACGGCGCGGAAGAATCTAAATCTAAGACACACAAACACACACACACACATACACATACACATACACACACACACATACACATACACGCACCCACACACCAGAGACGACCTGTTAAAACAACAAATGATTATAGTATTTTTATGAAGTAAAGTTTCTTTTGTTTTATTCTATTTTATGAATGGAAAAAATATATATGAAAACATAAATTTACTCAACTTCTTTTACTTTCTGTTTTGTTTTGTTTTCAAATAATTATATTCATTTGATAATATATTTGTAGTATATATTATATTCATCATTTTTTAAATATACGGGGAATAGTTCCATTTAGCATGTTAATATTCTATTTTCGGAATCCGTTAACCCTGTATGCTATATGAACATATATATTTTCCCATATTTTTAATATTGCAGTTGTAGTAACATTCATATATTTATTTTAGACATGCATTTACTTACGATTAGATAGAGAGCTAAACGAATACATCAAATTCTCCCATTTGGGACGTAATTTTTGGGTGTATTTGCAAGAGTGGTAAATAGAGTCAATTGCTTCATTTCTGTGTTTCATTCAGAAAACTGCAGTTTGGTTTGTCAACTTTCAGCAATTGCCGAATCAAATTATTCCATCTTCTAAATTATGAAGAATGTAAATGTTTATATTATATACTCTGGCAAACAAAATTTCATTTGATGTGCATAGTGTATCTTCTTAGAATGTAGAAAACCGTATATATTTCTATATCAACCCACAAATAATATTCTGCAACCAAAGTATAATTTTGGTACTCAAAGTGTCAAGTGAAGAGTAAAAACATAAGTTATTTTATTGATAAATATAATAATATAGTAGAAATGCGATGCATCGTCAGGTTTGAAGAGGTTTCGAAGACAGAATAATAGCGAGTAGTATCTTTAAATATGATTGTAATTTTATATCAGAGAAATTATATTTCAAACGTGAGCATTTATCAATAACAATTATCGAAAATTAATATCAATTCAATATGGCTTCTCATATTGATTTCTAACATGAAGTAATGTCTTCTTATGGCTTCTTATATTCAAATGTAGGAGACAGATACTGTCTCCTTTGCTGAAGGTAAAACTGAAAAGTGATATATTTATGATTTATGTAAATTTCAGCAGTACCTGCATGGGTATATATATATATATATGAGTGTGTCTGTGTGTGTGTGTGTGTGTCTGTGTGTGTGTAAATACACGTATGCACATGGTTTAGATGACAGTTGCGAGTAAAATTTGATATTTGACGAGTGGGTCCGAAAACCCACGTATGCAGATATTCATTTTCATCCTCTCTGGGGGTTTATATTTAGATTTCTGTCAGTATTAAGAAATACAGAGAAAGCATTTAGTTCAGTATTCCACTATATACTATTAAGTAAAACAACAAATCTATGTGGAATCAAGTAACTTTTCATTTACGTATATTTCGCAAATAACAAATGGCTTCAAGTCAGAGATATACGTACTGTTGATCTTTAAAAGGAAAATATCTTCATATCGATATATATTTACCTATTATATATATATATATATATATATATATATATATATATATATATATATATATATATATTTATATATATATATATATAGAATTTATATATAGAATTTATAAAATTATAGAATTAGGTAGTAAAAAGTAATACAAAATCGCTGGGGTCTAAAACAGCTGCTATAATTAGTTGGTATATCGTTGTCGGCCAGTGCTATCTATAATTTACTGGATTGGGGCTACTTAGGCTACAAAAGCCTCGGGGTAGGCGAAGGGGGAAAAAGGAAAAGGAAGAGGATAGGGAGTGGAAAGAAGAGATAGGAGTATATATATATATATTTAATGTATAATAAACAACACAGTATAATTACCTCATTACTCGAGGTTTCCCGAACAGGACGAACACAAGAGACAACCGCATTCGTTCGTCAGATAAGGCAGTCAATACTGCCAATACTGGAATTGAATAATCAAAACCGTAGCGGTATGTCACACTTCAAATCATATATTTTGTCTGATGAAAACATACTTAAAAACATTTGAAATAGTACCTTTGAAATATGTATAATAAAATCTATATTTTGATATATGAGAAAATTTTTCATTTGTTAACATTTTGAATAATATTAAACACTCCAGGAAAATCCTTTGTTGAGTGCTTCTAATCTATAGTAATATTGTATTCGTTGACTAATCAACGAACCATACTAATCTTTGGTTATATATATATATATATATATATATATATAGGGCAACGCGTAAAGACACCCTTCGGTCATGTATGACCATGGGATTTGCACCTAGAGAGTTCCCCTTCCAGACACAAGTCTGGGAAAGTTGTTTCTGGAAGATAAACAAGGTCGAGTCTCGTGGATTAGGATACATTGATCTGTGTGGACGCTGTACCATAGAAACGTGGGTGCTGTTTCGTACTGCGCAAATTCATTTCGACGTAGGTAAGCTTTAAGACCTCCTCACAGATCGATGTTGTGCGTATGTAAACTGTACGTCTACCAAAATGGGAACGCTCAGTTTCTGAGAAGGGTGGTGCTGGAGGTGGTATAATAAGTGTGAAGAATGTAGGAAAGAGAGAGCGATGATGACACCGATGATAGTAGGGTGTAAGTGAGTTGTTAATGGAGTTAGAAATGTAAGTTTAATGGGTTGATATTATGGTGATGATATTTTGGCTGAAGTAGAGTTTTGTAATTTAACGCAATATGATTTCTGGATATGAAATATCGATTAAGAATATTAAAATAATAGTATTTGAATCGTGCTAAAAGAATAGAACTATTGTGAATATCTAAATATTTTATTCATATATAAAATTATTCATACCCAATTTCAAGCATTCTGCTTCTGATTTACGACCTTATTCCTATTTTATTATTGTCAGGATGTATGTTTAAAAATTCAATAAAAGTTAACAAATAAAATTGATATATATGGTTTTCCAAGTTGTCCCCATCGTCAATCATTGCATTTTAAGGGAATTATGTTTAGAAATCTATACCTTTATCCATGCCATTAATGATACGACCAGATTAAAATCGCTTCAACGGAATCCGAAATCTTGTTTTATTTTTATTTCGACTGTAGCTTTCCGCCAGTTCTGCGTATCTCACTAATACAGTGAAACCTTTTCTACTTAACAATACATGCGAGGTTTCTATGATACAAAAATGTGTAATCGTATTGCTTGTTTTCTTTATTTTTAACGATTCAATGTAATGGAAATATATAAAGCATTACGATTCAAATACATGCATAATTCATATTATAAAATCTTTTGTATATGTAAGGATTGAAGCATGGATAAGAGAAAATGATGAAAGGATCGAATGATCAGATTTATTATACCAATAGCTTTGCCCTTTGGAAATACAATTCTTCTCATCAAATAAATCAATCGTCAAGTAATTATGTGTGTGACACCACAAAACGTAACTTAATGTACCGTGGGACTAAAATTTTCAGGATAGCATGGATGCAGAAAATTAGAATTTCATGTTAAATATGAAAGAAAACAATGAATACAGGAACGAAGAGATAACTAGCTATGGTTCAAGTGGAATAAAATATTTATGTTCATCTGAATGTAAAGAGGTATATCACAGTCTATTTTAAATCCGAAATGACTCAAGGCTACTCTCGATCTCATTTTCGAATTTGTATTGCAAGAAAACATACAAGTTAATTTTCATTTATCATAATCATCACTACTATCATCAAAATGCTTACCAACATCATTACGATTATTAACATCACTACACTTATTATCGTCATTTTTATTTATATGCAGTCTTTTTTATGTTTTTATTGTATATTTTTATTTCACTACATATTCACTCTCTCAAGGACCGTGAGTTTATGGTATATTTTGGAGTGACTCTTTCGTTTCTATTGTATTAATGATGCGGTACGTAATATATATGTAGTACCTAGTAGTGCTATTTTCTGGGTGTTGAGAATAAGTTTAGGATCACTGTTTTGGGTTATGATTTTGACTGCAGGTTCAGAAATATTCTCATTTAGGGAGTTGCCTCTCTTTTTGCAGTCCATTCTGATTATATATATTTACATACATATCTTTATATTTCCGTAATCTTTCTTCTTTGTGAGATATAGTGCCACCAGACGAGCCAAATACTTTCTAGAGTTGACAATCTTTCAAATATATATTTACCAATTAGTCTTTATATCCCTGTCCCTAACAAAGCAAGTTAAATTTACCATTCATTAAAATAATTTTCTTATTTAGATTTCTGCTAACGCGATTTTGTTGTCATTTCAATATTTGCACAGATCGGGCATGGCGTCACTTTCCCCGCTATCTTCAGAAAATGGAGATGTGATGCTTTGTAGTTTGGCAGATGATTGTGATGTTGCTGGTCCTGGTATTCTTTATTCCCTCGTTTTAATTCCAGTTTTCTTCAGTTCTTTAATGCTAAAGTTTACATAAATGACGAAGATTCAGGCTTTTCATCTTTGAGCCTGACACAGAGACAATTCCATATAGAACCTCGGATTTTTCCAGTAAAATAACAATCTGTAAGTTCATATTCAGCCCTCTGATCTACATATCGGTATACTCCCTCCTACAGTAATTAATCATCCATAGAGTGATAAAAAGGTGAAACTAAGATCCTAAAAACCAACCGATGTCCTTGATTGTTATCCTTGCATTTCTCTACCCAAACATTGTAGTTCATGCTTACTGGTGACTCTTTGTCTGTAGTTTCACTCCTCTGAATCATAAGACACATGATACGCTATACATTCAAAAGAAAGTGTTTCCATATGTAAGTCTGTCAGAGTTTCTTTCGTTTCTGTGCTTGTGGATATAGGAAATATTTTTTCCATTTTATTTGCTTGCTACTGCATGTAGCTATGTGGCAGGTAGATATACATTTCGAAACCTGTCAGACCCATGTTTGATTTTGATATATTGTTTTTATTCTTTTCTATTTCATGTTCCCTACTAATAATTTGTTGCGAAAGTAAAATGTATTATTTATTGCTATGATTTTCTGAACGGTGACAGTTCGTCTCCTCTATATATTATGAGCAGAAATATACTTGGCCATTTTGCTACATGTTATCGTTATAGAAAATCGAACAACAATCAAACAAATTGTCTAAAACCACGTATCTTACATATTTGCCACAAAATCGATGGAATGCGCATTTCTAAGTTTGCAGAATAATCCAACGTGTCAATTAATCAAGGGAAAACTCGTATTTGATATCTGTGAAGAATATTGTAAACACGTCAACACTTTAGGACATTCAATAATAAGTATAAGAAAATCGACAATGATAAATTAAAAACAATATTTCGTTTTAAAACGCGGTTTATCATGGTGATAAAACTATGTAAATAGCAGGAGAATGTACGCAAAATGATTATGGACAGAGCACCACGTGTCTTCCTCGTACAGTTAAAGAGACTGGACTGTTGAAAGTTTTCCTGACTAGAAATACCATTTATAGTAAGAGCATTAGAACCAACGACCACTTGGTTTGAAGGTAAAGAAGTTATTAACCGATCCATCTGGCAGATTCCTTATTATTTGATTTTAAAAGAATCGTCACACAGCTATTTGCTACGGTAAGTATACGCCTTCTGTTGTAGACCAAATAAATAAACACGGTAATATTTACCCAGGCAAATAATTTTTGAGCAGGTTATTTGAATTAAAATTTGGTAAGCATATTGAAGGGGATATCAAGTAGATGGAGATTTACAAAAGCTTTGCACACATTTACACTTGGGAGTGGATGGTCTAGAGTTGCTGGTTTTTATTTTAAAGAAATGATTTACAAAATACATGTCTTAATTAAAGAATTCGTTAAGACATTTAGTAACAGAATATTGCCATCGAAATATTTCACAGGAAAGTCTTCTTCGAGTAAACCGTATACGTCTGAGGGGGAATTTTTTTATGACGGCACAGTATTTAATACCTGTTCATTTCCCAAAACTTACTCGACAACTATACATCTCACTTACTTTCAAATATATATATATATATATATATATATTTATATATTAATAATAATAATTGTTTCTATTTTAGGCACATTTTATATATATATATACATACGTACATACACATACACACGCACACACACGCGCACACACGCACACACACACACACACACACACACACACACACACACACACACACACACACACACACACACACACACACACACACACACACACGCACACATATATATATATAAGAGGGTGTTAAAGTTTGCTTGAAGCATTGTGAAATGTGTAAAATACGTATTTAAGAAAGCCACAACAATGCAGAGGGAAATCTCGAGGTAGGAAGTGAAAGATAGATAGGAAAAACAGGTGAAAGTGAAAATTAAGAGAGACAAAGATGAAAACAAAACAAAGGTAGAAGGGTTACCGTAGTAGAGATTTAATCCCAATATTTCGGGCTCACGCCCATCAACGGGGGAAAGTTCCAAAAGGGGGGGAACAGGCCAAGCGGAGAAAGTTGTGATGTCGTTAAGACAGGAATGCCGTTATGGGGAGAAAATTATTTAAAATTTAAACGAGGGAAAGAATGCGCGTGCGCGTGATAGGCTGTGGCAAAAGCTACTGACCAAATGGGTTAAATCAAGAGGGTGCGCTAGCGTGTGAAAGCCGTAAGATATGTGTGTGTAAATATATATGTGTGTGTAACTGTGTGTGTATAAGTGTAAGTGTGTATATGTGTGAGTGTGTGTGTGTGTGAAAGATAGTGGGCTGTAGAAGCTGGAAATCAAAGGGTGTGAAAGGTGGTAGGTTGTAATATATATATATCGGGTGGCGCATAATTACGACTCAGCGGTTAAAGCGTTGGGCTTTCAATCGGGAGGTTGTGAATTTGATTCTCGACCGGGTCATGAATTGTTTCTTTGAGCAAGACATTATAACATTATATTTCACGTTGCTTCAGTTTATTCAGCTGTAGAAATCAGTTGTGACGTCACTGGTGGCGCGTCGGTGGGGTAAAGATTGGAGACTGATATGCATTGGTCTTCCACAATCAACCTTTCCCAGATTTGTGCTACGGGGGGGAACTTTCTCGGTGCAAATCAATTGGACATATATATATATATATATATATAAAAATACGTATTTAAGAAAGCCACAACAATGCATTGTTGTGGCTTTCTTAAATACGTATTTTTACACATTTCACAATGCTTCAAGCAAACTTTAACACCCTCTTGGGTGTGGATGTAAAGGAATATTTGATAAGACAGCCTGGCTATCACAGACAGTATATTTTTTCGTTATGGGAAAATTATTTTACTCTTTTGTTCTATTAACATGTCACAGATATCTGACCAGCCGTTGAGATTCCCAGAGAGCTGTTTCAAATCCGTTAATTTCTTAATCAGTGTCATTATCACAGCTGGTTCCGAGACGAAAATAAACAAGATCAATTATAGATATTGCGTGATGAACAATTGCCGGAGTTGCTGATATGCATATCGTGCGAACTTTGCTGGCTATAAGTAATTAGTAATAGGGTTTTATATGAAACCGCATACGATATGTAAGTACAACAAACACAAATATGACAAATAGAAAACATAGGCCGTATATTGCTACTGTCAATTAATTATAGCAAGTCAACTTCGCATTATATTGATGTTCTAATTTCGATAATGTCTCTAAGATTTCACGGCAATTTATTTCATAGATAAATTCCCAATAACACCTATGCCATTTAGGATAACTTATATCAGCTTCCCTAACGAACGAAATTCCAAACTACTGCAGATAAAATAAGTGGAAATTGCATAAACGAAAAATCGATTGCAAATTATCGATTCAGTTAACAGGATGTTTACGTTTGAAATTCATTATTCACCACTTTCACGAATAATAATATTTTCTTTTGAATGGCAAAATACTAAATTTTGGCCGGGAAGGAGTTTAATTGTTTTATTCACCAACCATTAAACCATTACAACTGAGGAATGAAAGTCAAAGTTGATTATATGAAGATTTGAACTGAACACACTGAAGGATAAGACATATTATTTATGTGTTATAATGTCGCAAACTTCCCATGTATTTCTTCATTTTGTTCAGTG
Source organism: Eledone cirrhosa (assembly GCA_964016885.1). Taxonomy (NCBI): domain Eukaryota; kingdom Metazoa; phylum Mollusca; class Cephalopoda; order Octopoda; family Eledonidae; genus Eledone; species Eledone cirrhosa. The sequence goes on from OZ024745.1 coordinate 63,144,447, forward strand.
CTGTTGATTATTATCATTGGAACAATGCAATACTATTGTTGTAATGTTCTGTAGTAAATTTATTCGATGCAAGTTACTTATTTTATTGACCACATAATACATTTTCGATGAGTTTGAACTGAAAGAAAAAAGAGATTGGTGTAATAAAATACAAGGTATATGGTATATACCCTACCGAAAGTAAATCTGTCCTGTTTCTTCTCTAAATGACGTTATTGGTGTTAGAATCACATGATAATTTTACAATATTTGAAATATTACGTTTGCTTTGCTATTTATATTTTGTTTAGATTATCATGTATGGCTTCTATGATTATCTATTCAATTGATTGTTAGATGAGGGGTGTACTTATATATGAAAATATATTACCTGGCTAGGGGCTGTTGTATCTAGTATTCAATTACAGCGTCAACATGTATTGTCGCAGCATTCGTTGTTGCAGTCTATTTTGCTACTAGGAACGAAGTGAGAGCACGCAAACACTACGGCATATCTATACATATATATGACTATTTCATGTATATATGTGTGTGTGTGTGTGTGTGTGTGTGTGTGTGTGTGTGAGTGTGTGTGTGTGTGTAATGTATACACATTGCACATACAGGCAAATGCATTCTCAACGCGTCAGCTTCCCGCTGGCTGTAGTGCTTTGTGCATTAGATGGGTCCTGCACTTATAATGCCAGTTTTCACAGCAGAATGTGTGCCGTTCTCTTGATGGTGCATGGAAGACGCTAACAAAACAAAAATGAGATATGAAGAGCTCTAATGTGTTTTACAACCAAAGGTAATACATACGTGAAAATTATCAACTTAAACTGTATGGACAAAAATATGATGCTTATAATTTGCAACAAAATTGACCAGAAAAAGGAGATTTCCTAGAGTAAATAGGAAGGGAAAGAATCAATGACCACTGGACACAGTGATATCACGTGAATATCCAAACAGATGACCTGACACACATTGTCTCAGCAGTAGCATGTGGCTGTGATAGAAGGAGATTTATAAGCAAAAATGTGTTCTCGTTGGTTTAAAGTTGTATGGATGAAGTATACCAGAAAATGAACACTACCTTAAAATGCATCGACACGACGTCAGCCCACCTCCCAGGAAGGTGAAGTTTATCGTATTAGAATTTACTACATTTATAATGCCTGCTTGCCCAACAGATCATAGGCCATTCTGCGAATCAAGGTATGATCAAAGCTTTCCAATTTTGACTGCTCTCTGTTGTGATATCTAGTAATCTATTGCATACACAGACATTTCCTTTTGAAGAGACTAAAGGTCATTTCCTGTAACATGTCATGGAGTGCACTTTAGTTACCCTATATTCTTAGATAAGTGTAATAATATCACCTTACTGAACTATTAGTATATCACAATATATATATATATTGATCAATGCAGTCTTTCATGCATAACTCCATATTGATAGAGCTGCAATCATGCATTCCTTTTCTCAGCGGCATGCGTGGTTCCACAATATATGATGTTGCATTCTTACAGCAGATAGCATGGTGTAGTTTCAAGGGGATTTATTTGCTAGTGCAAGCAGCAATCACACTCGTTGGCCGGTCAAAATATTCAAATTGTACATATGCACTGAAGATAGACTGGAATTTCATGTGTCTTGTTCTACCCAGTTGATACCACTTGCTTCTAGTGTTATATAGATTATTCAACAACTTCAGAATACAAATGTACTTTGTTTGCTTAAAATGCTGAATTAAATCTAACAGGTGGTATAACATTAAATGGAATGGTTTTCACCAGTTTAATTTTCTATACAAATGTTTTAAGAACAATCGCCATAATGTTGCCCTCGTATGCCATAATCAAATTTGTGTTTAGACCGTACGAACAAGAAATCTTAAATGCATATACAAATAACAGTTGCTAGTGGATTTGAGTGACACAACGAATACCACTTTTAATAACAGAGGGTAATGCATATATAAACGTCATTCGAAAAAAAGCATTACATTTCCTTCTATCTAAGTATATCTAACTGCTGCAAAATTAAATAGTGTTTGAAACAGTAAAAGTTAATTATCTTTCCGACGTTAATTTAAGTGCAAAGTTAAATCAGTTGAATTCAATTTTTTCCAAACTTCTTTTGTTTTTATCGTTGTTCATTGATCAGATAAAATAGACGATAATTAATGACACAATGCGTCTTAACGGCAAACGTATATGGCTGTATTAACATGGCGTTAACAAGACGCTTATATTCTGTTGATGATTCACATTTGATTAAGCAATTAAACACAAGATATATGCACATACCGGCATACTCACATACACACATTCTCACACACTGTCATAGATATTCCTATATGTTTGTGCATACTCTGTCTACCTCAAGTCTATCTTTTATAGATATTTGTTTTAAATAAAGACAAGAAAACATCGAATTTATTATAGAAGACTGTTGAAAATTGGATATTTTTAATACCAGAGTTAAAAAATTCTATCTAGTAATAAAAAAAAAACTGTACAATAGACTAACAGAAAATGATTTACACAACCAAAGAGGGAGGAGGGCGAGCGACAGGCTCTACAGTCTCAGGGTTAAATATTTTTAGAATTAAAAGAGTTTTCGGGAATTCATACGACATTAATATCGTTCTGCTTTTGTATTTTACAACAACTATAAATATACATATCACTCTGACTAAGAGATGTAGTGTAAGGAATCAAATGTTGTGTATTAGTGTTTGGTATTAGTGTTAGACTTTCTTTTGACTGCCATTTTGGAAGTTCAATAAAATATTAAACGTACAAGAAGGTGTTACACAATTTAGCGGGTATTTAAATTTATTTGTACTTTAGTCGACAAAGGGGTAAGGTCCATGTTGACAATATACTTACGATGGATTACATTATTAACTCCAAAATTTACTTTTTGCTTAATTTCCTTTCTATTTGATACATTAACTATCGTTAAATGTATGTATCTGAAAATGTCTACATTTTGAAGACGAAAACAAACAAAATGAAGCAATCTTTGTTATTTTTAGAAGCATAAAATTTATTTTGTTCGTAATGATAATGGAGATAATGAAACTGCGTGAAATGTTTTCTTTAAAAAAAATTGAAGACATGTTCTATTGTACCGGAAATTTACCCACGAAATACGAATACTAAAGCATACAGACTGAGGCAGGATGAAATTGATATGCTTATTTTTTTTTTAGAGAAAATAAATCTACAAACAATATTGCTTTCTCCGAGAAGCAATAAAGCAATTTTCTTTACTTCGTTCCAAATCCGTTGCTTTTACGTTAAAAAAAAACGCGTTGTAATTTCATAAAAGGTTTGTTTATATTTAATATGCTTGTGTCTACAGAAGCACCGCAGGAAATATTTCTTTGGACATAATAAAAAAAAAAGGAAATTAAATATATACCTCTCCATATCCGAAGCAATATTACTTTCTGAAATTTAATATTTGATTAAATCTAGAAGTGAAACGTTACTGGTGCTACTCAGAAAGCACTTAAGTTTATAGCGGGGGTAGTATTGTCGTTAGTGTATTTTTTAAGGACATTAGCTTCTTAAGTAGAATGAAATATTTTCTGTAAGCAATCAAAGCTGCGAAGTTGATAACATTGCTGGTTATTCATTTTCCCCCTTTCGTCTAGATGTTAAGCCCCTGTATTGTCTGGAAAGGGTGGCATATGGAAAGATTGACAGTCTAAAGCAATCGAATGAGCTTCAACCGGAAATTGAAACCATGCCGCAATTTTAGATTGGCTTACTATTTATGCGATGTTTTCCACAGGAAATAAAATGGAGTGAAGAGAGCAAGGATAGCTTTCTAAAGCGGCGTTTATCGTGATGAAATATATTCAGTAGAATATATTTGGGTTCCACATTTAGTAACACACTCTACTGTGGTCGCCGTAGAATAGACCAACACAGGTAGTGTATAATTCATGCTTGATTCCAAGCTATTACTAATATCATTCAAGCTTGATTCCAAGCTATTTCTAATATCATTCATGCTATTACTAATATGATTAAGCTATTACTAATATGAAATATAAGTGATTCGAATATTGATCAGATAATGTCGCAACAATTTGTTAATAAATAATGAGATTCTTTTATGATATACATTATTACTAGTAGAAAGTAACTTTTATATGGGGTTAATGAAACAGATTTGCGTAAGGATTGATGCACGTTTATATGTAATATATTTCACTAGATAACATATGATGGATAATGCCCAGTGGGTTTAAACGCCTACTGTGCAGCCTTTAATTTACATTAGCTTTTTGTGTTTATATCTCTGCCATCGTATTGTGTCTATATTTCCTTCGATCGTTATTGTAAATCATATAATGTTTCCCTGTTAAATTACCATATTTAATATTCTATTTTTGCCACTGATTTTCTTTATATTATGATATACCTGTTTATTCATACTTATTCTATGATAGGTGGGTCCTTTGTATAAATGTAATAATGGAAATTATTATTGATATTATATGCATTTCCTCCCCGAATATTGAAGAACATATTACGTTTGGTGTATATCCAATAGAATTTGGTTCAGATAGATGCTTCGGCTTCCTCATATATGTACCTGAAACTCTGTTAACATCATCATAGCTAAATTAATATATTAAACTTTTCATAGGTTTGGGGGCGAGTGTGGGCATGAGTGGTATGAAAATCAGTGCTGTGAAAAATGAGTCACTCACCCTCACAAGGAAGCCTGCGCAGTGGACTATACGTTTGAATGGAATTCTACCAAAGTAGGTGGAGAAATTCAAATCTCAGGGCCGTGTTCACAAGGGATGGTAGGTAGGTGGTTGAAGGAAGTGTGAGCATTACAGGAACTGGGGCAGTAACATGCCAACTCCAGCATTTGGAAATCAAATGAAAGGGGGTTAGGTGTAAAAGCCAAACTTGCTATCTTGGGTAATGACCGAAAGAATACGATCGCAAATGCAAGCAGTCGAGATGGGATTTTTTAAAGGGGTTTTTGAGTAACGTTACTTCAGAGAGTGCGTAGGTTGCAGATCAGAGATTCACCCCACTCCAAAGTTTTAGGTCACAGCTCTGATATTATGGCTATGTGGTTAGAATGTCCCAGGAAAAAAATTGCTGAACATATTTTATGGGTTAAACTAACCGGAAAGAGACCCAGGGCTAGACCACGAGCAAGGTGTTTGGCTGGTCTCGCTTAGGGATCCAGACGAATATGTTGGAGACGGTTGCTTCTGACAGGACCCGTTGGAAGGTGATTTTGAGGAATCTACCCCCACAACCTTCTCGGGAACAGGTTTGTGAAGAAGAAGAAGAAGAAGAAGAAGAAGAAGATTTCAAAGTTATTAGTGAAGCATTTTCATGTATAACCCTTTTACTAATAAAGCCTTCGGGTTCAAATGAAGTCATATACAATTGCAATAACATATATCGATTATAATTTATGCTCCCTTGTCACCTCTATCATGTGCATTCATTTGTTTAATACATTTTTCTTTTCTAATATGTGTCAAATCTTATACAAACTCATAGAATACATTAAATTACCTTTAGTGATTAGTAATTTATAACTAATCATATTAAACCTCTCAGGAGGTTTTCTGAAAATTATATTTGAACAGGCAAGAAAATGTGTAATTTTGTTAATGTTATTTTAACTTCGGATAAGGATATTTGACACAATCTATGAGCATCTCTTCAAGAAATAGGGAAATACGAAATTGCACAATGACATATTTGGTACGCCATTATCGGATTGGCAGTATCGGTAGAGGGTCGGACGCCATGCTTTGCAACAAAGTGTTATGGCTCTTTATGGTCTGAGTTCAAATCCCGTCGAGGTTAACTTTGCCTTTCATCCTTACGGGGTCGATAAAATAAAGTACCACTAATACACTGGTATAATTGCTGGCCTTGTGCCAAAAGTAGAAACAATTATCAGTAGTAACCAAAACTTTGTTAAGCAGAAATACTCAGAAGACCTATTTGAAAACGAAATCTATCATTTCTCACCATGCACTAGACCAGGCATATGCAAACGTATTTGAGTTGTGGGCCACATAGGATGTGGTTCATCATATGGTGGGAAGCACTACTATGAGATTCAAGGCAATTTTGAAATTAGGCGTGCCATTCAGATAATGGCTGCACTAGACAATCAGCAAATATGCTGGTGATATATCTAATCGTTTCGGCGATTCATTACTATGAATGAGTACTAAATCATTCTTCATATAGACGAACAAACCATGATATATGAGTTCGAATATAATTTTGTTGAGATGCATTCTTGATACATTTTCTAATGGTGTACACATTTAGACATATTTAACATAGCTTTATTTTATTTCTCACGATAGTAATCACAATTAAACTCATTAGCTTCATATGCAACTACATAAATGTTAGAGGCGGCGTTATGTGAATAATGAGTAAAACAAATTGGCACATTCACACAATTTCCTATTGCAATCATTCATTTTATATATAATTACTCGTATTTAACTATAGTACTTCAATACAAGGGAGGTAATTAAAGAAATCTAAAGCACTTAATTTGTTTGTGTTACTAAAATATGGATGATTTTTACTAATATATATATTAGACCTGAAAAATGCGCAAGCTCAGAAGAGCCACAGAATGTTATAATAAACCTTCAAAAGTGTGGGACTAGAGTTGTTGGTCACAACTATTGCAATCATTATCTATCGTACAATCTGTGGCATCCTTTTATAAAAAAAGAGACTCATAACGAACTCAACACGACACGATAATTATTTAAGCTAATGTTCAATACGAAATGCACTTAAACCGAATTCTATATTATAAATTCATTTAAATAATTATCGTGTCGTCTTGAGTTCGTTATGAGTCTCTTTTTTATAAAAGGATGCCACAGAGTGTACGACAGATAATGTTTACAATATTTTTGAGCAACAGCTCTAGTCCCATACTTTTGAAGGTTTATTACAACATTCTGTGGCTCTTTTGAGCTTGCGCATTTTCCAGGTCTAGTTTAATATTTTTTTAAGGCAACGCTTGTAATAACTCTTGTTAAACATGATATATATTAATAATAATTTATCAATGTAAAATGTAATGCATGAACAATTGGAAAACATTTTTTGTAATATATAGGGCGATGGATTGGCAATATCGGTAGAGGGTCAGACGCCATGCTTTGCAGCAACGAGTTACGGCCCTTTATGATCTGAGTTCAAATCCCGCCGAGGTTAACGTTACCCTTCATCCTTACGGGGTCGATAAAATAAAGTACCAGTAAAACACTGGGATAATTGCTGGCCTTGCGCCAAAAGTAGAAACAATTATTTTTTGTAATACATCAAATCAAAATTACATTACTAAATCTTATTCTGTTTCTTGTAAATAATTTATTTCAAAATATCAATTCAAAACTTTTGTGAATAGGCATTATATGTTATCATTTACCTATGGTTTAAATTTCATATAAATCGCAGGGAAAAAGTGTTCAGCGGGGGTTTAACCCCCATTAGGGTGTCTTAATATTATTGAAATTTGCAGAAATTTTGTGAAGATCAGCAGCCAGCTTGATAGCCGAAATAGATAGCACCAACATTATCCCTACCATTAGCAAGAGGAAGGCAACCACAGAAACAGCGACAATAACAACGATCCCGCATCTTCAGTGAAAGAAGTCATTCGATCCCCAGCAACCAGCCCCTGTTTTCTTTTTGTACATTCATCCATTCATTTATTTATTTATTTGCTAACTTTCTACTTTCGTGTGTGTGTCCCTTCATGCAAGTCCCCTTCTCTTTTATCTTGTCTTCTGTCGCCTCCATATCTGATGTTGGTGAGCTATGAGGCCTCACTCATACCAACACTTTTCCTTCCACCCACATGCAGTTGTTCCTGGCACCTGGCCTGGTGACAACCAGCCACTCACCCCTGATGCCGCTTGGTGCCACAGTCCCCGGCTCAACGCCCCATTCTCATCCACACCAGTCGACAGCTGCATCACTTGCCACACCACGAACAGATGGAAGAGGGGCCAGAACAGTTCGGGGTGCGGTTGCTTCCACCACCTCACCTGTTTTAGTTTGACGCGTCCAGATTCCAGTGACCTCGCAGCGTGGGGATGCAGAAACTGTCTCTTCCCCTCGTCTGCCCAGCCACGGCTGTCTGGTATTCCACAAGATGAGACAGCGAATTGCCTGATGTCCAAGCCTCGCTGGTCAACATCGCTCGGCTCAGGCAGCTCCGGAAGATTCCACTAAGGATCCTGAGAGCGGCCCGGGTGCCGGTAGCCGATGCCCTCGCTTCCTCGATCGAGAGTGCTCTGAACTTCAATCGAGCCAGCGACTGGGAGCGACTCTTCTGTTTCGTCGACTCTTTCGAGCGACTCTTCTATTTCGTCCCACTCAGCTCTGGCGCTGACCGAGGCGGCCTGTCGTCAGCAGCCTTTGTCAAGGCCAATGTTTCGTCCTTTGGGCAAGTGCCCATTCCAAGCGTGCCGAAGGACGCTGCAACCCCTGCTGTTGGGTGCCTCCAATCATCCACCCCTGAGGCCAGTGCTAAGCGTTTACGTGACCACGTAAACGCTAAACTTATCATGAGTGATGTCTTGGCCGCAGACAGAGTAGTGCCTTAGTGGAGACTGTCCTCCAAAGCACCGAGGAGGTCCTGGCTCAAGCATCCTGAGCCACTCGCTGATCTCCGACCCATACACGTACCCGATCCCCACCTGCTCCTTGTGGCTTCCCACGCAGAGATGATGTCTGCCATCAAGTCCTTCCCAGCTAGCAGCAGCAAAAGTGCTGATAGTTTCCGACCAGGCCACCTCAATGAGTTGCTATCCCCCTCTCCTTTAAGGCCGGGTGTCGCCTTCTGAGTATAATTGAGGCACTCACCAATAGGCTTATCCATGGCACCCTGGATCCTCACGCCCGTGGCATCTTTTTTGCGGCTAGCCTGACCGCTCTCAGGAAGAAATAGGGTGGCATACGCCCCATCGTTGTGGGAAATGTCTTCCAGAGGCTAGCTGCTAAGGTGGTTTGCAGGTCCATAACACCTTAACTGGGTGAGGAGTTCATTTCGGTGCAACTGGGTCTCGGCGTGTCCGGTGGGCCGCACATGCAATCAGGCAGTTCTTCAATAGCTGCCTACCGGAACCGGCATCCAGGGACTCCAGGCACCTCATTGTCAAGGTTGACATGAGGAATGCCTTTAACTGCATACGCCGTGACCATCTGCTCGATGCCTGCCTCAGCCGAGCCCTCTCCGCCTACCCTCTGGCCTACTTGTCATATGGTACCACGAGCATGCTCCTTGCTGCTGATACGTTCATACCTTTGGCCACTGGGGTCCAACAGGGTGACCCCTTGAGCCCCCCTCCTGTTTGCCCGTATAAACCACATTGCCCGGAGTGTCATGGCCCCTCTCAACCTTTGGTATCTGAATGATGCTACGCTCGGCGAGCCCGTGGAGACTATCTGCCATGACCTTCAATCGGTGGTTCCAGCCCTGGCGGGAATCGGCCTCCAGGTCAACTTGTCCAAGTCGGAGGTGGTGAATGTCAGCTATGAAGTCGAGAGCTTTTCAGCCTACATCTCGGACGTGAGACCATTCTCCAACATACACAGGTGACCTCTAAAGAGGATGTCCTCATTCTCGGGATACCGATCCACCCACCGGCCATCGGCTTCACCATCAGGTCTAGGCTGCAACAACTCCAGACCCACACGAGCCGACTGGGCTTTATCGGCGGCCAGCCAGCTCTCTTCTTGTTGAGGAACTGCTTCGCCACGTGCTACAGCCACGAATCTCTCCTCGCTGACCTCGATACATGTATCCGAGCGGCAGCTGAGGAGATATGCAACGTCAGGTTTGACGAAATTGGATGGCAACAGGCCATTTTACCTGTCAGATACGGCGGCCTTGGGCTCCGGTCCCCGATATCGCTGGCTTAGCCGGCGTTTCTTTCATCGGTAACTTCATGCCGCGCCCTTATCAGCAGGGTTCTCCAAAACACAATAAAACCCTCGGTGTTCAGGGAACGTGAAGATGCCTGTGAGACGTGGGACAGGCTGGGACTTATCCCAGTAGACGTCACTCCTCCTTTTCCCCCAGCTGATGTGAAGTCCCCCCAAAGCGTATGGTATGCCATCCAGTGCAGCCTGGCCTCAGACAGGCTAACGCGAGAGCTCGATCAGCACTGTCTTGCCTGTTTTCGCGCGGCCTCTAAACCCCACAGTGGTGCCTTGCTCCATACTTTGCCGTCCTCCACTGGCACGCAACTGGGTAACGATAGCCTGTGCATCGGTGTTTCCTTGAGGCTTGAACTCCGGATCAGCGAGCACATAAATGTCGCTGCGGATCCACCATGGACTCTTTTGGCCTCCACCCACTTTCCTGTCACCACAGAGCCGGCCGCCTTCCATGCCATATTGCCCTTAACGAGCTTATTAAGCATGGCATGGACGCTGCAGGCTTCCCATCCCAGCTCGAGCCGGTGGGGCTGGACCGAGGGGATGTCAAAAGACCAGACGGTATGACCATATTCCAGTTCCGCGGTGGAAAAGCCCTCGTCTGGGATGCCACATGCAGCGACACTTTCTCCAGCCGCAACCTGGTGCAGTCTGCGACTAACCCAGGTACTAATGCACGCCGGGCTGAGGAGGCCAAACTCTCCAAGTACCGGTCCCTCTCCGACAGGTTCGCGGTCGTGCCCCTGGCAGTGGATACTTCTGGTGTCCTTGGCCCTAGGGCTACCTCCCTATTGACCACCATAGGCGATGAGCTGGCCAGCCGCAGGTGTGAGTCTCGCGAGTTGGAATGGCTCTTCCAGTGCATCTCCCTTACGGGGAAACGACTTCTCCATTCTGTCCGCCGGGGCTGTGGGGAGGCCAGCACGTGGGACCCCATTTGCTCACCATACGGATTAATACACAAAGTTATAACCTATTGTAAATAGGCATCATATCATGTCATATACCTATGGTTTAAATTTCAAATAAATCAAAGGGAAAAAATGTTCAGCAGGGGCTTTTAGCAGGGTTTTTGTGCCCCGAGGGAACCCTTTGATTAAAATGAAATATACTTATCGAAGTACCCCTGGGCAATATAGTTTCAGAATATATATAGTTCTGGGTTTCTATCTCAAAAACCATAGGAGTTCGTGAAATCTTGTTCCATTTATTGGCCAAAATTTTCACTATAGGGGATTAAACACCCATTAGGGTGTCTTAATATTATTGAAATTTGCTGAAATTTTGTGGATAAGTATCATATCTTGTCATTTACCTATGATTTAAATTTCATATAAATCGAAGGAAAAACATTTGATTAAAATGAAATATATTTATCCAAGTACCCTGGACAATGTAGTTTCAGAATATATATGGTTATGGGCGTCTATCTCCAAAACCATAAGAGTAGTTTATGAACAAACAAACAAACAGACAGGAATGTAACTTTATATATATATATATATATATATATATATATATATATATATATATAGATAGATAGAAGTTATATGTAATTTGTTGGGATACAACAAGTAAATATTTTTATAACTGATATAAAGCACTCAAAAAATTATTGGAGTAAAAATACGATATATTAACAAATGGAAACTATATTTATAAAACCATATTCATTATACATATTTCAAGGATACCAAGTCAAATTATGGTGCGCTTTCATGAAACAAAATGGTCGCATTTTTTAAGGGTATGTCAATATTTATTTATAAAACTGATCTATATTAAATTTTGTTTGATGAAAGCGCACCATAATTTGACTTGGTGAAATATGTATAATGAAATAAATATGGTTTTATAAATATAGTTTCTATTTGTTAATATATCGTGTATATATATATATATATATATATATATATATATATATATATATATATATATATATATATGTATATATGTATATATATATATATATATATGTATATATATATATGTATATATATATATATATATATATATATATATATAACCAAAGATTAATATGGTTCATTGATTACTCAATGAATACAGTTTTACAATAGTTTAAAAGCACTCAACAAGGTTTACTGCCAATATGGAATTGGAATATGAATATCAAGACCTTAGAGGTATGTCATATATCAAATCATATATTTTATCTGACGAGGACATACTGGAAAAAAAACAACACAGTACCTTCGAAATATATATAATAAAGCATATATTTTGATTATGTGAATATCTTCATTTGTTAATAATTTGAATTATATATATATATATATAATTATATATATATATATACTTGCTCGAGGTTTAATTGGTTTAAAGTACTCTTAATGATTCCACTCAACGGGATAGAAATCCCTGTGAAGGGTTCTGCAACACTCTCAGAAGGGGGTAACAATTGAATGTGAGGTGGCCTGAAAAATGCCGTGTTATCGTTCTCACGATGGTAATAATTCGGTAGGAAGTGCTGGAAAGGGTTGTAAATCGTTCGCAGGTGAATAGCGCCTCTTCCTCTTTCACCAACGGTAGCGGAGGTGCTGTCCCGAAACTTCATGCTCTGTGAAAACAGATTGGATGCCCTATGTAGGAAAGAGTGGGAATTCGCATGGGTAAGTAAATACGTGTAAGTTTGAAAATATACAATAATAGCATCTACTCACCATATGTCAGACCGGCAAGACTAGCGGTGCTGTAGACCACATTTTTTGTTCTGCCTTTGGGCGCAAGTATGAATAAGTTCTGCTTGCATCCGACTCTTGAGCATGCGACGTATAATTGGCCGTGTGAGAAGCACGGCTGGCCTAAATGGAGGCCTGCCGTTGTTAGCGTGTAGCGTTGGGACTTGCTGATTGACATCGCGAAGCAAAGTTTAACGGGGAATTGAAGTCGGCGCAGTCTACAGGGCATTCCTTACCTGATGGAGTTAATGGTATTCTGAGTATGAAGGCGTTTTCTCCAACGTCGCAGCCCGTGAGAATTGTGTCTTCAATTACATTCCGCAGGAGGTTTCTTACCACTAACCGTGTTCCATTGCAGAGATGCGGTGGTTCCAGGTTCCTCAACAGCATCACTGGAGCCCCAACTTTGAGGCGCAGTTCATGAGGTGGCAGTCCGGAGAGGTCCAAGGAATTCTGTGGGAAAATCGTCAACCTCACCTTTGTCCACAACTGTGTCCACAAATTTGTAGGTATGGAGGTTTCCAGGAATGCGTTGCAGAAGGTCCTCATTGATTTTTGAAACAGAGACATTTTTGGGAGCTAATATGGCTCTATCGCACAACCAACTCTTGTTTTTGTAGTTGATGGCCATATCGGCAAAGACAGAAGCTGTGAGGTCGTCAACAGTGTCGACAACGGTGCCTACTTGCGAGACTGCCATTTCTCCAGCTGCATCAGAAGGTGCAGTACCGTCACCAACTGTTAAGAAGTCCTTCGAGAAGTCGGCTGATAAGTGGTCGCCGAACAGTTGGCTCTCATGTTTGTTGTGATGGTCAGAATTGTCACCTCCTGCCACTGGGAAGATGACTTAATGCAAGCCCCAACAGTGTCGGCCCTGGTGGCTTTTGGAATAACTAGAAGGGTTTGTCGAAAATCGCCAGACAGCAGTAGAGGTACTCCTCGCATCGGCCGGTTGCATTGTCTGATGTCTCGTAGAGTCCTGTCTAACGCCTCAATGGACCATTTATGGGCCATTGTGCATTCGTCCCACACAATTAGCTGGCATCTTTTCAAGATTTCTGCTTTGTGAGAGTCCTTGGTGATATTGCAGGCTATTGTGTCATCTGAAGTCGCGTTGAATGGTAGTTTAAATTCGGAATGAGCTGTCCTACCTCCAAGTAGCAGAGTTGCGGCAATCCCTGAAGAAGCCACAGCCAGGATGATTCATTTTTGCTGTCGCACTTTGGCGAGGAGGATTTTAGTGACGAATGTTTTACCAGTACCTCCTGGGGCGTCCAAAAAGAAGACACCTCCTGCGCGTTGACGAATGGAAGTGTAAACTGTGTCATACGCCCGCCGTTGGTCCTGCAACAATTTCGGCTCGTTTTCGTTGATGAACAGTTCGAGAGCATCGACGTCGTAGGCAGTTTCCTGAATTATGCCCGTAGGAAGTTTGTCCGAGCCCGTTCGCTGAACTTTTGGCAGTCCATAGAATGGAAGGTCATTTCCACCGGCTGTGAGGATTTTGTCCTCGATGTCAATGAAAGCTTTGTTGAAGAATTCATCGTAAAGGTCCTCTTTGTATTTCTCCCATAAGGATCAGGGCCGCTTAGCTCGCATGTCTGCAGTATCACCGCAAAGAGTTACCGAAGACTTTGCCTGAGCGTATTGTAGCTGCCTCCGCCAATGTTGCATCCCACTGAGCGCCATTCCCAGTAGACCCCGTCTAAGGCAGACTGCGTGGAATGAAGTACAAATCTCTCCGTTGATTGTTTTCAGATGGTCGAAAGATGTCGGTCCTACCAACTCATGTTGGTTAGAATGAATTGCGTAGACTATCCCAGGGTAGGGGAGATTTTAGTGTCTGGATGTCCCTCGACGGGTTGTCCTTTCACCCTTCTTAACCAAATTCTGTTGGTCTGTGTTCCAAGTGTAGTATGATGGCACCTGAGAGTAGAAGAGAGACTAGGCGAAGGGATCGTTTCGGCATACCTTAAAAAATGCCGTAAGTGTGGTGTCCTTGGGTTCCTCTGCTATCTCAGCAGTGGTGGAGGCGGTGGAGTAGACTCTTCGACCGTTTTCAAGGTGTACCGCCAACTGTTTGATTGGGGGTAGTTATGGTGTATTGCAAAGTGGAAGAATCGCCAGAACGCTTCATTACTGCTGATGTATCGGCCAAACCTGGTATCGAGTGATTTCACCTCGGCTGTTCTCCATTGTAAGATCGAAGGACGCAGCATCGGACCCCTTATTGATGTACTTGCAGACGTAATTTATTGATTTGACGGAGTGGCAGTATTCAACTTTAATGTGGGCGTTAAACATTTTAAGCAGAAGTGGACAGTAGGGTACAATCCACCGATTGTCGACGTGGTGATGTGGGGTTTTCGCAACAATTCCTTCGTCCGCTGGCTCCCCGCGGCGGTATAATGGGTAACCGTCGCCACCCGTCTGAGTTTCTCCGGGGAATGGCCTTGGATACCTCTTGGTGCACCTTCTTTCTTTAATGCATGGCGAATTCATGTTCAAACCGTTTCCGCATGACCTGTGAGCCATGTGAGCTATGACGATGTTGTGGAGTTCTCTGTCCAACTTCGGGTCGGATATTTCTGCTGAAATAATGGTGTCAATGCTGGTTGCGTTGATTTTCGTTATTAACCAAATGAGTAGGTTGGCGTGTGGCAGGCCTCTCTTTTGCCACTCAACGGTGTATATGTAGCATCTAACAGGTCCAAAGCCCTTACCTGATTGTATGAGCTCAATAAGTTTTGTCAATTTCAAGTGGAAGACTCGTGCCGTAAGCTCGTGTCTGTCTGATGCCCTTTGTCCGGGGAATAATTCGGCAGTAATTTCAGTCCACTTAGGGCAGCAACTTAAAGTGATGAAGAGATCCGGTCTGTCGTACAGACGCACGTAAGTCATAGCATCCTGCGTGCGTTCACTCATGTATCGGGGACTCCCAATAAACGTCGACGGAAGCATACAATGTTTTCCAAGGTTCTCGGGATCGACGTCATTCCTTACTCCATCCCGTAAGTGAATGTAGCTGTCTGAACGAAGGCTTGCTTGATTTTTCCTTATGTAGCACAGCCATTCAGATTCCATCTTTGCGCACACGTCTACAGCAAGTTGGTTGAAGAGTACTCTTGCACGGTGGAAGTGGTTAAAGCAGCCTTCGCGGACCATGAATCGGTAGGCGTAGAATTGCATACAGGAAACAGTTTTATTGCTGTTGCACAAAGGAATTCCAAAGTGGTATCCGTCGTCACTGAATGGGGAAAGAAGGGGGTATTGGAATGCGTCGTAGGGCCTATGCGTCTCGCTGATCCTTTGCAGAATGTTGTCCCTACACTGAAGTATGATGTCCCGCTTGTTGTACTGTTCTCCATGAAGAAGCACTGCTATTTCATTGCACGTGGGAGCGTTAAAACGGCCGGCGTGGGTGCCTGGTGGTTTCCTGTCAGCGTCGGTTATGAGAGCAAAATTTGGCGCCGGAGCGGCCTCCATTGCGCATTTAAAACTGCGAATGTAGTTGTTGTTTTCGTGCAGCATTATCTGTAGTTCCAACAGAATTTTCATCTCTCTGCCAGGCGAAATTAAAGCGCGTCGTTCCGCTTGGTCAAAATAGTCAGTGACAATGTATAGCTGTAGGAACTGGGGCTCTCCGTCTGTACTAGGCAGGAGCGAACTGATCCTGTGGTAAATTTGTCCTTGAACTTTAAAGGTAGGCATGAAGCCGTCCTCCTGTATGATGTTAGCTCCGAAGTAGGTCATTTGGAAGGCAGCGTTGTATCGCCTGGAACATCGAAGGAAGTGTTCTGACTCCGCTGTGACACCGGTCAGTTGAGACTTCAAATGTAGTGGTGGTTCCTGTAGAGGAGGCAGTTTCACTTTGCCGTCAGAGCAGCACATCCCTTAAGTCTCCCCAGGCCATTTTTTTGCCCGGCAAGATTGGCAAATGACGGACATGAATCCAATCTGAACTTCTGGCAGCAGTGCATAGTTAACTGGAGGGTCATAGTGGGAAGCCTTATGAGACCACTGAGCACAACTGATCCTCGGAGTACCTCGTTGAACACTCCTGCGGAGTGCATTGGCGTTTAGTCTGTGTAATCAAATTTGCGCAGTCTCTGACGCGCGCACAGAAGCAGTTGAAGCGGCGTCCGTACGTCGTCGTCTGGAACGCTGCCCTTCGTCCTCATCAGCACGTGACGCAGCAGTTGAGGCGGTATCTCTTCCTCGTCGTCTGGAACGCTGTTCTTTGTCCTCAACAGCACGCGCCGCAACAGTGGAGGCAGCATTTTTGCTTCGTCGTCGAGAATATTGTTCATCAGTTTGCGCTGCACGTACAACTGCAGTTAAAAATGCATTCCCGGAAAGGCGAATGCTCCTCTACTCTTCTGTCTCGGTTGACCGGGTAATTGCATTTCGAGCTGCATTTTGTGACAACCGAGTCAAATTCTCGAGGGGCGACTCTGTAGCTCTTCTTCGTTTGGCAGCAGAAGCAGCTTTAGTTTGGCGACTAAGCCGTGGTCTTTTCTTGGGCGTGGGGGAGGGGGGATGACCGTAGTGTCAAAGTATATTTTAAAAGTAAGTTTAAAAAGGGAAACAAGAAGTACTAATTTAACCGAACACGTAAATATTTATGCAGGTAATAGAGCAAAAAAGAGGGGTAGCGAAAAATTTCAATTGAACAGTGAATAAGTGGAAAGTAAGTTGTAGCAAGAATGCACGTCAAATAGTAGGTCAAACCTGTAAGCTAAGCACGTTTGAGTTATAGCACAAAAGAGAGTAAACAGGGGCGATCATTTGGAGCACACTGGAAAAAAAAATCATAAAAATTCGGACGTTCCTGAAAAAAGTTTCGTCGCTATTTTTTTTTATCAGAATATTTATATTACTTTTTTTTATCATATTGTTAAAAAGAAAGGAACAAAATTACAAAAACGATAACAACAAAATATAACGTCTTTATTAAGATTCAAGTAGCGGCGTCCGAACATCGGCGCCTGGAACGCTGCCCTTCATCCTCACCAGCACGTGACGCAGCAGTTGAGACGGCAAGAGAGAGTTAGAGCATGTATTTAGTTTTATCGATTTTTTCATAGAAGCAGGAAATGTTTGGCACAGTTTATGTCGCGTTAACCATCGTCGGTAAATTTGGAGCACATTGGGATAAAAATCATCAAAATCGGTCGAGGAATGTGGAAATGCATAAACATCATACACACACACACAGACAGACATCTTCAGTTTTATATATATATAGAGATAAGATATATATATATGAAGTATTTCCGTAGGAAAGGTAAAGGAAAAGAGAGTGCTCTATGTAGGCTACAGAGCTTTTTAGTTCTGTAATAAACAACATAATATAATTATTTCATTTACCAGTGGTTTCTTGTAAACAGATATTTATGTCTGTCTTCATTCATCAGGAGAAAATTTATTCATGAAATAGAAATATGGATTTGAAAACAGAGTATATGATAAGTGAAATGAGGCTGAAATAAAATAACGGGCAAAAATTGAGGGGGAAATAATTCATGAATAAATATCCAAATACATAAACATACACAAACTCACACATATACGTAATTGTACGTAAACATATACATTCACACATAAGTATATATGCGTCTGCATGGAAATACAATTACACACATATGCGTGTGATCTGTCACTCAAATATGCGCAACCACGGACGCGCATTCATGCACGTACTCAGTATTAACATATAAATACTGTATATATATACACGCACATCCCTCCATACATACATATATATATATATATATATATGTGTGTGTGTGTGTGTGTGTGTGTGTAGGAGGTGAGTTTTATTGTAGTACAATAAAGCAATGCAGATATCGGATCTGTAGCACTCTACAGTTTGTAGGACTGGAGTATAAATAATATATAAGATCAAAAGATGGTTAAAAGAGTTCCATGTATTTTATTATGCGCATTTCAAAAACAAATATCATCATGCGATGACATTTGCGTTTTCGTCACATAAAATAGGGAGACATGATATGAAGGTTAAAAAACACTTGTGAATAGTGCAGTTTTAAATCAACATATGAAAAGTAGTTTTAGATTGATGTGTGATATTGGGAAAAAAATTGAGGGGGTGAGGGGTGGAAAGGATGAAAAAGAGGAGGAGATATTATTAAACCCTTCAATATACAAACCTTAATTTATCTGACGAAAACGCAAATGTCATCGCATGATGATATTTGTTTTTGAAATGCGCATAATAAAATACATGGAACTCTTTTAACCATCTTTTGATCTTATATATATATATATATATATATATATATATATATATATATATATATATATATATATATATATATATATATATATATATATATCCATGTAGGGGCTCCCAAAGGAGCACTTACTGCAATGTCAACTCTGGATGTCGGTGAGCATGTCCAGCTAACCTCAATCTCCTCTGTGTCACTTTTGAGCTGACTTTTGGGATGCCCCCATACAGCTCTGAGTTTTTTCATCCTCAGTGTATACTGATTAATGTTCAGAGCCATCCTTAGCATTCTCGTGTAGCACCCATCCACTATCTTAGTGAGTTTCTTGGTCAGTGTCCAAATCTCAGACCCATACAGCAGCACACTAGAAGAGCAAGACCAAGGTTAACGTACGTTGATGCCCTAAGGACAGACACTGGTCTGTTGGAGACGCAGGACATGGCAGCGATAATGAGGGACATAGACAGCTGGAGAGAACTCGTCCATGGATCTCGGGAATTTTACCCGCCTTATATATATATATATATATATATATATATATATATATATATATATATATATATTATAAAATAACAGGAGGCTGGACTGGTGTAATTCCTTAAAGGTTTATTATACTATGAACATTTCAATGACCGGGTTCAGTATGAATCCGGTGATATCATCAGGTATTCGAAATTTAACAAACGAATATAATAGACACAATCCATGGGGCTGAAAAGGCAGAGAGACAAGAAGGCGGCCAAACATTTAGCAGTTTTTAGTCCGGTCGGTCGCCTTCAAGTGAGCCTACCAAGTCTTCTTATATCTTTCTGGTGAAGGGGCGTAAGCTTATAGTGTACTACTACCACCCCTTTACTAGAAAGTCATAAGAAGACTTGGTAGTCCTCACTTGAAGGTGGTCGACCGGACTAGAAACTGCTATGTGTTTGGACGACTTCTCGTCTCTCTGCCTTTTCAGCCCCATGGATTGTGTCTATTATATCCCTTTGTTACATTTCGAATACCTGATGATGTCACTGGATTCATACTGAACCCGGTCATTGAAACGTTCATAGTATAATTAACATTTAAGTAATTACACCAGTCCAGCCTCCTGTTATATTATAATAATTAACTCCGTACTCGCACCACCAACAACAAACGAAGATGGGTGAGTTGCATTAGGTCGAGTGTTCTCCCTAATATTACATCCTGGTTCACTATACGGTGACCAGTTCTATCCAGTGGTGACCCAACACACCTAAATGTGTATATATATATATATATATATATCTAGGAGGTGAGTTTTATTGTAGTACAATAAAGCAATGCAGATATGGGATAAGAAGCACTCTACAGTTTGTAGGACTGGAGTATACATAATATAAGATCAAAAGATGGTTAAAGGAGTTCCATGTATTTTATTATGCGCATTTCAAAAACAAACATCATCATGCAATAATATTTGTGTTTTCATCAGATAAAACAGGAAAACATGATATGAAGGCTAAAAAACACTTGTGGATAGTGCAGTTTTAAATCAACATATGTTGATTTAAAACTGCACTATCCACAAGTGTTTTTTAGCCTTCATATCATGTTTTCCTGTTTTATCTGATGAAAACACAAATATTATTGCATGATGATGTTTGTTTTTGAAATGCGCATAATAAAATACATGGAACTCCTTTAACCATCTTTTGATCTTATATTATATATATATATATATATATATATATATATACACATACATACACACATACACATATATCTCTACACATACACTCATATATATATATACACTCATATATATATATATATATATATATGTGTGTGTGTGTGCATATATACACATACATATAAACATAATTATATCCACTAAAGCACATGCAAATACGTGTAAACATACATACGCACATCTGCCTAAACACGCACGTATACACAGACATATATAAGTTCACACAAACGCGCGCACGCTTACACTTATGTGTGCACTTAGACGTAATCGTAAAGATATATAAACACACACACACATAAATGTGGGTACTTAAATGTGCGCATACATATAGGCTTTATACTACATGTATGATATCAACCGACGACATATTGTGAAGTAGTTGGGAGAACAGATATAAATAAATAAAATCAAAAAATCCAAAATAAAGATAGGAAATAAAATGAAAGCATACAAGGACGGGTTGACAACGAGAGGTGGGGGAATTAATAAATATATATATTTACACACACACACATATATATATATATATACATATATATATATATATATATATATATACATATATATATATATATATATATATATATATATATATACACAAACATACGTACACACACACACATAAACGTATACATGCACACACACACTCACAATATATATATATATATACACACACATATACCCACACAAGCCTATACATATATTTATATATATAGAGAGAGAGAGAGAGACAGACACATACGCATATGTATATACACATATGTATACATTATTAAAAGTACTCGCAAATATACAAAAACACGCACCCACACATATATATGGATACATACAATATAAGGAAGAGGACATAACACACGTGCATACATACACACAAGTACATACATACACACACATATAGACACGCCATTGCTTGTTGTATCCCAACAAATTTAATATAACCACTATATATATATATATTGTTAACTCAACTTAATATGGCATGACGTAAAGTTTTCATTATCCCCCCTCTCTCTATATAGTATTTCTCTCTCTTGAGCTCTTCTCTCTGTATGATGACTTGATATCTCTCTGTTGCTTTCCTGTTTTTCTTATTTCTTCCTTTTCTTTCTTTTTTATTTTTTATTTTTTATTTTTTATTTCCTCCTATCTGTATTTATCTCTTTCTTTTCTCCATACATTTCTCTCTCTCTCCGATATTTCTCCAGTTTTTCTGTCTCTTTCTTTCTCTCTCTCCGTTTTTGTCCTTTTCTCTCTCTCTCCGTCTTTTTCTTTTTCTTTCTCTCCGTCTTTTTCTAATTGTGCTTAACACTATGACTTATTAAAACAATGTAAACAAATCACTATCCAGACAGCCTCCAAAAGTAATGGTTGTATTTTAAAAGGGTACTCAAAGCTATTTGTAAAACTGTTATATATTGTATTTTATCTGATGAAGGCATACCATAATTTAATGTGGTATCCCTGAAATATGTATAATGAAATAAATATGGTTTTATAAATATAGTTTCCATTTATTAATATCGTATATCTACTCCAAAAACTTGTCGAGTGCTTTATATCAGTTATAAAAATATTTACTTGTTGTATCCCAACAACTTTAAATAGAACTTTTGCATATATATATATATATATATATATATATATATATATATATATATATATATATGTATATGTAAATATGAGAATAAACGTGCTGCGTGGTTGCATATGGGTTACATATGAATTAAGTTAGTCCTTCATCAGTGATCTCCCAACCATCACTGGTATCCCTTCGCTTTACCAGTGATGGTTGGAAGATCACTGATGAAGGACTAACTTTATTCATATAAATATATATATATATATATCCAGGGGGTGTAACTTGGAGTTACTGCAGGTTCACTCGGGAGAGCACTCGATGTTTAGGTTCACTTCTGTGATGAGATGTAGAGTTATACAGAGTGTAATATATTGAAAAGTTAACAGGGACGATTGGTTACCCTTCATTTCATTTATTGGTAGGTGACGCGCTTTTCGCCACTGATCAGCTCAAGGTTCGATCTGTATCGATCCTACCCGACTCAATTATCGGCAGCTCGACGGACCCTTTAAAATGCTATAAGAAAATGGAATACATGCTATGTGGTAAAGACAGAAGTTCATGAGTTGTTTTGATTGGTGGGAAGGATCAAAGGAATGTACTGGCCTGTAGTGTCTGTGGGGGTGGATGTGATGATAAGATGGTGGTGACGGTCACTGACTGGGATGGGCTGTGGTGTGGGGGTGGTGGGTTGTCGGTAGACAGGTTGCCGTGCGTGGGGTGTTCACACACACATACACGCGCACACATAGATCCACACATACATATATCTATATGCATATATACACACATGTATGTGCATGCGCGCGTGTGTGTATATATATATAGAGAGAGAGTGGGGGAGTATCGGTGGGGCTGGCGTAGAACAAAGATAGAGGGAAGGTGGGAGCCAATGGAGATGGTGTTGGACATAGACATACACATACATACACACATAAGGATCTGCACACATACACGTAAACACACGTATACATAAACATGCACATACACACATACATACATACATATATACACACACATATATATACATACACACACACACATATATATATATATATATATATATATATATATATATATATATATATATATATATGTAGAGGTTATAATTAATTTGTTGGGATACAATACGCAAAATATTTTTATAACTGATATAAAGCACTCAACAAATTATTGGAGTAAACATACAATATATTAACAAATGGAAATTATGTTTATAAAACCATATTTATTTCATTATACATATTTCAACGGCCACCAAGGCAATTATGGTGCGCTATTATCAGATAAAATATAATATAGTTTTTATATATATATATATATATATATATATAAATATATAGATAGATACATACATATACATATTAGTATACGCACATATATATAAAAAAATGCTTACACACAGACACACACACTTGTGTTGGTTCAAGAGGGAAGGTATGTGTTAGCGGTCTTGATGAAGTTAATGGATGTTGAGGCATGGAGTTGTGTCTAGGGGTGGTGGTGGTGATGGAGTTGTGAGCGTCAAAAATATACAGGATCAAATAATACGACGGGTTACATGTTAAAAGGTGGCATAGGGAACGCGGGGGAAAAAGTTTATGGACGTATAGCGATGTGTGTTGTGGTCATGGTGGTGATATGTTCAAAACATATGTTCAAAAGGCATGTCCTTTAGGGAGGAAGTGTTGTAGAACAATTCCATGGACCGTCTTCAGGGCTCTCGAACAATCTTTTCCACGCACACAAAAATACCACAAGCTCTTCAATAGACACACTGTAAAATTCTCTTTCTCCACAGCACCAAATCTAGGCCACACAATAGCACACACTAATAGGACAAAAATACGAAAACACATGGTTGCCCACAACAGACCACCACCACAAGCCAGAACAAAACCACACACATAACACAACAACCTACATACCAGATCCACACAGCATGCCACCAACCGCCAACTAGCCACCACACCGGTTACACCCAACTGCAACTGCAAAAAACAGGCCGAATGCCCATTAAACGGGGATTCCTCGTTAAAAACATTGTTTACCGGTGTGATAACACAGCCGGCAGTAAAGAGTACTCATATATGGTGCGACATCCACTACGTTTAAGGAGCGCTGGTATAACCATAGAGGCTCCTTTAAACATAGGCTGAAACGATCCCAGACCAGACTGGCCGATTTGATCTGGGACCTCAAGTACAGGAACATCGAACGCCAGATCTCGTGGTCAGTGAAAAGACATGATGCACAACTCCCCAGTGACAGAAACCACTGTAGGTTATGCCTGGCTGAGGCGGCAGAAATAATTAAATTAAAATCTGCCATAAACTATAGGTCGGACATAATTGTCAATTGCAGACACACCAGGCTGAACACTTTTTCCGCACAAAAATTCGGGGCTGGGCCGCACAGAGCATATTAATAACCACCTTGCAATCCATAGTAACATCTAATCCTGTAAATATTATGTCGATCATATCACACCATCACCACCACCACCACAGCACACATCGTCATATGTCTACCATCCACACCCGCAACCTTATTCCCCCATGTTCCCTCTCTCTACCCTAACCTACAACCCCACGCTAAATTCGACCCTGTAAATGTACTGTCGCACACACCACCACCGCCACCACTAGATACATCCACATACTTCAACAATCATTAACACCATTAACATCATCAACACATATCATCCCTAACTCCCAGATCGACTGTGTTATATCCGCCCTCCGTCTGCCTTACCCTGCAACTCACCGTAACATCTGATCATCTAACCATTTTGTTGAACATATCAACCCAGCACCACCACCACAATGACCAAAACACACATCGCTTATACGTCCATAAACTTTTTTTCCCCAGCGTTTCCTATGCCATCTTTTAACCTGTAACCCATGGTATTATTTGATCCTGTATATTTTTGTCACTCACATCTCCACCACCACCACCACCATAAGACACAACTCCATGCCTCAACATCCATTAATTTCATCAACACCGCCAACACATACCTTCCCTCTCGAACCAACGCAAGTGTGTGTCTGTGTGTAAGCATTTTTTTAATATATATGTGCGTATACATATATGTATATGTATATATATATATATATATATGTATGTATATATATGTGTGTGTATATATGTATGTATGTGTGTATGTGTATGTTTATGTATACGTGTGTGTACGTGTATGCGTGCATAACCGTATGTGTGTATGTGTATGTCTATATGTACAACACCAGCTCCATTGGCTCCTACCTTCTCTCTATCTTTGTTCTACGCCAGCCCCACCGATACTCCCCCACTCTCTCTATATATATATATCCACACGCGCGCATGCAGATACATGTGTGTATATATGCATATAGATATATGTATGTGTGGATCTATGTGGGCGCGTGTATGTGTGCTTGTGTGAGTGTGTACGTATGTATATATATATCAGTATATATGCGCATGTATATATATATATGTATACGCAACGTATTTGTCAGACAAATAGTGTCTAGGTATGTATCACCCCATGGACTCGACACCATCAACACATCCACCACACCACCACAAACGCCACTACCATAAACAACAACACCACAATCACACCCCACACACACCAACCCGTCTACAGACAACCCACCCACCTCACACCACAGCCCATCCCAGTCAGCGACCGTCACCACCATCTCATCATCCCATCCACCCCTAAATACACTACAGGCCAAAGCCAATCCGCCACCACCACCCCCCCAGCCCATTGCAGCCAGCGACCGGCACCACCATCTTATCATCACATCCACCCCCACAGACACTACAGGCCAGTACATCCCTTTGATCCTTCCCACCAATCAAAACAACTCATATTGTCAAACTCATGAACTTCTGTCTTTAGCACATAGCATGTATTCCATTTTCTTATAGTATTTTAAAGGATCCGTCGAGCTGCCGATCTTTGAGTCGGGTAGGATCGATACAGAGCGGACCTTGAGCTGATCAGTGGCGAAACGCGCGTCACCTACCAATAAATGTAATGAAGGAGTAACTAATCGTCCTTGTTATACTTTCAATATATATATATATATATATATATATAAAAAAATAATTAAGTCAAATATATAAAATTTGTCTTCGTTTATTATAAATTATAGATGTACTGCTATATATATTTCGGTGACAGCCATCATTGTCTGTGACCTCTTCAGGCAGTCCGAATTGGTGAGGGAAAGAGAGTTACATATGTTTTTGAAGTGTGTTTTACTCAGTCAATACATCGAGATGTCCAGCTCCTGGTAGTGTTGTTATTTCTCTGAGGAACTGGAATCATATGAGTTACAACATACGAATTTCGGTGTCATAGCACACGCTCGCATCCCATTGGTCAGTTGTCTATAGAAATTTTTCTGAGGCAGTGCAATCTGTTGTAGTTGTTTTTGTTTAAGTACAGCTGACCTCCTCCATTGTGTTGTAGTGGTAGTGGTCTTAAGGGGTCGGCTGGAAGGTCAGCTTTAGTGTGCTGCTGCTATGTTCATAAGAATTTGTGTATCTAGGTTGGCATCTATCCTGCCACCATTTCACGTGGTGGGGGTGCCAAACAAATAAAAAAATAAAAAATGTGTGTGTGTTACAACCAATATCAAAATTTGAAAGATTTGAAAAATATTAACTGAAGTAGAAAACCTGTGTCAGAATCGAGAAGTGTAAAGAATTACAATTCTTACACTATCATCGATTTGTGTGTTTTAAGAGCAAATAAGATAAAAGTGGAGTGTAAAACACCAAAAACCTGAGTGTCAAAACCCGGAAATGCAAAGGACTACAGTTCCCATATCGGGACCTTTTTCTTTTTAAAGTACATACGCGTGTATCCCAACTCACATCGTTGCAAGCACACACTTACAAACACAGGCTCAGGTGCATTCCATATGTATATATAAACACACATACACACATTATATACACACACACACATATATATATATATACATAAATATATATATATATATATATATATATATATATATATATATATATATATATATATATATATATATACACATACATGTAAGTATCTATGTATGTATAATTTTAAACAGTATCTATGTATGGACATTACACTTCTCGATTATTATTTTTCAAATCTTTCAAATTTTGATATTGGTTGTAACACACGCATTTTTTATTTTTTTATTTGTTTGGCACGCCACACCACGTGAAATGGTGGCAGGATAGATGCCCACCTACATACACAAATTCTTCTGGACATAGCAGCAGCACACTAAAGCTGACCCTTTAACACCACTACCACTACCAACACAATGGAGGAGGTCAGCTGTACTTAAGCAAAACAACTACAACAGATTGTCTTGCCTCAGATAAATTTCTATAGACTTTTGACTGGGGAATGTTCTCACAACTGACCAATGGGATGCGAGCGTGTCCTATGACGCCGAAATTCGTATGTTGTAACTCATATGATTCCAGTTCCTCAGAGAAATAACAACACAACCAGGAGCTGGACATATCGATGTATTGACTGAGTAAAACACACTTCAAAAACATATGTAACTGTCTTTCCCGCACCAATTCGGACTGCCTGAAGAGGTCACAGACAATGATGGCTGTCACCGAAATATATATAGCAGTATATCTATAATTTATAATAAACGAAACCGAATTTTACATATTTGACTTAATTATTTTACATTTATCTGGAGTAAACAAACCAGCCTGCATACTTCGTCGAGTGCTCCAAACTTTATACTGAGGTGTCGGTAAACAACCAACCTATACTCAATATATATATATATATATATATATATATATATATATATATATATATGTGTGTGTGTGTGTGTGTGTGTGTGCGTGTGTGTACATCCATACGTACCCGCACGTGTACGCATACATATGTATGTATAGGCATAGACATATTAAGACAAACAATATAATGGAACTAAGTGACGAAACACACTCAATTATAAAAATAAAAACGTATATATATTTAAAACATGGTGGGTGTGTAAGGACATGGGGGAGTATCACTAAAATAATATAATTGTTTCTACTATTGGCACAAGGCCAGCAATTAACCAGTACATTACTGGTACTTTATTTTATCGACCCCATAAGGATGAAAGGCAAAGTTAATCTCGGCGAGATTTGAATTCAGAATGGCAAGGGCCGTAACTCTATGCGTCAAAGCATGGTGTCCGACCCTCTACCGATATTGCCAATAATATAATATTAAATGAACAGGTGAGGGAGAAAAAGTGTATAAATTATTAGTTGTGGTGGAAAGTAAATGTTTATAAATAGATCTGAATAAAGGTATCTGGTTATAAAGTGATCTGGGTAAAAAAGTGTGGGGGTGGGGTGGGGGGGTTATAATAAGAGGACAGAAGGAAGGTGATGGGTGTGTATGTGTTAAAAGTATGACAGAAAAAAGGGGAGGAGTATAAATCAAAAGAAATGAATAAATAAACATTAGGGAAAAAAATGTATATATTGGTAGAAAGTATGTGTTTATATGATGAACTGGGTAAGGTGTGGTGTTCGTAAAGTGATAATATTGGTAGTGAGTGGAAGGGTTAATATATAAAGAGGAAGCTCAGGATGGTTGAGTGATCGTTGGTGTATTAATCTAGCTAAAAAAGAGTTGCGATTCCAGGTGCGGACAACTTCTGAAGCTCTCAGTCTTAGAGTGGGAGGGGTTTTCAGATTTTGAAGAATTCTAAATATTCCATTATACACAAATAACATTTCTTTGTGCCCCTTGGTATTCGTTTGAGTGGTCTAAAATTAACCAATCAATAGAGTATGGAATATTTCTGTCTTTAAACTCCCATACTTTATTTGCCAGCGCCGTTGATGTTCTTTTTTCAGCGTGTTTGAATGAAGCGATGTGTGCATAATACCTAGTTATTTAATTTGTCCTGTGTCTAGCCAACATATCACTCACTTCTGGCTAGCTGGTTATTTATGATCGGTGTCAACTTGGCCTCATATACAATAGATTTGGTATTACATTTGCCCTGTAATGGGCATTCTTCAGGCTTCCTGCAGCTGCATCCTGGGTTTCCTCTAGTTACATTTGAATTGGTGATATTTGTTTCCATTGATGGGCAGCAAGGGTAGCTGATTTTAATTAAATTTCTATTAAATATCTTATCATATCTATGATTTTGGGGAAAATGTTTGTCTAGGAGTTCGAGGAATTTTCTTCCTACGTTAGTTTTAACTGTTAGAGAGAAAGGTGTAAACCATATAATTTTTCTTTTTCTGTTAAGGTGTTTAGTGTTAGAAAGAGGAGTAGGTAAATATTTGATTTGTTCAGTGAAGCCGCTGTTTTTGAGAGCCTTAGTATAATAAGGGGCAGCTTTATTAAAAATATCTATAGACGAAGATAAGGTAGAGATCCTACGACTAATGTTAGGAATAAGATTTTTAAAGGCTAGATTTTTAAAGGCAAGACTTTTTGTGTATAAATCTTAAATTTTCATTGGGTTTATGATAGCGTTTAAAAGAGGCGGTAAGTAGGTCAAAATTGATATCGAGGAAGTTGGTATTAGTAAGATTAGTATCTATAGTAATTTTTAGGTTTAAGTTAGCAAAGGTATTAATTAAGTCTTTACGGAATTTATCAAGGTTATGACCGTTGGTGGTATGAGAAACTGCCAAACCATGGTCTCGTTATAAGCCGATATTTTGACAAGGAAATTTCTCTTTAAGGGTGTGGAGGAGGAATAATCCTCCTACATCGCACACATCGGCGCTATCATATGAGCCCAACGAGTCATCAAAAGAGTTTTCTGGGCTTGATTGTTTAACCCAAGTACCTCCTTTAGCGAAAAGTAGTGTTTTCCTAGCGTGTAAGATAACATCTTCCTCTAATTTAGAAATATTAATGAAAAGTCTAGCAAAATCTAAGATTTTAATTAATAAGGATTCTGTAATAGAGGGGTAACAATCAACAATATCAAATTGGGTAAATCTACACTTATTTTTTCCTTGTATATTAATAAACCAAGATATAACAGAGGATGTATTTATTCAGTCTTAGTTCTTATTTGAAGTATTATATTTCTTAGGATTTTTTTACTCGCAAGACCAATTTCAGATTTAGCAAGGTTGATTAGTCTACAACTAGGACGATTGATAAAGTCTAATTTATGGTCTTTAAGGGTAATATATTCTTTACGTTTGGCTAGGCTTTCAGTTCGGTTATCAATTTTTAAAGTACTAGCTAGGGCTTTAGCTTCATTATTAATGATATTATAAATATTAATGTTAGCTTTTTGGTATTTAGCAGTGATGCTATCTATTAATAGTTGGTTATACAAATTGTTATTGACTTCATAAAGATTTTTGGATTTGTCAGAGAAAACGAAATTATTATTAGAGCGTTTAAAATTAGAAATGTCGTTAAAGAGTTTGGATTGAAAATTGTTGTTGTACTTATGGTATTTTAAGTCATTAATCATGTTAACTAGGTCTATTTCAAAGTGGGCCATATCCTTAACTCTAGGTGGGTATTTGCGTTATTTAATATCAAAGTAGTCAGTAGAATCAGCACGGAATTGTCCATCGAAAATCATCGCCTTACATCTCATTCTTTGTATGACTTTTTCAATTTGTTCAATTAATAATTTGGTGTAAGTAGTGTTGGAAGGTGTAGGAATATTTTTTATTGAGTAATCCATATCATAAACGTCCATGGTGTATATATATATATATATATATATATATATATGAGTACAAGCTGAAGATCCGCTAAGGTGAAACAATTGTTCTCGGTATGGCGAACTAACTGTTGTGTTACTACTTCTATATATATATATATATATATATATATATAGTTCAAAGAATGACATAACAAAACAGAGATGCAAGAACACAAAAACCTATTAGCTTCACGCGTAGGAGGATTTAGAAGACGCTTTACGTTTCAGACATAGGTCCTTCTTCAGGAAATTGAGAGGTCGGAGAGAGAGAGAGAGAGAGAGAGAGAGAGAGAGAGAGAGAGAGAGAGAGAGAGAGAGAGAGAGAGAGAGAGAGAGAGAGAGAGAGAGAGAAAAGGTTGCAACATCAGAGTTTGGAGAGAACATAACTTTTTAAGAAGATAGGATGCAGAAGGTGATTGTTCCGGCGTTCGGGAGTGGGGGTCGAGATGGAGAGCCCAGGAATGTCATGGGTGTTGTTATGTAAGTGCGGACATTTCGCTGGAATGCATTATCGCTTCGTTCTATGTGTGTGTATGGTATGTGGATCGTTGATGGAAATGTGCATGCGTTTGTCTGTACATTTTTAATGTACTTTTGTGTGCGTGTGTATGTGTGTGTATACACGCGTATATATATATATATATATATATATATATATATATATATATATATATATATATATATGTATATATATATATATATATATATATATATGTATATATATGTATATATGTATATATATATATATATATATATAAAACACCTTGATATATATAGAGAGATGTATATTCCTCTGTGTGTGTGTGTGTGGGTGTGTGCATGTGCGACAACTGGAATTAAGCTGGGGACATGTTGAATATTAATATCATCCATGCAGCTTTGGATAATGTGATACATTGGTTGAGAATTGTTTATTTAACAGTATGAGAAGAATCTTAAGAAGCCAGATCTGTTCTCTTTACACTTTGGGCAAAAATATTTCCACCACACATATCACAGTTTTACTGGATTCAAAGTACTATCTCATCATTTGTTTATTAATACTTTGTAATGTTTCAACAACTGCATTGCTGCGGCTTTCTATAATACTATTTGTTTATATTCCACAACACTTCACGTAATCTAAATCATTAATACATACATGTTTGTGTGTGTGTTACGTCATCGAAAATGTCCTCGGTATAAAGACATTTCAATTATATACATACATATAACTTATACATTTTTTCAAACTAAGTTTGATACATTATATTTTTATAGGATTTACGAGATTAACACTTTTAAATCCTTAACATTCGCCTTTTGATTAGGCAAAGATTATATTACACAAGGAGACATACCCTTTGGCAACGGAAATTTGAGTGTAAGAATCGGTGTACAAGAAAGATGTAAACTTAAATTGAAAATGTGTATACATTTAACGAGAACAAACAACAAAATTGCGAAAAGAGGAAAAGTAAAAACAAAAACCAATAGACATGGCTGCAAGTATTACAATGTAATATATACACTTATTTTAATACAATAATATATGTAGGAGGCAAATAAGGAAATGAACACACACACGCACACACACAAGCACACACACACACATATATACACATAATTATCAAAAGGAAGAGAAACACAAGGTGACATCAAGAATATAAAATATAATTCTACAAAGTAAATGCTAAACGTATAATGTTGGAAATATACATATATAAAATAATGATAAAGAAGAAAATGGTAATTAAAAGGATATGTTCCAAGTGGGAAGAATGTGAACAAAACCTTGATAGTAAAGGTTTATAAGTTTACAGGATAGAGAGTGATAAATAACTGGAATTGGCTCATGATATTTTATGAAGTTAGTTTTAAAAACACAAAAGAGACTCAAGGAGCTACGTAGTACAATGCAGGTTGAGTAAGCAATATCGAAAGAATATAGAAAGTATATTAACACAGTGTAAACATGTGCACATATTAATAGACAAAACAAATTGAAATTTCTTCAGCAATCTTGAATAATGTAGATGTCCACTTACAAACGTTTTGCCAGTAACATGACCTAATTTACAGAAAGCATTTGAAATAAACTTCCAATGAGTTGAATAATAATTCAAAGAGGATTCAATTTCGTCAATAACCCAGAATGCCTTCATTGTATTTCAGCACTGAATGAACCATTTATTTCAATCCAAATCATCATAAAATTTCGCAGAATATATTTATTTTGATAACATTTCGAATCAGATAAAAAACGATCTATTAAAGAAAACTATTAGGGTATAAATGTTAAACGAGAACTGGTGGTTTACCAAATTCAATATATTATAGGAATTTTCTAGATTTCGTAAACGTTCATACCTTAGACATACTGAATTAGAAAGAAAAAAAGGGATTATTTTCTCTGGATGTTCTCTAATTAGAAGTTGTTTAATGCTACATTCACTTAAATATGACAAAATGCACGTACTCTCAATCTGGTGGTGTATGGAATATCAGTTGGAACAATTGTATTGAGATTGGATATTATATATAAAATGTGTAACCTTCTAAAGATAATTGAAATGAAATTTGTCAAACTGGCAACGTTAGATAATTTAGAAAATATACACATCTATTAGATATAAGTTGTTTTATGTGTCATGCCTACAAGTATTCTCCCAATATTGCCGACTTTCTGAGCAGTAATTTGCGTTACGAAAACGAACAGATTACCTCAAGATCAGTTGCAGGTAGCGTAACATGTATTTATGTGCTAACATGTGAAGGCTTACTTAGAGTGCTTTGCTCCCGATTTTTCGTTACTCGGTTGACTCATTCAGAAAGGTACTTCATTTAACCTATCCACACTGCTGCAAAATGGATAGTAGTGTATATACCCATGGAAACCCACTTACACATGCGCGCGCGCGCCGTCACACACACACACACACACACACACACACACACACACACACACACACACACACACACACACACACACACACACACACACACACACACACACACACACACACACACATATATATATATATATAATCAAGGTTTAGCAAATAAGACAAAGTTTCAAAATAAATTTCAAAAAATTCACTTTACTTACTATGGTTACCTTTACCGAATCGGTTTCGAGTCTCCAAAAGAAATGGACAGTCCTTTTTCGGGCTTCCATTGAAAAGATAAACTCTCGTCAGAAGGTTCTTTTCACTTGGAGAATATAAAATTTCCGAGTTCAAATTACGAACTGTCGCTATTCAAAATTGTTCCCGAGATGAGAATGAATGATGTGGAAGCAATTCTATCCAGTGCCGTGTGATATATATATATATATATATATATATATATATATATATATATATATATATATATATATATATATATATATATATATATATATATATATATATATATATATATATATATATATATATATATATATATAATGTGTGTATGTCGGTGGGTGCAGGTGTAAGTGTATATCTGTTTGGGTTTTAATAATTGGTTTTATTCTCTCCCGGCATTATATATTGGATAATATATATCAATATATTTTTTCAATACAGTTGATGAGAATATTTTTTTTAATTATCTGACAGTACAAGTAAATATTATTTCATCCACGATTGGCTTATTTATTGCTATTTTTGTGCCAATTTAAAAACAAAACAACAAATTATTTTTTCTTTAATTCCTAACTCATGTATTGATTTTCCTTTCGGGTAATGATTTGTTTGTGCAAATATTTGGTTTTTATGTATTTAAAAGACGATACCTTTTTAAGGTGCAGCTCGCACAGTCCAATATGTTATATGAATACAAAGTGAAGCTATGGTTTTCATATTGTAAACTTAGTTCTATATGGACATGTCATGTTTATAAGCAGATTAAATATTTGCGCAAACAAAGGTTATGTTCTCAGCTATCAAAATAATATATATAACATAAGATTGAAATATTTATCTCCGGACAATATAGTATTGAGTGTATGTGTTTGTAAGATGTGGAATATGATTCAGACATCTATAAGAACTAGAGCAATATGCATTGTTATGCGTCAACCAGCATGTAGAAGAAATGTGTCGAGAGGATTTGAACAAAGAAAAATTGAACAGAAACATACCCTGCTTCCACAAGATTACTACATTTTATAGTAAACTCCTAAATCACAGTAAATTGGCAAATAACTCTATCTGCAAACATTAATGCAAATGGGTGCCATGGTAGGTGCAAGTATCCGATTATTGTAATGAATGAAAAAGTGTTTTAAAAATTTAGAGAAAAACAAAAGGATTGCTGGTCAAACGCTTGAAAGTGAATGAAGAGAGAAGATGCATGGAAGTAGGATTATTTGGGGGTATAATTGAACATTAGAAGATAAATGAAGATGAATTGGTTGGTGAGGAATGGGTGGAGAATAAGAAAGGGAACATCAAGTTGGTGCCTGCGCGAAACGTTCGAAATTAAGCTCCAATGTGCAATGAAACATGTGTGTGTGTGTGTGTGTGTGTGTGTGTGTGTGTGTGTGTGTGTGTGTGTGTGTGTGTGTGTGTGTGTGTGTGTGTGTCTGTGCATATAACCGTTTGGTTATGAGGGTGTTTCTGTGTTCTTTACTGGTACTGTGTGCACTGACTACAAACCTAATCCGAAATTCAAATGCTAGAACATTCTGATCAGCATAGCATTGTTATTTCCGCCACACGCTAACTACGTATGTCATTCGCCACTATCTCTGTACATGCATTTATATTTTTTCTTCCACATCCAATTGACAGTAAGGTCAACTAAAATATCTTTTGTAAGCGTCACAATCCAAACAGGAGAGTTAAATCCATATTTTTGTAAATAGGTATCATAGACAAAAGAAAGGAACTATAAAGAGTTGTATAAAATTGGCGGTATTGAATACATATCTGGATATGAAATCGAACGCAAAACATTATATTTTACAAACATCTGCACCCGTATATCAATAGAAATTAAATAAGTTCGTAGTGGGAGGAATAATCAAATTTCGATATATGGATTGCTTTGTATAATCTAATACTCATTTTCTACATTTCTCAAACACGAAGTAATTCAAATATTCATAATTTTCATATTTTTCTCATGTATTTATCGATATAGATATGAGTGATAATAACTGCAAATTGTTCCATTCTTTCTCTTTTGACTGAATAAAAGACAAAAAAAAAAATTCTAATATGCACAAAACACCTATAACCTGTATTTGGATACGAAACCGTTCGTAAATTATCA
This sequence comes from Eledone cirrhosa, assembly GCA_964016885.1. Lineage (NCBI taxonomy): Eukaryota > Metazoa > Mollusca > Cephalopoda > Octopoda > Eledonidae > Eledone > Eledone cirrhosa. Next base: position 63,180,638 of record OZ024745.1, read on the forward strand.
ATATGTATGTGTTAAATAAAATGCTTGAAAGAAATGTATCACAAGCCACGTCGATTGCCTGCCTTTGTAAGTCTTGGAGAGATGTGCACGCTCCATGCCAGTTCTTCATTATCTAGTTATTGACGATGATGTCTCCAACAATTCTACGACGAACACTATTTTTGTGACACAGCAATTCAAAATTCATATCATTTTATATCATTCTTAAGAATATTATAAAATAATTGCCATTCATGATTGAAAGTGAACGAAAAGAATATCGTATGAATTAATAAGGCATCATTTACAAGTCTGTAAAATGTCTAGTATATTAACGTACAAAGATAGCAGAGTGGAAAGGGAATTTAATAACACCCATCAATCTTACATGAGCGGCGTAGTGTCAGATATTTATGTCTTAGATTACTCGTGGCTCTCGTAGCTTTACTTTGACAACGAAGGGGAAAAATCTATGCAAGTCACCATTAAATCTATCCAATACATGTGTCGTAACGATTTAGAAAAACAAGAAAATCTTACTAGTTTCAGATTTCCATTTTCCATTAAGTAATTCTCTTTAGTTACTTGAGCAAAGTTTGGTAATTGCAATCGGATAAAGAAGGTTTGCCTTCTACAAAGGTTCTCTTTCATTTTACTTTCATCTCTGTTATTCACATGTGAAATCTGAAACGTTTATACATTATAAAACGAAACACACACACACTCACACACATATACAAATATATATATAATTTATATATATATATATACAATATATATATATATAATATATATATATATATATATATATATATATATATATATATATATATATATATATATATATATATATATATATATATATATATATATAATTGCACACATCTATTCATATATATATATATATATATATATAGATATTTCAACACATACTGGAACTAACATATCTGCAATTTCTTATTGGGAAATTAATTTTATCTTCATATACATGTAGCGACCTATAGTTTTCTCCTGTGTTCCACAAACTGAGTGAAAATAATGCTAGTCAGGAAGTAAAACATATTCAATATGGACACCTCAGATATATCAATCTAGCTATAAAGTTTCATCTAAACTTGGATTAGATATACAGACAAGAAGAAAGTAAAACTATAAAATTGACATGTCTAAAGCATAAAAACCTCTTAGTATTTATTAATATACATCAATATTATAATTGTAGGAATTGTAGCACATTGAACTAAATGGCGTACTGAATGTGGGTTCCAATTACACCAGAATTCTAGAAGGAATAAATAAAGTTACATTTATGTAATTTTTCAATTCAAGAAAGTATGTTCTTCCTCTTTAAATGTTCCAGTCGTTCATGCTCATCTCACTCAATACCTGGAAGTTATTTTCGTGACATCTAGTGGGGACGAAGTTTACTTAGCTTAAAATATGCCTCAAATTCACACAGTGAAGCATCACAATAGAAGTATTTCCACACACATAGGCACACGCACACATACACATTCATACAAACACACACACACACACACACACACACACACACACACACACACACACACACACACAC
>OZ024745.1:63184695-63217195 GCA_964016885.1 Eledone cirrhosa
AACGCCATCCTTTCCAGCATAGTTACGTCCCTTTATGATCTAAGTTCAAATCCCGCCGAGGCTGACTTTGCCTTTCATCCTTACTGGGTCGATAAAATAAAGTACCAGTAATGCAATGGGTAATTTCTGGCCTTGTGCCTAAAGTAGAAACAATTATCTTAAAGATACTGACTAGGTGCTCACACGATTAGGCTAAGCGACACCTGCCATCTAAATTAAGGAGCTGAATTAAATATCTTTTTTGAAAAGGTAAACGAAACTCATGTGTGAATCTCAAATTTTCGAACATGTAAAGTGACGAAAAGTAAACTTATAAGATATAGGATGCTTAGGTGAAGAAATTCAGCACAAATGCAGTCAGTTACTTCAAAATAGTAAATTCTGAATCTCCCAGATATGAATTATGTGTTAAATAGATGCATAAAACAGAACAGAAGAAACAGGAATATCCGTAACACGACTCGTCAATATGATGGACTCTTGAAAACAAACAAACTGCAGTTTATGGAGAGTCTGAGTGGAGATAAAAGTAAACGACAGAAGCCTTAATGAGGATAAAACGTATCTATTAAGCAGGAATTCAATAAAGAAACAAAGGGGTTTTACACAATTTATCGTAAGAGAAATGAAAGTGCTTTTCCCGACAATATTTATAGAATTTCAGCTAATAAGAAAGAGCTGTGATTGAAAATTAACACACATCTTTAATTGAATGCTAAATAATCCTATAAAAGTTTCATCAAAACAAAATGATATTCATAATAGCCTGTGCTCATGATATAGAAAAAGCTGTATCTATAGACATTGCTTTAGTTAGAAATAGAAATGAACCCATACGCGTCAATATAAGTAACAAAATAGAAGTTTCAAATAACGAAAAGCTAGAATTGTAAATGAAATAAACTGGTGTGATAATGTAAAAGAAAGAAGGTATAATTATACAATCAAATTAAATTTGTCGTTGATTTGAAAAAAAATTATAAACACTAGTTTAAAAACTTTTCAGATTATTAAGAATGAAATGACAAGTGTATCTATGAATAAAAAATGTATAAAAGAATATTATTTCAATTCTGATGGAAATATAGAAATCTTTCCCTGCTTAAAATAATGCTAGTACATATTTGAGATACGATTTGGATATCAAAATATCATAGGGCTTTTGTTTCGTATGAAGTTGAAAATATATGAGCGAATGTTGTTTGAGATAACAAAATATGTGTAGGATGTTAGGATTACTGAGAAAGAATTCAAGCTTCACTCCAAGTGAAACTGTCGGAAGGAAAATATGATTTTCTTTGCTAAAATCAATTTGCTCGCAATATTAAGTTAGATAAAACTTTGTCAGGTTTCCCTTTCTCGATGCTGGAAATCTTTAATGAGTCAAAGACCTACATGACTACACATTTTCTAAATATAACAATTGTTTTGTTTCGTTTTATTTTCAAAGTTTACTACATATTCAAAAGTCGTTCTCATTAGAGTGGCCTGCATAATAGAAGTCATACTGACACATCTCATGCAGTATCTTATTTAGAAAACTGATATGTAATTAAAGTGGACTAAGATAAAGAGAGTAACACGCATTGAAAACTAGCTGTTACACTTTATTATTCCCATAAATATTACGCTCTCATAATAGACCGGATATATGTAACACACCATGCGTTTCCTCGAATGATAAACGTATTAGGCAAAATGGGATCACGTGTGTTCAGTTGTGAAAAAGGTCAGAGAGTAACTTTAGACACGATTAGCAGTATTTACTGGTGGACAAAACACTTTTAAATACAAGGAAAGAGAGATGTATATCGTAATACGCTTATATATTTCAGTGATTGGCATCATGCTATAATTTCAAGCATGCTTCAAAGAATATATTAACTCGGATTGTACGTGCGCAATTAATACGGAGAGAAGATAAAGTGTAATACAGATCTATTTTAATCGTAGTATTGATAAAGAAATATGTGTGGGAAATGCTAGGGCATACTACCCAAATTCGTTTAAAGATTCACTCAAAGCTACATACTTGAAGTCTGTAATAAAAATACATGTATTTATTATAATGCACTATCAATTACCAAATGAAACTTTATTGAAAATTGTTCACTCTTATTTGATTTTACCTTTGACCCGTTAACAAATATTTGATCATTGAATGAATATAATTATTATTAACATTTAACCTTTAGCTCAGATCCGTCTATTTATATTAGTTGAAACATTGATGCAGTGTAATTAAACCATGTCTAAGCGTGACAGAACATGATATAGTCCGTGTTTAATCTTGGATTTTAATAGCATAGTTAATGCAGCATATCAACACGCTTCGTTGCTTTTAATTTAATGTATTAAGGGAACTTTTACGTCTTATAGGCACATCGTATAGCAAAATGATCATAAATATTTCTTGTTCATATTATTCATTGAATCATGTCAAAATCGAAAACATATTACTACTTCCATAAATCTATTTGGACATTATTTTTCAAATGTGTGACTTATTTGCACTTTAATTCCTATTCTGACCTCTATGTATAATTAAAACATAACTTTGCATACATGTACGTCATCTTTAACCTAAGAAAAAGTGTTTTGTGCTGTCATCAAAATTAATTGGAATGTACTTCTCTGAAAACCCTGATGCCTGATGTGTATGGGGAAAATGGATTTCGAATTTCCCACAGATTTGAGCGAGAACTGTAATCATCGTTTATTTGAATATTTAAATGTATTGTGTTGTTAATTTAACGATTCCTATCTACATTCGTTTTTAATAAAGTAAACATTTTGCATAGTCAATGATACATTTATGAAAGTAATTTTAATTTTTAGATAATGTCTATCTGTATACCATTGTAATATGTATCTATATTCTGTTATATTCTCGTGCAATGTAACTAATTTCATAAGTAGATGTATTTAATAATTAACTTTTAAGTATCTTCAGTCGGAACAGGAATCTGATTTTTATTAGACTATGCACTTTTTCTCAGCTATAATCCTTATTAATAAATACTAATAAAACCGATATAATTTTATAATAATAATAATTTATCTAGCGATCGAAATTGCATTTATTTCTCTTATTAATTTTCCTGTACAGATATGAAGATGAAAATCTAATATTACGTCAACATATTTACTAATTCAGTTGATAGATGTGACACACATTGCTATATTTCTCTTTAATTTCACACCTAATTTTATTCTAGGAAGATTGTTAGAAATAACTTAAAGAATGCATGGATGACATCAAAGCTTAAAAATTGTTCGCTATCTATAAAATCTCAATACAATTACTGATGATATAGGCAAAAATTGTAAACAAGGTATTTTATACACCTAAAACAATAGTCGTTTCGTATATTATCAATTAATCTTTTTATGTATTTAACGCTAAAAATTATCATTACAAAAAATCAGATAACAAATGTCAGCTACCTCAATTTGTATGAAATCAATAATTATTGTAATCGGTATTTTCTATGCAAATTCGACATTATATTTAATGTTTTGAAAATGCACTTTGAAAATGTAAGTGAGGATTGATGATTATTTAGATCATCAGACACCATTTTCTTTTACAATTTTCTTTACTTGGTATATAGTATAAGTCGCACTCAGCAGTAAAGGCTAACGAGGCATTATAATTATCAATCATTCGCAAAGTGGAATGAATTATGTTGACGTCATGAAGATGATCATCTAATGCCTTCAGCAACTTCTATCATGAGAGGAATAGTAAATAACTAGTGATAGTGAGAAATAAAAAGCTTTCAAAGGGCGTGGAAATAAAGAAAATATAAATAATAGGAAACAATGATGCAATGTCGACAAAGTGAAGCTAATTATATTCAAACAATAGCCTTCACGTATTCACACTACTCATTCAAAAACTGTTCTTTATTTCTCAGACCCATGTTTCCTTTTCATAAAAACACAGACCCCTAGTTTGCCTAACCGACTAATTCACATGTAAAACACTCCACTGAAATAAACGCCAACGCCGTTTGCGTAACAACATAAAATATTTCCCCTTGGTAGAATATAACCGGAATATAAATGGAATACATTGATTTATACCTCGGGGGTTAGATGTGGTTGGCTAGAGTATCCCGTACTCCATAGTATCCCCACCCACACTTAGAAATCACTCCTCTCCTATGAATGTACTAATTACTATATCTGTAACAACGTCCGGTCTGTATCAAAGTTAGTAAACCATCACCTCGGCACGAAGGAGTTTCTTATATTATGGTTCATTTCCCCTGGGATCATCTGTGCCACAAATAATTGTTTCTACTTTAGGCACAAGGCCAGCAAATACCCAGTGCATTACTGGTACTTTATTTTATCGACCCCGTAAGGATGAAAGGCAAAGTCAACCTCGGCGGGACTTGAACTCAGATCGTAAAGGGACGTAACTATGCTGGAAAGCATGGCGTCCGACCCTCTACCGATACTGCCAATCCATCTGTGCCACAAATAATGCAATTTCAAACCTCAATTAAAATACTCTTCCACGTATTAGTATGTGAATATTGCCTTTCTGTTTGTATATTTAATTATATTATGCATAGCAATTTTTGGCATTCCTGACATTGTGGAATTGCCAAAGTATGATACGATCACTTCACAATTTGATTACCAAACTGTGAGACTCTTACTATTAAGCCATTGAATCCACGGTTACCGCAATTAACATATTGATTTTATAGGATGAATGTTGGCACCACCAAAATATTACATAGTAGTTGTAAGGCATATTCTTCCCTAATCAAAGTTATAATCATCGGAAACTGTATCATTGATTGCGTTTATAACATAATTGATTGATATCCGAAATCAATGTTTCTTAATGTATAAATCATACCAGGATTTTGACGAGTATTATGCTTCGTAATATGATTTTTTAATGGGGCCAATATTTCTATTATCAATCACTTATATATCAATTCGGAATATCCTAACACTACACTTCCTTCTGTTACTATCATAAAATATTTTTATCGAGAAAGCAATTATCTTTTGGTTTGACATATCACATGTACATACTTTATATGTTGTAGAAGTAGAGCAAAATGACAGGTGACGTACCGAAAAAAAAAGAATTTAAGAAAGAATGAGAGAAAACATTTTTGTAATTGATATAAATCCTGAAACAATAAGGTTTTCCATAAATTACATACTTAAGATTTCTTTTTTTAGTTAGGAAAATCTGCAAACGCCTTATAGAATATTTATCAGATTATCCTCATAGAGAATTACAATTTCTATATCATCAGAACGAAATCCTGATTTTCATGCTTATGACACATACGTTTTAAATCGGACACAGTAGAAAAAATAGCATTGTAACATGTAGTTGTATATTTTGTAAGATAGTGATAGTTGACACGGCATTATATATCTTGCAGTGCAGTGGTAAATTGTCTCCGTCGAGTCGAGGTAGCCTTACAGGGTTTTATTGCAGGCTGAGGTATTGAAGTATTGCTAATTAATTAAACGCTGATCAAAGTTGAATTAGTTGTATTTTGCCATCAGATCAATATATATAAGCGCTCTTATTCTTCGGTTGTTATAATAATCGTTTAAATCCATTTATTATGTTTATAAAGTAGAGAGAAAATATTATAAAAGCACCTTTTTCGCGTTGGATATACTAGTAAATTGAAACAAAATCTCATGTCATTACTCCAATATGCCTCGCCACCTCGATGAGATGGATGTGTATACCAGTTGATTGAACAATCTAATGGCTTTCATATGAATTTAATAGGGATGTGGCTGGAAAATCACAGACACGTGCACACTTGTATTAGTTCACACGAAAATATATTTTCTTATAAGCTTGGCACTTTGAATTACAGGTGCAGCGTATTTTGCAAGGAGATTGATTATACTAGCGTAACCTATGATTGAAGGATGCAATATGGCGAACGCACCTAACCAGGCACCTTCCCAGCGAAAATGAATAGAAATCCTTTTGCCTCATACCGATAAGGGTATGTTAATTTTAGTAGTTGAAGCAAATAAAGTAATATACAATCTGAAAGGGTCCTTTCTTGGATTTCATTCAACCAGTGATAAATTCAACAGTAGATCCTACGGCTAGGGCATATTTACCTTCTCAGCAGAATATTTTAAAGGTTTGTATCTTTTGTGCTGTTCTCTCCTCTGAAAGGATCTGCACATGTGCACTATATCTAACCACACGTATATATCAAATGGAATAACTATTCGACTCTGCTACGACCAATAAATATATTTAAGTGTCGAGCTAATTAGGTATTATTACTCTTTGAAGGTGGATTGGCAGTATCGGTAGAGGGTCGGACGCCATGCTTTCCAGCATAGTTACGTCCCTTTACGGTCTGAATTCAAGTCCCGCCGAGGTTGACTTTGCCTTTCATCCTTACGAGGTCGATAAAATAAAGTACCATTAATGCACTGGGTAATTGCTGGCCTTGTGCCTAAAGTAGAGACAATTATTACTCTTTGAATTAATTAATAATATTACATAGTGTCATCAGTAGCAAACCTGACAAAGAGCATTTGTTGATCATAATATTACATCTCATATGTCTTTGAAAATTAATTAACTGAATAGTTAATATATAAAAATATCACAGAAATTTTTAGTTTAACAGAAATTTCAAAAGGTGTGCTTAAAGATACACATTTATACATGCAAACATCTTATTTAAATATTACATGTTTGTCTGTGTTAATATGTGTTTACACATATATTTCAGGCAGGTGCTATGTATTAGTATGAAATTTGTATATATCAGCTGTTTAATGCTAAATTTAATTACTGCATAATGTTAGTAAAATGTCAGAGTGCTCTAACCCTTGGATATTTTTAAGAAACTTTTACTACAGTATATATATATATATATATATACATAGGTGTGTGTGTGTGTGTGTGTGTGTGTGTGTGTGTGTGTGTGTGTGTGTGTGTGTGTGTGTGTGTGTGTGTGTGTACGATGGGGGAATGTATATCCTGCGTCTCAAAGCATCGGTATCATATTGTGTTGAGTGTTGTTTGCTGATGCACACTGTTAAAAATGTAATGGGTTTCCATTGATATATTTACCAGAAATATGGTGCGAAATTCAGGATAATATTGATGCATATAAATGATAAGAAAATACCTAGCAACCACTTCCTATTCGGTTTCAATGAGTTGGCAATTGAACTTAGACATATGAATCTCTATTGTATTGTCTGTTTTCTGTGTAATTAGATGATATACTTGCTCAAAACCAAGATCATAATTACGTGTACTCGAATACAATAGATATAGAAATCAATTTCATGTATGCAGTTACGTTTTCCGTTTACATCATTTGAGAAATTATGAGGAATTGTTTTACGCCTCTAAAGAACATCACCACTCACCCACGTACGTGTTCGTTGTTAAAGCCAAGGCTTGATATATTCGTTTGAGTCTCGTGGTGAATTCATACCAAATGAAATACATCTTTGAAGGAGCGTGTGTCTGTTATAATTGAAGGTGGACAGAAGTCGTTCACTTAGTGCGAAGTTTAATGGCAAGGTAAACATTGAATGTTCATGTTCAGAAAGGGGTTGTAAGTTTATTTATTGCCACAACAACAACATTGTGTTGTCTTTGGTGAACTTAAGCAGGCAGGGAGGTTTGTGGGAAACTAAGCAATGAAACCTCTTTCATTTTGGAGCCAGAAGATTTTTTTACCATTAGTTTTTCGCGGAACACAAGAGAAATGTATGTTTCTTTCCCAATTTTGTCATATATTACTTTATATGCAAATGTTATGAAGAGATTGTAATTGGTTATTTACTTTGTTTTACTGTATTATGACCACTTAGAACGATATAAACATAAATTATGATGGCGATTTCATGGCTACTTTAATTGCTTTAATAATTTGCCTTGTGGACACTGAAAATGTAATTCTATTGTACATACAAATAACTTCTTCAGTACGTTGTCTTGGTTCATGAGTTGTTTATTCTTGGTTGTTTTTGTATATGTGATATTAAAAGATATATCTTGTTTTGTTTTTTACACTGGTAAACGCGATTTCAATGTCTAGAATAGTGATATTTTCTATTTTGTTTTTCGTTTTCTACGAACTTAAGGAAATTCTCGCATGAGAGGCATACGGATGCCGTTCACATCTGATGTCTATTTTTGATGTTATCGAATTGTATGGTGGACTTGTGTATTGATATATATATGTAAGAGAATATTTCTGAGAATGAAGTTGCTGTGTTTGTGTCGGATTAATGATATATATATATATATATATATATATATATATATACATATACATACGCACACACACACGCACACACACACATGCACGCACACAGAAACACACACAAACACATATATATATATATATGTGTGTCTGTGTGGGTGTGTGGGTGTGTGTGTGCGTGCATGTGTGTGTGTGTGCGTGTGTGTGTGTGCGTGTGTGTGTGCGTATGTATATGTATGTGAATGTTTTTGCGTGTGTATATCCAGAAATATAGAAGAGTATAGGAAAGAATTGATTTACTACGCTCATTGATAACGAAAAGTACAGGTACATACATGGACACTGTCAACATTTATAGATTTAAAATGTCACTAGAAAATTTCCGCTGTAGTTTTCTATTTAGATATTCGTGTGTAAATAAATCAAAAGATGAAAAAAATCTTAGAATAAAACCAGCAACAATATCCAGTGAATGTTCTGAAAAGCGAACGAAAATACTATGAACTACCACAAAAGCTTGACAAATATGGACATACATCGACTCACCACAATTATTATTTATACGAATCACTGAATGTATATTATATTAGAAAAGTGGGTATGCGTTTCTTTCTCCTAGGAATCACCGAAATGTTGGAACAAAGAGTATTTTAGACAAATATTTGGAGGAAAGGGGGGGGGGGAAGATTTAATGTCTATATATCTTTATATACACAGACGTTTTAAGTGAAATATCAGATGACAAGGACATAACTATTATAAAAGTAAAATGACATAAAATGAAATGGTAATGAAAAAAAGAATCTAATAAAAGTACTGATGGCAATAAAATTCAGTAAAGGAGGCAGTAATAAACGGGCTATTAAAATGATATCAAATATAATGTTAATATTATTACCGAAAAAAATAATAAAAAGTGGAATCACTCACGGTAAACTTGAATTTAAGGAGATCAAGGTTATATTCTGTAGGTAAATCGTACGTAGGTTTTAATCCACATTCATCTGGGCTGAAAAATGCATGAGCATGTAAATAGCAAAGTAGTGTCTCTATGGGAGTTCTATGAGGGAGAGGTGCTATAAGCCATGTTTAGATGTATTTATACCTCCATGAGAATAATTGTTTCTACTTTTGGCACAAGGCCAGCAATTACCCAATGCATTACTGGTACTTTATTTTATCGACCCCGTAAGGACGAAAGGCAAAGTTAACCTCGGGGGGATTTGAACTCAGACGATAAAGGACTGTAACTCTATGCTGCAAAGCATGGTGTCCGACTCTCTACCGATACTGTCAATCCACCGCCCTCTACCTGCCATGAGAATAATGGTAGAAAAGCCTCTGATTTGCGAAATTTCTCAAATTAAAGGACGGTTGGAATGCTGAAAGTAGCTTATCCCCATATAATTAAGGCAATCAATTCAACCTTCTATCTCATGTGGATAGTAATTATGCAAAAGCATTTTTAACATGTTTCGCTAGATTAGTTCTGTGTAGAGAGGGGTCGTGAAATATTTTCACTGTTATTCGAGTTACTGATTATAATCAACACTGTTGCAGCATAAAAAAATCCATGCTTTAGCATCGACTTTGCTCAAAGAGAGAAAGGTTTGGCTTAGACAGGGAAGGTCATTAAACAAGAGCAAGGCTGGGCCAACTTAACCGTCCAGAAAGAGGCCATAGAAGCGGTAGACAGGAGAACAGTCGCCTTTAGATGAATTTCAGCGAAGTCTACAAAAGCGACCATGACTTCCCACGATCAAGTCGAAGCTGCGCTGAGGTACATCAGGAATAACACTGAATACATAGCGAGGAGCAGACAACATGCCTCAATCTCGGTGCTGTTTAAGTCAGGTTCCCTCGCTGCTAAACTTTCAGTGACCTCTTGCAAAACCAGCAAGGTCATCATGTACCCTTCCTTCATGGATAAAAGAACAATTAGAGACCGCATTGCCATGATTCCACCAAATCAAGCAAGAAGACCTAAACAAATTCCCGCAACACTTACGTCTCCAAAACGTGACGGTACTGCAAATAATGAATGAATTCAGAAGGTTAAACTATTTTGTCTGCGGAGAAATTATTCACTTGCTAGCCTTTTGACCTCAACTCAAAGGGGTCTAAAACATCTACTGCTGCCGACGCCGAGGCTAGGACCAACCACCAACGCCAGCAGCGGCAACACCACCACCAGCAACACTAGCGGAAACGACACCCCCAACTTTGGCCACCCAGCGGGAAAATGAGGAAAACTCTTCCATGTTCCCCACCCACCAAAATACAGATATTGACATAAACAAAAACACAAACACACACACACTTCATCTTCCAGTAGCGAAGACGAGGAACAACCAAAGAAAGCAAAAAACTAAAACGCAAACACAAGAAAAAAACCGCAATCATCCCACACACACACAAACAACTGTAACCGAAGGCGCCACAACTACACTCACCACAACAAACACTTCCACAACAACACCAATACCACATTACTTGCCTATTCATATTAATGAAGTAGTAATATGCACTTGGTATTACTCTCTTTTTTTATACTTATTTTTATCAATATTCTATTTTAATAAACTCCTTGAAATGGAAGTTGGTTATTTTTACTTTATTTTCAACATTCCCCACAATTTCATTAACCTTTCTCACATCATTTAAATCTATAGCAGTGTTCACCGCATTCAGATATATTGATTTGCGCCGTTTCACTTGGTAGTTGATTTCATACGTCTCAAAATCTTCCTTTTCATCTTCGGTCACTACATGGAAAGCCTCAGTGTATATTACTTGTATGCCCTTCTATAGGCAATCAATCACCTATAATTTACACCAGTAAATGATATATTTCTTTTATTTCTTCTATTCAGAATGTCAACACAAAAGCAAGGGAAACTAGAAAATGCTTCGTAAATTTACGGAAAGCTGTTGAGGAGAGTGTTTTATGTATAGTAATATCAAAAAGAAAACAATAGAGCTCAACGATCGAAACAACTGATTTCGAAGTTTGGAAGGTAAAGCATTCAACATGAACTAATGAATGGTAGTGGTGAAATATTATTCGCCCAAACAATACTTTCACGAATGCCTTCATGAAAACAATTTATTCACAACTGTGTGCATTTATCTTTGCTTCATTTATCACTGCTCGTATCTAAATTCATTCTCTATGAAAGGCCTCATGATGAATACTATATCCTAACAACTTGATTAGTTCTAGGTATATCTCATACACCACTATTCAAATTAGTTGATTAGTTAATACATTCGAGTGTTGGGAAATAATTAATTTAATGAATCCATTAACAAAGTAACTCTTCAAAGAGTCTTTTAAAAAGGATGTTAAAAAAAATGAAGAATAAATATTTTTTAGATAGTCAATGCAGCGATCACTACCAAAACATACACTAAATGTCAAACAAAACATATGAAAACACACAACACGAAATGCACGGACAAATAGACGGACATGCACACTCACACAAACACACACATATATGTAAGAGTATGTGTGTATATGTGTGTTATATTCATACGACTATATAGATATGTAGAGTACACTGTAACAATAAAACACAAACAACCAAGACGGAATATGCTGCAGATTGAGAATATTAATTTAACACTCAAGATATTTGCAAAAAAGGTCAGTATTACAATCTTCTTCAAATGGGAGAGAGAGAGAGATGAAATGATAAAAATAGTTTATGCTTATGATTATCAGGAGAAGGGTAGACGAAAGTTGGAAGAAACCTAAGACCGTACGTGTCAGAAGTAAAATAATATTGTTACTTTCAAATAATTCTCAGATTTAGTGCGCAGTGGTCTAGGGCCATATTTCCGAAATAAGAAAAAAAAGGGAAACAAGGGAATCCTGTCAGATTGAAATGTGGTTGTGTTCCACTAAATGCTAGTCGTCTGTGACGTAACCAGTCTGGTAAAAAAGGTAAAACAAATATAGAATAAAATATATCAAGTTACAACAGGGAAAAGTGAGTATTGTTGTTCCGGAACGAACAAGTATTTAAACAAAGCTAGTGTGTATATATATGTATATATATTTTGAGTATATGTTGGTTGTTTACCGACACCTCAGTATGCAGGTTGGATATGATTCCAGTTCTTCATAATAATGACAACACAACCAGGAGCTGGAAATATCGATGTGTTGACGGAGTAAAACACATTTCAACAACATGTGTAACTGCCTTTCCCACACCAATTCGGACTGCCTGAAGAGGTCACAGCCAATGATGTCTGTCACCGAAATTATATAGCAGTATATCTATAATTTATAATAAACGAAGCCACAATTTACATATTTGACTTAATTATTTTATATATATATATATATAAATGAAATAACAGGAGGCTGGACTGGTGTAAATCCTTGAAAGGTTTATTATACTATGATCATTTCAATGACCGAGTTCCATATGAATCCGGTGATATCATCAGGTATTGGAATATAACAAAGGAATATGTAAAATGTTGAGTACTCTTCACAATATTACACCAGGATTGACCATACGGAATGACCAGTTCTATCCAGTGCTGAACCAACAAACCTATATATATATATATATATATATATATATATATATATATATATATATATTTAAATGTATGTATATATATATATATATATATATATATATATATATATATATATATATATTTCGTTTCTGAATTTGTTTAGCAAGATTCTTTATCTGAAATCGTGTGTTGAAACCGATATTGTTATACTTTGGGAGGGTCATGTTGCCAATAAGAAACACACGCACCAAGGGTAAATTAGAGAACATAGAAATAAAAATAGAATCTACACACAGAAAAGACGCAATGTTTAGACAAATCACAGAGGCAATAAACATAAAAGAATTACAACCAAAATTAAATAGAAAATAGGAGTGGAACAGCAACATCACAACTTACAATTAAGGACAAAATGAAAACACACACACACATAGAACAAACAACCAACCGGTAACATGTAAATAAACAAATAAATAAACAAATATAAAACACACACAGACACCCGGATGTGGCGCATGCGCCGACTGAGCACACAACACACACACAGAAACAAAATAGCGTAGGACAGAACAAAGGAGAGACACAAAAACAAAGAAAAGAATCCCCAGTCACTGAAGAGGTCACATAATGTGTGACGAAAGAACTTTGACAATATATAAACAACTATCTGGTTGTGGAACCAACCAACCAACCAGAAATTTATAAATTCCTAAATTTATTATAATAAATTGAAGTGAAAACAGCTGGTGCGTGTGTTTCTTTTTGGCAACATGACCCTCCCAAAGTATAACAATATATATATATATATATATATATATATATATATATATATATATATATATATATATATAAATATATATATATTTAGTTTTGCGAGGTTTTTTATATGAAATCGTGTGTCGAAACAAATATTGTTATACTTGGGGAGGATCATATTTGTGTAATATTGCCAGAATTAATAACAGAACACACTCGCTGTTTGGTTGGTTTTCGCTTTTCGCTTCTGTGTCTTTTATATCGGTAATCTAATTTATTCGGTCCTCAATTTTGCCATTGACTGACCAACGGTCAAACATACAGATACAATATGGGCACAAACACATATATATAGTTTATCAAAGTTCTTTCGTTGCACATCTGCAACATCGTCAGTGGTGCTATTGTTTCCTCCCGTTGCATTGTATTTTAGACTAAATAAAGATGGCGTAGAAAATACAATGCAACGGGAGGAAACAATAGCACCACTGACGATGTTGCAGATGTGCAACGAAAGAACTTTGATGAACTATATATATATATGTTTGTGTCTATATTGTATCTGTATTTTTTACCGTTGGTCAGTCAATGGCAACATTGAGGACCGAATAAATTAGATTACCGATATAAAAGACACAGAAGCGAAAAGCGAAAACCAACAGTGAGTGTGTTCTGTTATTAATTCTGGCAATATTACACAAATATGATCCTCCCCAAGTATAACAATATATATATATAAGGAAAGCGCTTAAGCACAGAAATGCTATAAAGATAGCTTATGAAATACCAAAGACCCTTAACAGACAGGAAAAGATGATCCGAAATTGAAACACGTCTTCCAGATACTGGCTAGAAGCGTTAACCATTAAGTTAAGGAGCCATGACAATTCCCTTCCCTACATGTTAACTAGATGAACTGCACAAAAGCCTTTAGATGTGAGCAGACAGCAGACAGACATCCGAACTTTCAGTTCTTGAAGAGCTGAGAATATGTGTATATATATATATATAAAGAAAAAAAGATGAAATCGAAAATGCAACTGGAGTTCCTTTGTCAGTGTTGAACAAATGAACAACGATGGTTGCTAGACACAGTACGGCTTAATTCGGAATGTTTGTTTACAAACAAACCGAGCATTATAATAAATGTTCGGTGAATCAATACGTATATATATGTGGACATGTATGTATATATATACATACTACTGTACGTCTGTATACATAAATGTATGTACGTATACATACTTATATTTAAGTAACAGGCGTACTAAGAGTGAGAAATGAAATTTCGTTTCATTTTTTCCGTTTATCGTTTTCGGTACCCCGGCCGATTAACTCACTCGATATGCAAATTAGGCTGCTCAGCCGTTAATATGCATAAGGAAAGTATATACTTTCAGATGTTCAACCATTTGGCAGGAAGGTATACGTTGCTGACGATAGCTAATAAGCTTGAAACTAATACAGCGTTCCTTTGTCAGTGTTGAACAAATGAGCAACGATGGTTTCTAGACACTGTACGGCTTAATTCGGGATGTTTGTTTACAAACACACCGAACATTATAATAAATTTAAGTCATTACACCTGATGGGATGACAGAGTTCTTTGAGATACTGGCTGGAGTGCTCCAGGGACATACATTGGCTTCCTACCTTTTTATCATCGTAGTGGACTATTGTATGCGCCTTGCACTGGAGAAACACCAGGATTCTGGCTTTACTGTAGCACCGGCTCAGAGCAGTAGAGTTAGGGCGAAAAAGGTATCGGATGCTGAATTTGCCGACGACATAGTTTTGGTGACAAATACAGTGAAGGAGGCAGAGGATTTGATGCGGGAGGTTGAGACTGTGTCGATGAGTGTGGGGCTGAGAATGAATGAGACTAAAACAAAATATCTGGTAGAGAATGTTGAGAAGCCAGAGGGGATCACTAATGTAGGCGGGAAGCCGCTGGAATTGGTTGAGGACTTCCTGTATTTGGGAGCAAAGATTGGGAATACGGAAGATTATGTGGTTGAGAGGAAAAGCAAGGCCTGGGCGGCGTGCCACAGCTTGAGATCGGTGTGGAAGTCGGACCTTCGTAGAGACCTGAAAGTCCGCCTCTTCATTGCTGTAGTGGAGTCTGTGCTGCTGTATGGGTCTGAGACTTGGACACTGACCAAGAAACTCACTCAGATGGTGGATGGGTGCTACACGAGAATGCTGAGGATGGCTCTGAACATTAATCAGTATACACTGATGATGAAAAACTCAGAGCTGTATGGGAACATCCCAAAAGTGAGCTCAAAAGTGACACAGAGAAGACTGAAATTAGCTGGACATGCTCACCGACATCCAGAGTTGACATTGCACTCAGTGCTTCTTTGGGAGCCCCTACATATATATATATATATATATATATATATATATATATATATATATATATATATAGAGAGAGAGAGAGAGAGAGAGAGAGAGAGAGAGAGACATACATATATGTACACACACATACATACATATATGTACTCACACATAGTTATAAAAAAATAGTAAAAATAAATAAATAAACATATACACACTCGACCATGCGCATATACTAAAATAAGCAGTCACATCATCTGGTAAAGATGAATCCATATGCATGAAATCAAAATAATAAATAAATAAAAGTAAAAAATAAAGTCAAATATAAAAATGAAAAAATAAAAAATTAGCAAGTTGACAGCGATACGAAAGAGGGAAAAAACAAATAAAAATAAATATATAACTATATAAATAAATAAAAAAATAAATAAATAAATATATATATATATATATATATATGTATATATATATATATATATATATATATCATAAATCATGTCCTTAGAATTATTAGATAAAATATTTGTATATGTAAACCTTTATATATATATAGTAATAATTGTTTCTACGTTAGGCACAAGGCCAGCAATTAACCAGTGCATTACTGGTACTTTATTTTATCGTAATATATATATAGTAATAATAATAAATTTTAAGACTAAAATCCAAAGAGGGATCGATAAGGATAAATATATATCAAATATATAAGAACCGTAGAGCAAATATTTATTAAAATAACAGATTAAAGTTTAAGCAAAGAATCGTTGCTTTCACCCTTAACAGGATCTTCTGGAACTAACAAAGGCAATCTGTAAATGCAGAAGTGGATATTTCAAAAAACGTTGCAACCGGAGGAAGACAGGAAGACGATACTTTGGTTCGTGGAAACGTTCCCTGGCAAAGAACGGGAAAAAAACGAATATAATTGTTTCTACTTTAGGCACAAGGCCAGCAATTACCCAGTCCATTACTGGTACTATATTTTATCGCCACGTAAGGATGAAAGGTAAAGTCAACCTCGGCGGGATTTGAACTCAGATCGTAAAGGGACGTAACTATGCTGGAAAGCACGGCGTCCGACCCTCTACCGAATATAATACGTCATTAATAGGAGCGGTGAAAAACAATTACACGCAAAAACAGGACCACGTTTATGGTATAAAAGAAGTCGTAGACTAGTGTTCTCTTAGGTGGTTCGTAGAGACGTTCTCTGGCATTGAGCGAAAAAAACGAAGATAATACGTCATATGTGGAGCGTGGAGAACAATTGCACACAAAGACAAAACCACGTAAATGGTATAGCTGAAGTCGTAGACTAAAATTCTAACTAGGAAACCATGATTCTCCGCTTCAGAGTTAAGAATAAAGTAAATAAAATACAAAACAGAGGTAATTGAAATGAAAGAAATACATACACGCGTCCAAATACGTACATACACAAGCATACGCGAAAACACTCGCCATAGGTATACAAAACCACGCACATATAAATATGTTTCATTTCAATTACCTCTGTTTTGTATTTTATTTACTTTATTCTTAACTCTGAAGCGGAGAATCATGGTTTCCTAGTTAGAATTTTAGTCTACGACTTCAGCTATACCATTTACGTGGTTTTGTCTTTGCGTGCAATTCTTCTCCACGCTCCACATATGACGTATTATCTTCGTTTTTTCCGCTCATTGCCAGAGAACGTCTCTACGAACCACCTAAGAGAACATTAGTCTACGACTTCTTTTATACCATAAACGTGGTCCTGTTTTTGCGTGTAATTGTTTTTCACCGCTCCTATTAATGACGTATTATATTCGTTTTTTCCCGTTCTTTGCCAAGGAACGTTTCCACGAACCAAAGTATCGTCTTCCTGTCTTCCTCCGGTTGCAACGTTTTTTGAAATATCCACTTCTGCGTTTACAGATTGACTTTGTTAGTTTCAGAAGATCTCGTTAAGGGTGAAAGTAGCGATTTTTTGCTTAAACTTTAATCTGTTATTTTAATAAATATATATATATATATATAAATAAATATATATATATATATATATATATATATATATATATATATATATATATATATATATATATATATATATATTTATTTATTTATTTATTTATTTATTTACAGAGTTATTAACTCATATTGAGACCCTACAATTAACAAGCTCAAAGTATAAATACTGACGATTATATAATAATATATGTAGAAATAAACACAGTAAATTCCGTGTCTAAAATTACGAGGGTAGAGAATGACACAAATGTTATTATATTTAACCTGAAACATACAGTAGGGTATACAATTATATAGAGACCGTATCAATAACCATTTCATCTCTCGGACAGATTAGAAATTTAATCTGTTTCGCCCTGAAAATTGTGTTTGTAACAGATAATCCGTAGATTTTCCTCAACGATAGATAAGATCAAATGAAACAAAACACATCTAACAACAACTCACAGGAGTAAATAATACACCTCGTGAGTTGCACGCTATACTCGCTCAGTGTTGAACAAAATGGCAACGATGGTTGCCGACCACTGTACGGCTAATAATTCCGGCTATTTGTTTACAAATAAACCGAGCATTATAGTAAATGTTCGGTAAACCCATACGTACATATATATATGTGTACATGTGTGTATGTATATACATACTACTGTACGCCTGTATAAATATATGTATGTACGTATACATACTTATATTTAAGTATCAGCCGTACTAAGATTGAGAAATGAAATTTCATTTTTTCAATTTATCGTTTTCGGTACGCCCGGCCGACCGACTCACTCCATATGCAAGTTAGGCTGCTCAGCCGTTAATATGCATAAGGAAAGTTTATAGTTTCAAACGATCAATCAACTGACGGGAAGGTATACGGTGCTGATGACAGCTAATAAGCTAGAAAGTAGTTTATCGTTCCTTTGTCAGTGTTGAACAAAATGGCAACGATGGTTGCCGAACACTGTACGGCTTAATTCGAGCTGTTTGTTTACAAACAAACCGAGCATTATAATAAATGTTCGGTAAACCCATACGTACATATATATATATATATATATATATATATATATATATATATATATATATATATATATATATATGTGCATGTATGTATGTATATACATATTACTGTACGTCTGTATATATATATGTATGTACGTATACATACTTATATTTGTGTGAGAATATAAGTGTGCTAAGTGTGAGAAATGAAATTTCCTTTTTTTCATGTATATATATATAAATATATATATAAAGAAAGCGATAAAGTGCAGAAATGCGTTTTTTAAGGGTTGCTACCCCATTTTGCAAGCTATATTTATAGCGTGTTTGCGCTTGAGCACTTACTTTATACTTATATTTATAGATACATACTCAATGCTTCAAAAGCCGAGAATTCGGCATCGTACATTGTTTGTTTACATCCGCATGTCTGTCTGTCAGTCTGTAATAGATAGGACCTCTTCAAACAACTATTGTGTAATTATTTGTTCAACGTGTGTTATGTTCTGGCCGGGTTTTGGTATACTTCTGAAATATAATTGTGTGTGAGAGAGAAAGATAGAAAGTGAGTGAGAGATAGAGAGAGACAGAGAGAGAAAGAGAGAAAGAGAGAGAGAGAATCCATGTGTGTCTGTGTGTGTTTGTATCTGTGTCTGTGAGTATTATATATAAGGTTGATGGTACAAGACCACATATTAAATTATTCAGCTCAAGACTTATGTAAGTTGTTTACACATTGTATATGACTTCTTATACGAGGTCATTCTAAATCTCTGTTTGTGATATTGTTGCGTAATTCCTTCAAGAATGCATGCCATTCAAATAAATATCTCCATAATTTTTTTATTTGCAAAAATCTTTGTTATTTATCACCTTATTTACCACAGTACAGTAAATATCACTGATGGTTTATTAATATATTCTGAATTTCTGTAGTACAAGATGTTCTCACACAGATAGGTAGGTATCTATGACATGATTACAGCTGACATACCCTAGCCGAGATTTGTCTATATTTATTAAACATAAAAAAATTGTATTCCAGAGATGCATCTATAGCGAATCATAGCGATGCATCTATAGCGAACCATACAAACAAGCATATTTCTTGCCGAATAAATGGCATTTTGAATTGTTTGTACGTTCTAAAAATAGAAAGGAAAATATCTATTATATCCTTTTGCTTTTGATCCTTTAGTAACATTTAAATATGGAGCGAATTGTAACACATGCTCGAAAGGCTTCATAGTAAATGTCAATATTTAAAAGATACGTAATTTCTTGCATCAAATTAGTTAGGAAACATAATCTTTATAACATTCAAGATTTCTTCGTTTTATATTACTAACAGCGAAGCCCTTGATAGACGTATGCTTATGTAAATACAGAAAAATATCTCGGATTAAATCTTGAATATTTATATTTCTATATTGGAGTAAAAACATCATTCCTTCTAAATAGCTGTTAAATGTGTATGAATAAGGCCTTTGTGCTTAGAAAATATTAGCTTAAACAAATCTGAGAATTCCTACATTGTCACGAAGCTTTATTTGTGCTATCGCGTGCATTTTACCGAATCAACTCATCTACATGTCTGCTAAGGATTTTAAACAAATAGAGAATGCAAACAAAATCTTTTGAATGTCAATGCCAGACAGAAAGACTTCCCTTAATAATTGAAATTACTGTTCTTTATACATCAATACCACATTATGTAATTGGGAATACACACACACACACACACACACACACACACACACACACACACACACACACACATATATATATATATATATATATATATATATATATACCTTTGATGTACGCAAAATAGTTTGCATTAACACATTTTATAACAGCTCCATTTAGTGCCTCTAAACAAACATGATTCCTTTTGATAGTGTGCAGCTTATTCTGCCGGTATAAAAATATATGAGGGCATAAAACCAAATGTGTTTTCCATCACATATAACTTCCTGAAACAAATTCCAAATAAATACAGAAAGAATTTATTTGGAATCAGTCTGACGCACATACGTTACTAAAATAAAACGTTTTTACTTTAATCCATTTTGATAAGATTTCTGGTACAGCATTTCTCTACATACTTGTTGTATCGTTCTAGAAAACATCTCTTAACGCTTAAATAACAGAAATATTGCTTTTAATAATCTAAAATATTGATTGTTTTACTTCCAGGAGCTTACTTTGACTGATGTTGTTGTTAGCTTTTGCTTCGTTTGTGGAACAAAGCGATGACAATGTAATTTCAAGAGGAAATGCAAAGCGAAACAACACCAATATGCTTACTTGAAATAATATGCAGACCAGTACACGTCGATTATCAGGTTTGGGATTCATCTATGCAAGCCATGCTCCTATTAAGTGAGGAGTTAAATAAAAAAGTCCCCTTTCTAAAACATATTGAGAACACGAAATATATGTGATACTATATTTTATTATGCTGTCTCAAGTCAGTTTGAATATATAATATCCCGAGACATCTTAAATGTTAACTGGAGAAACAACAACGAAAAATTACTAATGCACATTTACCAATTCAAAGTGTTTATCATCATTAAAAAAAATATACTGTTTATTTTGGCTCATTTGTATTATTCTTCTACTAAAAGATATATTCATAATTAACCCTGAATGCATTTAATAATAATAAGATAATGACATTTCTCAAGAGAAATCAAAACACTCATTCGTTTTCAGGAACGTCCAACCATGATGATTGCAAACTTCACGAGGCCTCATCTATAGATTGTTTCTCACAAAATTATGCTTGAACTCTTGACAACACACTCTCTATTTTGTGGGGATTTTTTTAATATGTAACCCTCAACGTGATAAATGTAGGACTGAAACTTAGACATGTTGCTTAAATAACATTCTAAGATCCATAAATTAGCCTTTTTATAGAAACCAGACCAAATCCTTATTTTCTAAAATATAATAAAATAAAATTGGATAAAATTCATTAACTAAAAATATTATTGTAACCATATGTGACATATATATATATATATACATAATAGTTTTAATGGTTAATCCCGTATAAAGACCAGCTCTCATCGGGTTTGATCGGAAAATAGAATAACCCAATGTATTGTGATCAATTGCCCCGTTACAAGTACGCTTATTTACCAGTAGAAAGACAAAACGTTTATTATATAGTGGGATGATTATAATCTGACAGTAGTAATCTGTTGGATATGTGTGGATGGAGAGAAAATTCCAGAGGATCTATGTGAAAGAAATGTACGTGAAAGAAATGAAACATCGGTAATGCTTTGCCCGGATGGTGAAAAACGACTCCCAAAGAAATATCTGTGAGCTTTGGTTATTTTTCTTTTGTGTTGAACTTTTCAGTTCTACTACAAAACAAAATTAATGAGTTGATCATTGCAAAATATACTTGGAAATTTATTGATCCTATGGAAAGAAATGTGATCGTTTCCAGAATTGTAACATTCATTTTAATATTCCCTTTACACTGGTAAACATTCTTTCACGTTCAAAGATTTTTGAAGGATATATTCATTTGTCTGTTTTACGCAAAACATGGAATAGTGGATTAACTTCTCAGAGAATGTAGGCGATTAGAAATATTCGGCCGGCAAGTCAAGACTCCTGCTAAGCAGAGGAATGTTAAGCTTGCTTTCAACATACATATTAGAATATTTACTCAGTGGAAACATAGAAACAAAAGAAATATTTTCTAATTTACAGTAAACGAAAAAAGAATGAAAAAGTAAAGATGGATAAAGGAAAAATGTAATTTACAGTAAATATTACTTTACAAATATTATTATCCATTAGCAACAAAATTTCGCATATTCTCATGATGCGGAAGGACTTTAATTGATTTCATGTTGGTATGCAAAATGTTAATGAAATAGCTGAGTTTAACGATTTCAGTGTCGACTTAGAAGCAAAGCTACACGTTGCATGATTGTGTTTCAAATTCAAAGCTGCAAATTCCGATTATCGTTCGTAGTCCAGTGCTGAGAAAACGTGGAAATGAGGGACGAGACAACAAAAGATTTAACAATTATTTTAAAATAGCTGCTTTGCTTTAGGATTAAGGATCTAATGTATATGAGCTCGATTTTGTCATTCATAATTTATGGATTTAGAAAGTTGGTGGGGTGTTATATTTTTTTACTCTAGTTGGTTTGGAGCGGATGTATTTTAAAATTTGGCGTATTTGTCTATTGTGTTGTATGAATAACAAAAATGAACAATAAGGTTGGGAAGGTAGATTTAGAGAGGAGTTAGATGCAATACGCTGAGTAAAATTAGGAACTTTCTTCGCCAGTGATTTACTTGTTCTGTCAAAGTGATTGAGAAAAGGAAAATTTTGTAGAGTTAATAAACATTTATTTTACATTTACCGGTAGAGAGACGCGATTGTTTATATGATCCTTAATGACGTATCGGAGTAGCGTATTGCGCAACTCAGATTATAATTTTGATGGGATGCCGTATTAGTTAATAGTTGTTCCAGTTTTTAGAAGTGGTAGACCTGAGAACGTTCCTTGCCTTTAGCAGCTGAAGTTTAGTTACACCTAAATAATCGGGTCTTTGAGATTGCGTTAAAATCTTGTTGATTTCGGCCTACATGCCTACTGTGGTCGTATAACTCAACGCATGTGCTACCAGGGATAGATATCATAAAATGTATTGGTCTGAGCTCTGACAAGTTAGTAGAAAGAAAGTGTTATAGTATCGGGAACAGGTGACTTTGCATTAGAAGTGACTGAGAAGTGAGGGAGTGACTGAAACAAGATTTTTTTGTGCAATCCGTTAGTGAAGGGCAGAGACTATGTGCGTGTATTTGTGTTTAGCTATTGAGGTGAGTATATGTTAAATGGGTATTAGAATGATTACATGTCGATCTGCGATAAGTGACGTCTATGAAACTAATATTTGTAGAGAGCAGAAAATTGCGAATTATAAAGTACCATCTGTAAGGTGTGACAATGGAGGCCAAAAGATGTTGTGAGTGTTGAAGTCACTACTAATTGGGTTAAAATTAAGAAATTTAATGTAGACAATTAGGGAAACCAGAAAATTAGCTCAAAACGAAGGTTACAGTACTTTACAACTGAGGATTCTGATAAGATAAAGCATTAAGTAATGAAGGAGAAAATTAGAAATGAATACTACAGAAGTGTCAAGGCAATATTCAGTGCTCGAAATTAGATTTGATTGCAGTAGGATCTATTTTGTGTAAGATTGGTATAACATTTATTGGTTTATTTATTCGGGTCTTATTATTTGAAATTTTGTTTTCATTTAGGTATAGGTTTTCTATAGTGTGACGGTCTATTCAGCGATAGTTTCTATTCGTATTTAGCTTGTTATTCTATTCCTGATTAGCATTATTATTTGCATTCGCTTGACGTCGTGTGTATCATGGATTTGGTTTAGGTATGTTTAAGTTCTAGTAACAGGATAATAGGTAATAACGAAAAATGCGATTATAACAATAAAGATACCCAGTGGTAGGTAGTACCACTCAAGGAAGTAGTAGGAATCCCACAAATCCTAAACTACCCTATTTTCTGAAAGCATCTGAGGACAGCGCGCCTCACCATTCAAAATTCTGCAGACTACAGGTATATGGTCAGAGCAGGACAAATAACTCGAGCCACCCTCGTTACATTTACTTAACTTCTAAAGAATGTACTGGGGGCAGCAATTCCCTCCCCACCCTCACCTTCCTTTCCAAGAAGAACTTGAAAAGGTTGATGAGGGCTTAGCCGAAGAGGAAAGTGTGTACTTTCAACAGCGTCCATCACCAAACCTATTTTTCCACAGCCACCAGGTAGAGGGTAACTGCCTGCCTATCCATCCAAAAGGTGGTGGAGTGAGCTTCACGATGAACTCGGTCGAAATTCAGATTTGTCCTTCAGGTGATAACAGCTGTTTGATAAAAGTGCACATGTTAGTAATGCACGGACACGGGACAAGTTTGTGGGTTAAAAGACATACTTCGTGCTGCAACAGGGAACCGCGAATTGTTTCATGATCGGAGCTTCACTTTTAAAAGCACTGAAATGCCGGCAAACATCCTTAACTTTGCGATGAGTTGTACGCTGAGCGTTACTTTTTTTCTCCTTGCTATTTCTACTTGGCTCCGATCGTTTCTTACCTGTGGCTTCTCATTTGTAAGTAATCGTCTTTTTTTAGGTATCTATCAACACCTCTCGGAATGGATAAGCCAGCCTAGGATGTTTCCATTTTTGTCAGTTTGGCCGCTTGAGCCAAACGAGTGTGTTTTACAGCGTAGTTCGTACAAAAAGTTTCGGCACTTTTGGCATCTATTGCTGCAAATAAATTCCTGTTGCTGTTATTGGTATTGTTATTGTTATTGTTGCTGTTATTGTTATTGATATTCAGGTTATTGTTGTCATTGTTGTTCATGTTGTACATGTTGTTATTAATTGTATTGTCCCTGTCGCCTGTGTTACTTTTGATTTTGTTTCACTTGTTGCAGTGAGGGCGTTAGTGTGTTTCATTTGGCACTCCGTACTCTCAAAAATTTCGCGGTTGGTGCACAAGCTATTAAGTTTTGGTTGTTATTGTTGTTGTTACCGTTGCTGATTCTGTTGAAGCTGTTGCTGTTGATGTTGTTTTTGTTTCTACTGCTGC
Organism: Eledone cirrhosa; assembly: GCA_964016885.1. Taxonomy (NCBI): domain Eukaryota; kingdom Metazoa; phylum Mollusca; class Cephalopoda; order Octopoda; family Eledonidae; genus Eledone; species Eledone cirrhosa. The sequence continues at coordinate 63,210,258 of OZ024745.1, forward strand.
TGTCATTGTTTGCTGAATTTTGGGTAGCCGGCTATTCTGTTTAGTGGAGGAAACATTTTAGTCTGTCATCATAATGTTCACGAAAAACCGAGCTGCGTGCTTTATAAACAAACACAGGTTTAGACCCATGGCATTATAGGTGGAGATAGACTAACCATCTCACGACGATTCTGTTTAGTTTAACTACGAAACTGTAAAATTTTTCAAAAGAAGTTGTATAACAGTGTGGAAATAGAACAAACTTACAGGTGAGATATGAAACACGTCTCGAAAGCCTTAGCAACAATTATATCAATGGTATATAACATAATAATGGCATGTTTGCATATATACGATTGTCCTTCATAAAAAAATTGATTAGCGTGCGAAAGGCTTGGCCATTATGCCGGCTCTGTTATACGAACTCTTTAACCTCACATAGTTGTCAGGGATTAGTTGACTGGTCTAATTAAATACTAAAACGTGAATTTAATTCAGATTAAAATTAAACTCCGACTATCTCAGACGGAAAAGCATTATATCTCTTTCAGAAGGCGGTGGATTGGCAGTATCGGAAGAGGGTCGGACGCCATGCTTTGACGCAAAGAGTTACGTCCCTTTCCATTCTAAGTTCAAATCCCGCCTAGGTTAACTTTGCCTTTCATCTTTACGGGGTCGATAAAATAAAGTACCAGTAATACACTGGGTATTGCTGGCCTTGTGCCTACGGTAGAAATAATTATATCTCTTTCAGATATTATGAAATTTGTGTAACTGGCTGCTGTCATCATAATGTTCACATATAATCAATAGCCTTCTCCTTGGGATACTAAGCGGAATATAACAGATTCAGCTATACAATTTCTAGCTATATGAATATAAATAATAATGTTTATTTCTTCATATATTTGGAAATAATTGAGAGTTTAAATAAAGAGAAAATTAGAATTTTATGTGAGATATTCTATAACGGAATTTCTGACAAATTAATTGGTGTTATAGTTTAGTAAACATAATAGTTTAAATGAAATAAGTAATACGTTTTTTTATTTATAATGACAACTGATTTCTCCATTAGATTAAAGACAATTAATCGATTAAATTATTGCGAAAGAGAAGTGTTAAATTAGAGAAATCATGTGTTAGCCTACGGAAAGAGAAAACCTAAATGCCAATATTGTTTCAGATAGAGACAATAGCAGCAAAAACACAATATAAAGTCATAAGTATAGAGAATATATATTTATGTTTAAAGTATCTTTACTAATAATGAAATGATTAATGTACTCCATGTAATGTAAGTCAGAAGAGTCTATCATGTACGTAGAAATTAGTGCTATGTTTCACAACAATGAGTGCTATGTTTCGTAATGAAGGAGTATACAGACCTAAATGTTGCGCACTTGTGTCACATTTTTTCAGGGACTATGTTGAAAGATATACCTCATTTTGTCTTTCCGTGAGAGTATCCTGGTCAGTTTATGAACTTTCAGGTGACCCTCGTAGTGTGATGGGATGGGGACCAAAGAACGAGAAAGACAATTATCCCCCCGATTGGGATTTGCTTGATAGATATTCAATTGAAATACTCTTGTTAGAGATTGAGTACATGTCAGGACTATACAGAAATATCAGACAAACTATATTTTATTTATTTACATTATTGAAGATTACACGCATATGTTATATTATTTTCAAATATCTAAATACATAACTATACAAACGCATTAGATGCAATATCTGAAATAATGTCTAAACTTTCTAACAATAACTTAACGCAGAATAGACATCGCAGCAAATAGAATAGTTTTAATGGAACTCGACATTTATACTGGGATTTCTGTTATAGAATACTAGAGGTAGGTCGCTAGAATACCTAAATATGCTAATATGCATGTTGAAACTTGGATTCATTTTTCCCGAATTATCTGTATGTAAGAACAATATGTAGGAAGGCATTATCATAGAAAACATACAGTAACATCTGATGTGATTATATGATTATTTCCGTGTTGGAATTTCTCAAATGTTATTATATATTGCCTGTCATTGATGGTGTGGATAGTAATTTTAGCTTTCTATTTAGTCTATATAAGGCAGTTAAGGCCGAGGGCTGGGGCTGACTTCATCTTTCTTTTTATATTGAGAGAAAACAAATTAATTTAATGTAGTTTGCTCACAAATATTCAAATAAATGTATTTAACAATTTAAATATTTGAAAAACACAGCATTTTGTTCGATTTGTTCAAAATGTATAACCTAATATGCAGTACAATTTGTTAGGTAATTTAATCAATGATTTGCATTCTCGCTGGGATGGTTTTGTAAAAATGCATGACAATAGATAGATTGATGTAACACTAGATAAATAAAACCCCAAAACATTGACCGAAAAGCAATTAAATGAGATATTAAACACTATGAACAAAGATAAGACACAAAAAAGACGACTTTGCTAATGTGAATACACTGGGGAATTTCAGAGTAAAGAATTCAGATATACTCACGAAAAATATTCCTTAGGCACTGCTCCAATTTTGCAAAAACAAAAAATGAATAAATAAAATGGAGATACGTATTCTGCGGCACTGTAAAGAAAAGGACAGGGCACATCTGTTAGCACCACCTAACGAGCCTGTCCATCGGCGTAGAAGGTAGTCCCTCGCAGAGAACTTTGCACATAAGGACTGGAGTCAATTTCACTCGAGATAAGTGAGTGTGGCTTTATATGAAAGGGGTATGCCATCGAGTTTATTGGTGATCTGGCGATTAGAGTCCTTTGTATAGATGTAGAATGATGTTCCAATCGTCCTTGACATGCTCATCTCCAATCCCTATTTCTTGAAATATATTGCCAATTGTGTCATGTCTGCTATTAGTTCGCTCTAGGTTACCTCAGACTCAACAATATCGAGAAGAGTAAGATCATCTGCGTAGATATACTGCCTGAATATTGTGCAGTAATGAACGATGGGGCATTTTAAGACGGCTACATGCCAATGGCTAAAATATTCGTGGGCGCTATTTAAACCACTGACCACACGCGCTCTAGATATATCCTCCATAAATGCAAGAAACCTGTCTAACAACTAGACAGCCACAGACCAAAACATGACAATCCATACTCTTCCCAACTCCTCACTATGAAACTTTCAACACACAAAGAAACGGTAAAAAGAGCAAACAGTCGTACAAATCTCTAAATTCTATGACAAATATATTTCACAGCCAAAAAGACTTTTAGGTAAACACCCCACTATATCATTCCAGTCATATAATAGATTTCCCCAGACATATATACGAACATGAGCCTTCTATTTTGCATAATACTAAATAAGCGTTATCCCTCTTATCTAACTCACAATCGTTTTCCCCTCTATAACATGATCTGTACAGAATGTTTTCTAACGTCCACACCTTTTTCACTATATATATATATATATATGTGTGTGTGTGTGTGTGTGTGTGAGTATGCCTGTGTGCTTATGTTTGTACATATAAATGTGTGTAAAGGCTTTTTATTCTTAGCCCAGTCATTTCTTATTCCTTACCTATTGACAATTGTTCATTTTCCTTCTCGTGTATCCCTGCATTATTTCTAAGCTCTTGATTAGAGAAGACATGATTGACGATTTATCCATTTTAAGCTATATTTGGAGGCGCGTGACCCAGTGGTAGGCGTGTTGGAGATACGATCATAATGTCGTGGGTTCGAATCCTGTAGTGGTTTCTGTGTTATGTTCTCGAGCAAAACATTTAATTTCACGTTGCTCTAATATACTCAGCTGAATATGAGTACCAGCAATAATTGGAAGTTTAACTTGCAACGAAGAGGCGTCCTGTCCAAGGGGTAGTCTTGTACTTTATGTCGCTTCACGCTACGAAACCGGGATAAGCACCGGCCTAACAAGCCTTCTAGCTTGAGACAGACTATTGTGTGTGAAGTCATTCACTCACACACCGCACCACCTTTTCTGTCTATCTCGACATACACAGATTCAGGCATACAAGAAACTTGTACTGGCATATATATATCTACATAGCTCTATGTTTATAACAATTACCCAAATAAAAGAATAAATGGGACATTCAATAGTTTAGTTTCATTGCTAAATAATTAGTCTTAAAGTGACTAGAAAAGATAAATGTCAAATCTGATATCATATGATTACTGGTTTTTTTGTGACGTCCATGCACGGATTGTTTTAATCACTATTTTCACTTTTTCTCGGAATTTCTCTTCATTTCCTTTTGTCTTAAAAATGAATATATTTGACCATCAAATCTTAGAATGTTGAGCAAAGTCGTAGTGTAGAATAGTAAAAACAACTTAAAATGATTTTGTCTACAACTAAGTGGAAGTGATTGCTACCATTGATTTTCTTTCATTTGTTATCGATTTATAAGTGCAAATAATTTAGTAATATCTAATTCAGTGCAAATTCAAATCGTCATTATTGAAAGAACATAAGATATTAAGGAATTGGTGCAAAATGAGACAAACTGACATCAAACCCTTATTTAACTATCTTTTAGCCTTCCTTGATAGGAGTAAACGATGATAATAGATATAAATGATTTTAGTCACTGAAATAATAACAAGAAATAACAAACACCATACCCATGGATTTCTGAGTATATTTGAGGTTTCATGTTAGATGTAGATATAAACACATACACGCATACTTAAATAAAATTGTGTGTATTTTTTCTAATATATGTGTATTTTTACTTTTTATGTATATATATATAAATATATATATATATATATATATATATATATATATATATATATATATATATATTTATTAAAATAACAGATTAAAGTTTAAGCAAAGAATCGCTGCTTTCACCCTTAACGGGATCTTATATATATATATATATAAATATGAAGTCTCTTTTTATACACAAAAAAAACAAGTATCAAGTTGAATTCGTAACACAAAAGATGGAGTGTAATGAATATATTCACTATATTGACATGATGGGATACCTCAAAGTTTCCTAAAGTAAGTATATTGCATAATCAATATTTTACTTCACATTTACCAGTATAAAAATAATATATACCATTCTATATGTAAATCTCATTCACTCCTCTTCTCTTTCTCATTCCCTCTCTTCATATATATGTGTGTTGTTGCACATTAACATCAGAATATGATGTTCCAATTAAATTTTAAATTCATGTTTTATGTGATGATTTTATTTTAATAATAAATACCATTGCAGTAAAATGATCTCACTCATAAATCGGTATCCAAATATATAAACAGAATGATAGTTGCTTGTTTTATTTTAATCTTAGCCTAAGAAATAAATATCCAAATATCTGAGGAACATATTCTTTCATAGACACCTTTCATTTCGTTTTAGCCGTACTATGAATTATGTCTTTACATATTGTAATAAATACCATACGTGTAAACGAAAATGGTAGAGTAGAACTGCTTTAGAAAGTTGGAATAATTAATAGTTTTATATTTAATACTACAATTTACAATCCTAATATATATATTTGTATAATATCATTTCCAATTATACTTAGCAAACAATGTTCGATTTAACCTCAGCTCTATCTGATTTGCAATTGAATGAATCATTGTTAGATTGAATCATTATGTTGTGTAATATCGCTTGATTCAATCAATACATCTCTTTTTCCATGTTTTCACTACTTCACACATATGCAAAATAATATGTATTTATTCGAGTTTTTACAAATGAAGGAAACGTGCTTTTGTTTCGTTTACAATTGCCATAATCTATTCTATCCTTAAGTAGAGAACGTAGTTTTTAACACTCATATATCATTATAGAATTTTAAAGTATAACATATTCTAAGGATTTTATTTTCACTTGAAATTATATAAAGGTAAAGACATAAACAATGGAAATACGACTAAAAGAAAAACAATAACGGTTAAATCATCATTTCATGAAACATTATGATGATACGTATAGCTTATGTGGAATGAATACATGAATTTTAAATATTATTTAAATAATCCAAGCAATTTTTTAGCCGTTCAAAGAGTGGCACTTGAATATAAATCATACTGTAACTAAATAAGATAATCAGTATTTAGAGTAGGATTAGCGAAATTTCCATATTTTACTTTTCCAAAAGGTTGGTAAATGAAAACAATTCCGCCTTCTAAAAAAACGTTGCTTTAAAATATTATTGCTAATTAACATTCGTTCATTAAATATATTTTTGTACTCGACAAAATATTATTTTCTAATATCCTTAAGATACCAAGACATCACTACGACGGCATTAATTTGACACAATATAACCACTAAAGAACAAATTAATATAATATTTTGATTGGTTGCATAAATACACTAGATTTACATTGCCATCCATCTACGCATATTTAATATAAATTATATCAAAATAAAACTAAGGATCCAATTGAAATATAACTTGTACACAAAATATAGAGAAGTAACAGGGAGGAACCTGAAGACACAAATATCCGATGTTTAATCAATTATTGAAAACATTTAAATCAATGGTGAGGTAGCCGTAGGTATTTCGTCTTTTTATATGTACAGATTACATTGTACATCATTTAAATATTGTTTCTACTTTTGGCACAAGGTCACATCATCTAAATATTACCATTGTTAATGAGGAAAGTATCATATTTGTCTGTCTTTTTCGCAGACCGACCAATCTTGTAAGGAATCCCTATTTGGCGAGCCGTTTTATTGGTTTCAAAATTGACTAATCACTAAGGAAAACCTTATCAAGTGTATTGTGTTATCTTCCTTGAACCTAGACATTGTAAAGCCAAGTAAAATAAGTTAGAGTTAGACAGCCGTAAATGTTTAGCAATCGGCTGTCGTTTCACTAGTATCCTGTCCAGAATTTCAAGTCAATCTAAGAGAAAGAACTGGATACTAGAACTAGAGAAAGAACTAGAGAAAATTGAAAAGAAATCATATGTAC
>OZ024745.1:63219695-63279695 GCA_964016885.1 Eledone cirrhosa
TATAGATATATCGGAGAATAAGATAAATGAAAACAATAATAATAATAATAATAATAATAATAATAATAATAATAATGATTTCTTTATTAACCACAAGGGTTTACATAAAGTAGACATTAAGGACAGTGCAGGACAATACAGGACGGTACAAATGGGAATTTCTGCGTGTAAAAAACAAAAACAGAGGGTGTAACAAAAAATAACAATGAAAAATTCCCCAATAGGGGGGAGACTTCGGTGGGACATTTGTGGAGAAAGCCCAGTAAAAGGCCACAATGACACTGACCACCAAGGCAAGTGCCCTCTCCCAGTTTTCCACCTTTAATTTACAGATATATACTCAGAGTAGGCCCATTCACTCGGGCCATTCTTGCTTCGCTCACCCATCTTTCAACAAAATGCTGGGAAGAGAGCACTTCCCTCTCTACTCTGATTTTCCTTTTCAAATGAAATTTGAAAAAGTCAATCAGAGCATCACCGAAGAGGTAAGTGATCGTCTTCAGCCCTTTCAAACGTGTCCACCATACTATCTCTTTCGCAATGGCCACCAGACAGATAAAAACTGCCTGCCCTTCCCGGCTAAAGGAGGAGGGCGAGACAATCCTCACGATGGACTCAGATGATAGCCGGATCCGTCCTAAACGCGACAGCAGGCGTTCGACATAAACCCACAAGTCAGCAATTTTCGGGCACTGGACGAGTGCGTGCAGGACGGTTTCGTCGCCCTGCGCGCATCTCGGACATGCCCGGCTGACGGCACCTCCATGCTCCTCGGTAGCACTGCCAGGCCAGAGATATCTGGAAGTTGTCCATAGGCCCTGGCCTGAAAGTTCTTCCGAAGAGATTGGCTTGTTGATTTTCGTCGACGCCTAGAATTTCCCCAAGTACGTCGTCGCTCTTCCCCTCCACTAATCCTCTATAGAACGCCGAGGTGGAGTTTCCACCGATGACATTGCCCGATTGGTCGAGGGCTGTGAGCGCCTGAAGACATTCCAGTCTCCAGGCGTTCCCTCTCGGTCGTCGCTTGACCCAGGACTGCAGCTCCGTCAAGGAAACGAGCTGGAGAAATACGTGTCTAGCAAACGACGACCAGACCTGATCACCGTCGAGGAAGAGGTGGAAATGTGGTAGCCTGAGCGCGTGCGTGCGCATCATCAGCCACGGCATGCCCAGCCGTCCACGTGGCGGGTGTTGACAACAGATGGACCGCCTGACCATCGGAGCGCGTCCCTTCCACAAAAAGCGAGAGAGCAAACGCTCCAGTGCAGTCAGGCGAGGCTTAGGACAAGGTACGACGGTCAGGCGGTAGCAGATGACAGACGCGATGTACGCGTTAGCCACCTCCGCTCGACCTTTCAGGGATAGTTTCCTCTCCGCCCATTTCTTGGTGAGAGAAACCACCCTGCTCGTCACCTCGTCCCAGTTTTTGTCCGTCTGGAGGTCCGGACCGAACCAGACCCCTAGCAATTTAACCGGTCCGTCCGTCCAGCGTCCGACGACGCTGTTGGACGGCATGGACCTGCCTCTCCAGGTGCCGAGCTGCAGGCCCACTGACTTTTTCTGTTTGATCATTGCTCCTGTCACCGCTTCGTATTCTCTTAGTGTAGTGCCGATCGCCTCGATGTGTTTGGCGTTCGACACCACTACGGTGACATCGTCGGCATATGCTGACACGGATCTTCCGCATCCTAGTTCGCGCGGGATGCCCCTCAACGTCTCCAGTTTGTGCAGTAATGGCTCGAGAGTCAATACGTACAAGAGGGACGAGAGGGGACATCCTTGGCGGACCGAGCGCACGATGTTGAACGGTTCCGACAGGTGACCGTTCACTCTCACCACAGAGCAGATGTCGCTGTGCATGGCAGCGATCCAGCCTCTGAAGACGGACCCAAAGCCAGCCGCCCTCAGGACTGCCGCTAGATAACGATGGTCGACCCTATCGAAAGCTTTCGACTGATCTAAATTGATCAAGGACCCACCCGTGCCAGGTTCCCTAGCTACCCTCTCTACGATGTATCGCATGAGGTGGAGGTTGTCGTGGATGGATCTGTCGGGAATGGCGCATGTCTGCGCCTCTCCCACCAGACCACCAACGACAAGCGCCAACCTCTTTGCTAGCACCTTGTCCAAAATCTTGGACTCTGTGTTTAGCAGAGTTATGGGCCGGAAATTATCTATGTTATCCCCCTTGTTCGGATCCTTTCTCAGCAGTGCCACCGCTCCTCGGCTCACAGAACTGGGAATTCTCCCGTTCTGTTGCCAGTTGCAGTAGACGTCCGCCTAGAGGCCTCCGAACAAGTCTGGCATCTGTACGTACAGTTCATAGGGCAGACCATCCAAACCAGGCGATTTACCCCTTGTGCAGCCAGTCATTGCCTCCCTTACTTCAGCGGCTGTTATCGGCTTTTCGCAACACTTCGCCTCAGTGGCCGAGAGCCGCGGCAGTCCGTCGAGGTAGACACTAAAGTCCATCCCTCGACCCGGCCTACCGCTGCCCCCGAACAGCTGAGCGAAGTGTCGCTGAAAAGCTTCACACATTTGCCCGTGATCGAGTAGCATGCGCCCGTCGTGGTCCACCAAAGACCGGATCGTGGCTTTGTTGCCACGACGCGCCTCCGCCACTCGGGCCCATTGAACGGCTTTCGTCCCCTCGTGTCTGAGAGCACGCACCCTTGCTCTGACAACTCAGCCTTCGTGCTTTGCATTGAAGAAATGATCAAGGGCCAATTTCGCTGCAAGCACGTCGGTCGCAATGCCTTTGCTAAGCGCCTCGTCTAATTTTCTAATTAGTTCTCCCTCTGCTCTATTTTTCTCTATTGCTAAAGCCTTACTAAACCTAATCGATTCTAATCTAATCGCTCTTTTCAGAGCAAACCACCACTTGTTGTTGACAATGGCCCCCGTCAACGCCCGCTTAACTAGTTCGCTAATCCGGTCTCTGTAGGCCTTGCACGCTGGTAAGGACGCGTTTAGCTTCCACTAGCCGGGTCCTCGTCTATGAAGCCTATCTAAGTCAAGCACACAGATCACGAATTTGTGGTCCGTGTAGCTGACTATCTTGAATTGTGGACAGCCTATGCTAGACCTATCTATTTCCCTACAAAATACTCTATCTAGATTTGATCTGGATGACCCTATGCGATTTGTCCAAGTCCACATTGGCACATTCGGGAAATCCAATCGGTACCTGTCAGACAGTTCAAAACGCCTGAGCAGGTTGGTGAGGCGCTTGCACCCTCCAACCCTATCCGCTAATCCCACACAGTCCCAGCGTGCATCTAAGATCCCGTTCCAGTCGCCCACTAACACTAAAGAGCGGGACGTTCCAAGAAAGGTCTCCAGACGCCGGAAGAAATCAGGCCGCTCTGCTCCTGTCGGGGCATAGACGGCCACTAGTCTGAAAGCTTGCCCGTCTCCGCTGGTCACGTCCAGCACCACCAACTTACCCTCCGGGTCCAGGAAGATGGCCCGTATGGCGAGATCCAAACCTCTCTGAAAAAGCACAGCAACTCCCCCACCCCGATCCAGGACGGCTGGGAGATGCGTACACATCGTAGCCGCCGAAGATCGGTGCGAAGGCCCGTGCTTCGGAGATTCTGGTCTCTCTGATGGCCACTACATCTATGTTTAGTGACCTGAGGTCGTTGAGCAGGTGACCCTGATTCCATGACGACCCCAAGCCACGCGCATTTATGCTGCCTATTCTGAGTGAGGTCATTTTTAAAATAGAGTGGAAAAGATGGGAAAGACCACTTACCTTACTTCTCGTAGAGGAAGGATGGTTTCTCCATCCCTTTTCACTTGATCGTCTGGTGAAGGGACCGTTGAATCGTCCCTTCGGCTGGTCGTCGGCTCTTCTATGAGTATGTCCGAATATACTCTTCGGTTGAGAGTTCCTCCTAGGTCTCTGAAATCACCAACTGCGTTGGGGAATTTCGTTTTAATGTGTGTGTATTTTTTCTGTGCTATTCTTACCAGTCTTATGTTCGTTGGTGTTTTGATTAGTGCTGGCATTATATAGTCATGCTGTGAAATGTATGTGTGTTCAATTATGTAAGTCATTAGTTTCTTGTGGTGTGTATTTATTGCCGTGCATTTGTTTTTCTGGGGGTGGGGTGTGATTCTGCTATTTTCTTGTCGTTGTTGCTGGGTGTGTGTGTTTCGTTGTTGTGTTTGCCATGTTGGTGCTTGTGGTGGTGGTGTTGAAGGTGTTATTGGCGGTGGGGTTGTCGCAGGTGGTGATGTTGGTGCTAGTGTGGGTGGTGATGGTGTTGGTGGTGTTGCTGCTGTGAGTCTCTTTGCAGTAGACTTTACCCTTTTTTCATTTCTTTCCTCCCTTTTCAAAGGCGACGATGCGCTGCCTCTGCGTTTGTGCCTTCTTACGACCTTTTGCCATCCCTCTCCCACCTCACACTCCATGTCTGATTCTGTAAGGTCGGGGAGGGGTACCAGCTCCACTCTTTCACTTGTTGTTGGTGATGTTTGCACTGGTGTCTCTGTTGCAGCTGCATTTGGTATTGCTGTTGTTGTTGTTAATACTTCCACTGCTGCTACTGTTTTTGATTTGCGTGGCATGGGTATGGGTGCCACGGACCTATCGTTCCTATTGTCCTGTTGCTGGTAGCCGTGGAGCCGGTTTCGGAAGGAGGGGGGGGGGTCTCCTTTCTCAGGGTCTTCTCGTTGCAGAAGGCCCTGAGGTGAGTCTTCGATCCACAGCGAAAGCATTTCGGGCGTTTGCCCTCAACACTTATGGGCAGTTGAGTGCCGTTATCGAAGTCTATCACATCTGGGATAGCTTCGATGCACTCCTGGTTGGTTTGGATTAACATCTCAATGGAGGTGCCGACCTAATCTTCTCTTACTTTTTTCTGTACTTGCAGTACAGTTGTTTTGTCCTCGATTCCGACGAGGACAGACGCGGCCAGCCAAGAAGGGGCCATCCCGGGGGGGACGTGTGTCAGTTTGACCCTCACAATTTTTTGCCAGCAGTAGGAGGGCACCAACACCATTTCCTCGCTCCTTAGGATCACTACGGATTGAGCCTTTGCCTCCTGGGGTGTGGCAAAAAGTACGTCTACGGTGGCATATTTCTTGCCTCGGGTGATGTGCGTTTTCCGCTGCCACACAGACCCCAAGGCTTTTTGTATTTGAGCCTCTGTGGCTCTTTCAACCCTACGGGATTTTGTACTTACTGTACGGTACGTGACCGTACAGTAATGTTGGGTTTCGAAAATTTTTTCCGCTGCCTTGCAGATTGCTCGGTGTCCAGTTTTTGTCACCATCTTCTTCGCTTCCTCTAATTCCTCATTTGTTATGAGGACTGTTTCCAGGTTCTTCGCGATACCTGCAAACGAGATTGGTTTTTCTTTGCTGCTGTTGTTGTTGTTGTTTTCGTCAGAGCTGCTGTTACTTTTGTTGTTGCTGCAGATACTACGACTACTGCCGCCGCCGCTGTTGCTGTGGTTGTTGTTGTTGTTGTTGCTGCTAATGCTGTTGTTGTTTATGCTGCTGCTGATGCTGTTGCGGCTGCTACTGTTGTTTTCATTGTCACTGTTGCTGTTGTTATTACGGCTGCTACTGCTATTGTTCCTGACGTCAGACGAATGAAATGGGTTTTCGTATTTCCCGCACACCTGTTTCGTCGTTGTCGTCGTCGTCGTGGAGATATCTTGCACGCTTCGCACGAGAGTTTTCTTTTCTGTCGTCGCTTGCGAAAGAGAAGGGAGGGAGAGAGACACATTTAAAGAAGGGAGGGAGAGAGACAATCTTCTCTCTGCTCGAGTGACGATTGAGGAAGAAGAAGACGGAATGAGTGGGAGTGACCTATGCAAATTCTTTTTCGTAGCCATGTTGTTTTTTTTGTTTAAAATAAATATTGGGTACAAAACCCCAATAAGCAGTTATTTAACCCCACGGGGCCAAATAACGGACAGAAAGACCCCTCTCACGAGGAGGAGGGTGTTTTTGTCTACAAGTTGGTTAAAGTTTTAAACAATTTACAATTGTTATAGCGTTCAAAATTTACAATAGCTTACAGAGCCGAGCCTCCGTCAACCATAGCATTCAATAATAATAATAATAATAATAATAATAATAATAATAATAATAATAATAATAATAATGATTTCTTTATTAACCACAAGGGTTTACATAAAGTAGACATTCAGGACAATGCAGGACGGTACAAATGGGCATTTCTGCGTGTAAAAAAACAAAAACAGAGGATGTAACAAAAATAACAATGAAAATAACAATGAAAAATTCCCCAATAGGGGGGAGACTTCGGAGGGACATTTGTGGAGAAAGCCCAGTAAAAAGCCACAATGACCCTGACCACCAACGCAAGTGCCCTCTCCCAGTTTTCCACCTTTAGTTTACAGATATATACTCAGAGTCGGCCCATTCACTCGGGCCATTCTTGCTTCTCTCACCCATCTTTCAACAAAATGCTGGGAAGAGAGCACTTCCTTCTCTACTCTGATTTTCCTTTTCAAATGAAATTTGAAAAAGTCAATCAGAGCATCACCGAAGAGGTAAGTGCTCGTCTTCAGCCCTTTCAAACGTGTCCACCATACTATCTCTTTCACCATGGCCACCAGGCAGATAAAAACTGCCTGCCCTTCCCTGCTAAAGGAGGAGGGCGGGGCAATCCTCACGATGGACTCAGATGATAGCCGGATCCGTCCTAAACGCGACAGCAGGTGTTCGACATAAACCCACAAGTCAGCAATTTTCGGGCACTGGACGAGTGCGTGCAGGACGGTTTCGTCGCCCTGCGCGCATCTCGGACATGCCCGGCTGACGGCACCTCCATGCCTGTAGAGTTTATCCCGAACTGGCAAGGCCCCTCGGTAGCACTGCCAGGCCAGAGATTTCTGGAAGTTGTCCATAGGCCCTGGCCCGAAAGTTCTTCCGAAGAGATTGGCTAGTTGATTTTCGTCGACGCCTAGAGTTTCCCCAAGTACGTCGTCGCTCTTCCCCTCCACTAATCCTCTATAGAACGCCGAGGTGGAGTTTCCACCGATGACATTGCCCGATTGGTCGAGGGCTGTGAGCGCCTGAAGACATTCCAGTCTCCAGGCGCTCCCTCTCGGTCTTCGCTTGACCCAGGACTGCAGCTCCGTCAAGGAAACGAGCTGGGGAAAAACGCGTCTAGCAAACGGCGACCACACCTGATCACCGTCGAGGAAGAGGTGGAGATGTCGTAGCCTGAGCGCGTGCCTGCGCATCATCAGCCACGGCATGCCCAGCCCTCCACGTAGCGGGTGTTGACAACAGATGGACCGCCTGACCATCGGAGCACGTCCCTTCCACAAAAAGCGAAAGAGCAAACGCTCCAGCGCAGTCAGGCGAGGCTTAGGACAAGGTACGACGGTTAGGCGGTAGCAGATGACAGACGCGATGTACGCGTTAGCCACCTCCGCTCGACCTTTCAGGGATAGCTTCCTCTCGGCCCATTTCTGGGTGAGAGAAGCCACCCTGCTCGTCACCTCGTCCCAGTTTTTGTCCGTCTGGAGGTCCGGACCGAACCAGACCCCTAGCAATTTAACCGGTCCGTCCGTCCAGCGCCCGACGACGCTGTTGGACGGCATGGACCTGCCTCTCCAGGTGCCGAGCTGCAGGCCCACTGACTTTTCCTGGTTGATCATTGCTCCTGTCACCGCTTCGTATTCTCTTAGTGTAGTGCCGATCGCCTCGATGTGTTTGGCGTTCGACACCACTACGGTGACATCGTCCGCATATGCTGACACGGATCTTCCGCATCCTAGTTCGCGCGGGACTCCCCTCAACGTCTCCAGTTTGTGCAGTAATGGCTCGAGCGTCAATACGTACAAGAGGGACGAGAGGGGACATCCTTGGCGGACCGAGCGCATGATGTTGAACGGTTCCGACAGGTGACCGTTCACTCTCACCACAGAGCAGATGTCGCTGTGCATGGCAGCGATCCAGCCTCTGAAGACGGGCCCAAAGCCAGCCGCCCTCAGGACTGCCGCTAGGTAACGATGGTCGACCCTATCGAAAGCTTTCGACTGATCTAAATTGATCAAGGACCCACCCGTGCCAGGTTCCCTAGCTACCCTCTCTACGATGTATCGCATGAGGTGGAGGATGTCGTGGATGGATCTGTCGGGAATGGCGCATGTCTGCGCCTCTCCCACCAGACCACCAACGACAAGCGCCAACCTCTTTGCTAGCACCTTGGCCAAAATCTTAAACTCTGTGTTTAGCAGAGTTATGGGCCGGAAATTGTCTATGTTATCCCCCTTGTTCGGATCCTTTCTCAGCAGTGCCACCGCTCCTCGGCTCACAGAACTGGGAATTCTCCCGTTCTGTTGCCAGTTGCAGTAGACGTCCGCCAAGAGGCCTCCGAACAAGTCTGGCATCTGTACGTAAAGTTCATAGGGCAGACCATCCAAACCAGGCGATTTACCCCTTGTGCAGCCAGTCATTGCCTCCCTTACTTCAGCGGCTGTTATCGGCTTTTCGCAACACTTCGCCTCAGTGGCCGAGAGCCGCGGCAGTCCGTCGAGGTAGACACTAAAGTCCATCCCTCTACCCGGCCCCCCGCTGCCCCCGAACAGCTGAGCGAAGTGTCGCTGAAAAGCTTCACACATTTGCCCGGGATCGAGTAGCATGCGCCCGTCGTGGTCCACCAAAGACCGGATCGTGGCTTTGTTGCCACGACGCGCCTCCGCCACTCGGGCCCATTGAACGGCTTTCGTCCCCTCGTGTCTGAGAGCACGCACCCTAGCTCTGACAACGCAGCCTTCGTGCTTTGCATTGAAGAATTGGTCAAGGGCCAATTTCGCCGCAAGCACGTCGGTCGCAATGCCTTTGCTAAGCGCCTCGTCTAATTTTCTAACTAGTTCTCCCTCTGCTCTATTTTTCTCTATTGCTAAAGCCTTACTAAACCTAATCGATTCTATTCTAATCGCTCTTTTCAGATCAAACCACCACTTGTTGTTGACGATGGCCCCCGTCAACGCCCGCTTAACTAGTTCGCTAATCCGGTCTCTGTAGGCCTTGCGCGCTAGTAAGGACGCGTTTAGCTTCCAGTAGCCGGGTCCTCGTCTATGAAGCCTATCTAGGTCAAGCACACAGATCACGAATTTGTGGTCCGTGTAGCTGACTATCTTGAATTGTGGACAGCCTATGCTAGACCTATCTATTTCCTTACAAAATACTCTATCTAGATATGATCTGGATGACCCTATGCGGTTTGTCCAAGTCCACATTGGCACATTCGGGAAATCCAATCGGTACCTGTCAGACAGTTCAAAACGCCTGAGCAGGTTGGTGAGGCTCTTGCACCCTCCACCCCTATCCGCTAATCCCACACAGTCCCAGCGTGCATCTAAGATCCCGTTCCAGTCGCCCACTAACACTAAAGAGCGGGACGTTCCAAGAAAGGTCTCCAGACGCCGGAAGAAATCAGGCCGCCCTGCTCCTGTCGGGGCATAGACGGCCACTAGCCTGAAAGCTTGCCCGTCTCCGCTGGTCACGTCCAGCACCACCAGCTTACCCTCTGGGTCCAGGAAGATGGCCCGTATGGCGAGATCCAAACCTCTCCGAAAAAGCACAGCAACTCCTCCACCCGATCCAGGACGGCTGGGAGATGCGTACACATCGTAGCCGCCGAATATCGGTGCGAAGGCCCGTGCTTCGGAGATTCTGGTCTCGCTGATGGCCACTACATCTATGTTTAGTGACCTGAGGTCGTTGAGCAAGTGACCCTGCTTCCATGACGACCCCAAGCCACGCGCATTTATGCTGCCTATTCTGAGTGAGGTTATGTTTAAAATAGAGTGGAAAAGATGGGAAAGACCACTTACCGTACTTTTGGTAGAGGAGGGATGGTTTTTACATCCCTTTTCACTTGATCGTCTGGTGAAGGGACCGTTGAATCGTCCCTTCGGCTGGTCGTCGGCTCTTCTAAGAGAATGTCTGAATATACTCTTCGATTGATGGTTCCTCCTAGGTCCCTGAAATCACCAACTGCGTTGGGGAATTTCGTTTTAATGTTTGTGTAATGTTTCTGTGCTATTTTTAGCAGTCTTATGTTAGTTGGCGTTTTGATTGGTGCTGGTATTATGTAGTCCTGTTGTGAAATGTCTGTGTGTTCAATTATGTAAGTCATTAGTTTCTTGTTGTGTGTGTTTATTGCCGTGCATTTGTTTTTCTGGGGGTGGGGTGTGGTTCTGCTATTTTCTTGTCGTTGTTGCTGGGTGTGTGTGTTTTGTTGTTGTGTTTGCGATGTTGGTGCTTGTGGTGGTGGTGTTGAAGGTGTTGTTGGCGGTGGGGTTGTCGCCGGTGGTGATGGTGGTGCTGGTGTGGGTGGTGATGGTGTTGGTGGTGTTGCTGCTGTGGGTCTCTTTGCAGTAGACTTTACCCTTTTCTCATTTCTTTCCTCCCTTTTCAAAGGCGACGATGCGCTGCTTCTGTGTTTGTGCCTTCTTGCGACCTTTTGCCATCCCTCTCCCACCTCACACTCCATGTCTGATTCTGTAAGGTCGGGGAGGAGTACCAGCTCCACTCTTTCACTTGTTGTTGTTGGTGATGTTTGCACTGGAGTCTCTGTTGCAGCTGCATTTGGTATTGCTGTTGTTGTTGTTAATATTTCCACTGCTGCTGCTGTCTTTGATTTCCGTGGAGTGGGTATGGGTGCCACGGACCTATCGTTCCTGGTTGCCGCTTGTCCTGTTGCTGGTAGCCGTGGAGCCGGATTCGGAAGGAGGGGGGTTTTCTCCTTTCTCAGGGTCTTCTCGTTGCAGAAGGCCCTGAGGTGAGTCTTCGATCCACAGCGAAAGCATTTCGGGCGTTTGCCCTCAACACTTATGGGCAGTTGAGTGCCGTTATCGAAGTCTATCACATCCGGGATAGCTTCGATGCACTCCTGGTTGGTTTGGATTAGCATCTCAATGGAGGAGCCGACCCAATCTTCTCTTACTTTTTTCTGTACTTGCAGTACAGTTGTTTTGTCCTCGATTCCGACGAGGACAGACGCGGCCAGCCAAGAATGGGTCATTCCGGGGGGGACGTGGGTCAGTTTGACCCTCACAATTTTTTGCCCGCAGTAGGAGGGCACCAACACCATTTCCTCGCTCCTTAGGGTCACTACTGATTGGGCCTTTGCCTCCTGGGGTGTGGCAAAAAGTACGTCTACGGTGGCGTATTTTTTGCCTCGGGTGATGTGCGTTTTCCTCTGCCACACAGACCCCAAGGCTTTTTGTATTTGGGCCTCTGTGGCTCTTTCCACCCTACGGGATTTTGTACTTACTGTACGGTACGTGACCGTACAGTGCTCTTGGGTTTCGAAAAAATTTTTCGCTGCCTTGCAGATTGCTCGGTGTCCGTTCTTTGTCACCATCTTCTTCGCTTCCTCTAATTCCTCATTTGTTATGAGGATTGTTTCCAAGTTTTTCGCAATACCTGCAAATGAGATTGGTTTTTCTCTGCTGTTGTTGTTATCGTCAGAGCTGCTGGTACTTTTGTTGTTGCTGCAGGCACTACGACTACTGCCTCCGCCGCTGTTGCTGTGGTTGTTGTTGGTGTTGCTGCTGCTAATGCTGTTGTTGTTTATGCTGCTGGTGATGCTGTTGCGGCTGCTACTGTTGTTTTCATTGTCACTGTTGCTGTTGTTATTACGGCTGCTACTGCTATTATTCCTGACGTCAGACGAATGAACTGGGTTTTCGTATTTCCCGCACACCTGTTTCGTCGCTGTCGTCGTCGTCGTGGAGAAACTTTGCACGCTTTGCACGAGACTTTTCTTTTCTTTCGTCGCTTGCGAAAGAGAAGGGAGGGAGAGAGACACATTTAAAGAAGGGAGGGAGAGAGACAATCTTCTCTCTGCTGTAGTGATGATTGAGGAAGAAGAAGACGGAATGAGTGGGAGTGACGTATGAAATTTCTTTTTCGTAGCCATGTTTTTTTTTGTTTAAAATGAAATTTTGGGTACAAAACCCCAATAACTGGTTATTTAACCCCGAAGGGCCAAATAACGGACAGAAAGACCCCTCTCACGAGGAGGAGGGTGTCTTTATCAACAATTTGGTTCAAGTTTTAAACAATTTACAATTGTTTTAACGGTTAAAAATTACTATACCTTACAGAGCCGAGCCTCCGTCAACCATGGCATTCAATAATAATAATAATAATAATTTCTTTATTGGTCACAAGGGCTGACATCAAGAAAAACATTACAAACGGCACAGGACGGTACAGGACGGTACGATGTGGGTTTTGTGCGTGTAAAGATGAGGGCGGTGAATTGGCAGTATCGGTAGAGGGTTGGATGCCATACTTTGATGCATAGAGTTACGGCCCTTGCCATTCTGAGTTCAAATCCCGCCGAGGTTAACTTTGCCTTTCATCATTACGGGGTCGATAAAATAAAGTATCAGTAATGCACTGGGTAATTGCTGGCCTTGTGCCAAAAGTAGAAACAATTATCTATATAAGAAAAGAAAAAAAAGACATAGAAACATATATATATATATATAAACAATAAAAATGAAACTTGAAACAATAAAAAATTCCCCAAGAAGGGGGACACCTGCAAGCGTCACTGCTGGTGGAAACCACACAAAAGACCACGGCCACCCTGACCACCAGGGCAAGCGCCCTCTCACACTTTTCCCACTCCTCAGTCTACAGGCGTATACTCAGAGCGGGCCCGTTCACTCGGACCAGACTCGCTACTTTCACCCACCTTTCAACAAACTTACAAGAAGACAGCACTTGCCTCTACACCCTGATTTTCCTCTTCAAGTGAAACTTGAAAAAGTTAATCAGGGATTGGCCGGAGAGGAAAGTGTCCGTCTTCAACCCTTTCAATCTTGTCCACCACACAATCTCTTTCGCCATGGCCACCAGGCAGATGGATACTGCCTGCCCTTCCTCTTCTTTAAAGGAGGATGGGGGGGGGGGCTATCTGCACAATGGACTCAGTCGATAACCGGATCGTTCCTACATGCGACAGCAGCTGTTCGACATAGCTCCACAAGTCAGCAATCTATGGGCACTGAACAAGTGCGTGCAGGACGGTTTCGTCACCCTGCGCGCATCTCGGACAGGCTCGGCTGAGAGCACCTCCGTGCCTGTAGAGCTTATCCCGAATCGGCAACGCTCCCCGGGAGCACTGCCATGCCAGGGATTTCTGGAAGTTGTCCATAAGCCCCGGTCTGAAAGTTCTCTTGAAGAGAGCGAATAGTTGATCGTCTTCGACGCCCAGGGTCTCCCGAGAACGCCGCTGCTGTTTACCTCCACTAACCCTCTATAGAACGCCGAGGTGAATGCTCCACCGATACTAGTGCCCAGTGAGTAGAGGGCGGTAAGCGCTTGGAGACATTCCAGCTTCCAAGCGCTATCCCTCGGTCTTTTCTTGATCCAGGACTGCAGCTCCGTCAAGGAGACGAGCTGGGGAAAATCGCGTCTGGCAAACGGCGACCACACCTGTTCACCATCAAGGAAGCACCAGAGATGTCGCAGCCTCAGCGCATGTTTGCGCATTATCAGCCACGGCATGCCTAGTCCTCCACGCAACGGGTATTGACAGCAAATAGATCGTCTGACCATGGGAGCACATCCCTTCCACAAAAAGCGGAGAGAAGGCACTCCATTTTGGTCAAGTTGGGCGGGGGCAAGGTACGACGGTCAGGCGGTAGTAGATGACGGACGCTATGTACGCATTCGCCACCTCCGCCCGACCTTTCAGACACAGCCTCCTCTCGGCCCATTTCTGCGTGAGAGAGGCCACCCTGCTCGTCACCTCGATCCACTTTTTCTCCATCTGGAGGTCCGGACTGAACGAGACCCCGAGCATTTAACCGGTACTTCCGTCCAGCGCCCCACGACGCTGCCGGACGGCATGGACTTGCCTCTCCAGGTGCCGAGTTGCAAGCCCACCGACTTTTCCTGGTTTATCTTTGCTCCTGTCACCGCTTCATATTCCTTGAGAGCGGTGTCGAGCATCTGGACGTGTTTGGTGCTCGGCACCACCACGGTGACGTCGTCGGCGTAAGTTGACATGGATCTCCCGCATCCCAGTTCGCGTGGGACCCCCCCCCCCTCGTTATCTCCATATTTGTGTAGTAACGGCTCTAGAGTCAGTACGTACAAGAGAGACGAGAGGAGGCAACCCTGGCGGACCTGGCGCATGATGCTGAAAGGCTGCGGCAGGTGACCATTCACCCTCACAATGGAGCAGATGTCGCTGTGCATCGCATCGATACAGCCCCTAAAAATAGGCCCGAAGCCGGCCGCCTCGAGGACCGCAGGCAGGTACCGATCGAGGTATGCACCGAAGTCCATACTCCGATCCTGCCCACCGCCGCCTCCGAAAAATTGAGCAAAGTGCTGTTGAAAAGCTGCACACATCTGCTGGATTCGAGCAACATGCGCCCTTTTGCGCGCCGGGAACGACGCGTTCAGCTTCCAGTAGCCGGGACCTTGCCTATGGAGTCTATCTAAGTCAACTAAACAAATCACAAATTTGTGGTCGACCACTTTAAATTGTGGACAACACTAGCCTTATCACTTTCCCTACAGAATACCCTATCTAAATACGATCTGGATGACCCTATACGTTTGCCCATTTCCACATTGGCACATTCGGATAATCCAGTCTATACCTGTCAGACAGAGTTCAAAACGTCTGAGCAGGTTGTTGAGGCTTTTACACACTCCTGCCCTGTCTACTAGCCCCACATAATTCCAGATAAACCCAGCTTGCATCTAAGATACCGTTCCAGTCGCCCACTATCACTAAAGAGCGGAACGTTCCAAGAAAGGTTTCTAGACGTCTGAAGAAATCTGGCCATCCTGCTCCTATTGGCTACTAGCCTGAAAGCATTGCCTTCGCTTCCGGTCACGTCCAGCACCACGACTTACCTTCTGGGTTCAGAAAGATGGCTCGTATGGCGAGATCCAAGCCTCCCCTAAAAAGCACACCCCCGCCCCGAACCTGGACAGGCTGGGAGATGCGTATACATCGTAGCCGCCGAAGATCGGTGTGAAGGCACGTGGTTCGAAGATTCTGGTCTCGCTGATAACCACCACATCTATGTTTAGTGAGCTGAGGTCGTAAGGCAGGTGACACTGCTTCCAAAATGACCCCCAGGCCACGTACATGTATACTGCCTGTTCTAAGTACGGCCATGTTGGATGAGAAACGGGGTAAGTGAGAAAGGATCACTTACCTTCATCGTGTGGGGGAAGGACAGTAGAACCGTCCCTTTAGCTGGTCATGGGTGTTTCCAAGAAGATGTCGGTGTATTTCCTCTTGGTAACCGACCCTCTGATGTCTCCAACTGCGTTGGGTATTTTTCTTTTACAAGTTTATAATGTTCTATTTTAATTTCAATGATGTTTATGTTTTTCGGGAGAGTTCTTGGTGTTGGTGGGGTGTAGTAATTTTTTTCTGTGATATCTGTGTGCTGCTTTATATGTTGTTAGAGTTCGTTATTTGACATGTTTATGGCTGTGTACTTTTGGGAGGGAGGGGTGGTTTTGTTGCTGTTGGTTGTGCGTGCTTTGTTGTGTTTGTGATGTTAGCGTTTTTGGTGATGCTGGTGGTGGTGTCGTTTTTGTTGGTGGTGATGCTTGTGGTGGTGATGGTGATGGTGGTGGTGTTGCTACAAGTCTCCTTGCAGCCGTTACCGCTCTTTGTTTGCCTTCGCTTTTGGAGGGTGAAGCTAAGGGTATTTTTTCTTTTTTCTTTTTTTGTGGAAGACCGTTTGCCACTTCACTCACGCGTCTACTCCAGGTCGGATTCCATGGCGTTTGGGAGGGTTATGAGCTCCACTGCATTGGTGGTGGTAGTGGAGCCGGCTCCGGCCCTTTTTTCGCCGGTGTAGCTACTGCGACTGCTGGTGTTGCCGACACTGCAGCCGCTGTTTTGGTTGTCCGTGGCCTTGGTATGGGTGCCAGGGACGTGCCCTCCTACTCACCGTGGAAGGGTCGTTTGCCTCTGTTGCCTGCTCTGCTCTTGGTATCAGCAGATCAGAGTATCGGAGGTGACCCTTCTGTCCACAGAGATAGTACTTTGGGCGCCTTCCTTCCTCGAGGCCTATGATATCTTTCACTCCTCAATGCACTCCTAGTCAGTTTATATTAGCATTTGCATGCCTATACCTGACCAGTTCTCTCTTTCCATTCCCTGTATTTGCAGTATGGTGGTCCTGTCCTCAATTCCAGCAAGTACAGACGCGGCTAGCCAAGGTACAGGCACGTCGGGCGGGACCTGGGTCACTTTGACCCTCACAATTTTCTGCCCGCAGCAGGAGGGCACCAAGACTATCTCCTCACTCTTTAGGGTTTCAAAAGAGAGAGACTTCGCCTCTTGAGGGGTGGCGGAAAGTACGTCTACTGTGGCGCACCTTTTGCCTCGCGTGAGGTGGGTTTTGCGCACCCAGATGCACCCCAAGGCCTTTTGGATTCGAGCCTCCGTGGCTCCTCCATCCGATGTGACATAAGCCACCGTGCGATAAGCCGATGTGCGATAAGCCACCGTCCGCAGCTGCTGGTCCTTGTAGAAATCGGGTGGAGGTTTCAGGGAAAATCTATTGTACTTTCTTGTCACCATGGCTCTTGCGACTGCCATCCCTCCTCCGAGACATGCACTGTCTCTATATTTCGGTCCACACCTGCGAAAGAAATGGCCCCTTTTTTCAGCGGCGCCATTACTGCTACCGCTACTGCTGATACTGGTCTTGTTCTTGGTGCTGTTGCTGTTGATACTGCTACAAACGGAGTTGTTGGTGTTGTTGCTGTTGCAACTGTTGTAGTTGATTGTGTTTTTGGTGTCACCGTTGTTGCTGTTTTCGGTGCAATCTGTATTGTTGCTGTTGCCGTTGCCGTTGTTTATTTTCTTGTTCATCGTTGTTGCATTTATTGTCATTTTTTTCTGGTGTCTGTATTTTGGTTGTCGCTGTTAATGTTGTAGTTGGTGTGGTAATTTTTTTTAAATTAGTGTTCTCAGTGTTGTTGTCTTTGTTCACGTTGTTTGGATGGTGTTTGTTATATCAATTTCTGTACCCCTCCTCTCAACTTTTACGCTGTTGTCACACGACAGCAGACATATAGCTGGGGGCGTGGCTCAGCCATGTTCTTTTTTTTATATTTAAAGTAAAATGTTCAAATATTTGGGCCAAAACCCCCAAATATTATACTTTCCCCTTCACAGCGCACAGTCCAAGGACTTATATCCCTTACACAACAAGAAAAATTTAACAACAAATAATTATAACAGGTAAATAAAACAACTTACTAGGAGCGAGCAAAACGACGTCCGAACAGACCAATAATAATAATAACAATAATAATGTTTTCTTTATTAACCACAAGGGTTTACATAAAGTAGACATTAAGGACAGTACAGGATAATACAGGACGGTACAAATGGGCATTTCTGCGTGTAAAAAAACCAGAGGATGTAATAAAATAACAAAGAAAAATTCCCCAATAGGGGGGAGACTTCAGAGGGACATTTGTAGAGAAAGCCCATTAAAAGACCACAGTGACCCTGACCACCAGGGCAAGTGCCCTCTCCCAGTTTTCCACCTTTAATTTACAGACACATACTCAGAGAAGGCCCATTCATTCGGGCCATACTTGCTTCTCTCACCCATCTTTCAACAAAATGCTGGGAAGAGAGCACTTCCATCTCTACTCTGATTTTCCTTTTCAAATGAAATTTGAAAAAGTTAATCAGGGCATCACCGAAGAGGTAAGTGCTCGTCTTCAGCCCTTTCAAACGTGTCCACCATACTATCTCTTTCGCCATGGCCACCAGACAGATAAAAACTGCTTGCCCTTCCCGGCTAAAGGAAGAGGGCGGGGCAATCCTCACGATGGACTCAGCTGATAGCTGGATCCGTCCTACACGTGACAGCAGGCGTTAGACATAAACCCACAAGTCAGCAATTTTCGGACACTGGAAGAGTGCGCGCAGGACGGTTTCGTCGCCCTGCGCGCATCTCGGACATGCCCGGCTGACGGCACCTCCATGCCTGTAAAGTATATCCCGAACTGGCAAGGCTCCTCGGTAGCACTGCCAGACCTGAGATTTCTGGAAGTTGTCCATAGGCCTCGGCCCGAAAGTTCTTCCGAAGAGATTGCTAGTTGATTTTCGTCGACGCCTAGAGTTTCCCCAAGTACGTCGTCGCTCTTCCCCTCCACTAATCCTCTATAGAACGCCGATGTGGAGTTTCCACCGATCACATTGCCCGATTGGTCGAGGGCTGTGAGCGCCTGACGACATTCCAGTCTCCAGGCGCTCCCTCTTGGTTTTCGCTTGACCCAGGACTGCAGCTCCGTCAAGGAAACGAGCTGGGGAAATAGGTGTCTAGCAAACGGCGACCACACCTGATCACTGTCGATGAAGAGGTGGAGATGTCGTAGCTTGAGCGCGTGCCTGCGCATCATCAGCCACGGCATGCCCAGCCCTCCACGTAGCGGGTGTTGACAGCAGATGGACCACCTGATCATTGGAGCGCGTCCCTTCCACAAAAAGCGAGAGAGCAAACGTCCAGCGCAGTCAGGCGGGGCTTGGGACAAGGTACGACGGTCAGGCGTTAGCAGATGACAGACGCTATATACGCGTTAGCCACCTCCGCTTCACCTTTCAGGGATAGCTTCCTCTCCGCCCATTTCTTGGTGAGAGAAGCCACCCTGCTCGTCACCTCGTCCCAGTTTTTGTCCGTCTGGAAGTCCGGACCGAACCAGACACCTAGCAATTTAACCGGTCCGTCCGTCCAGCGTCCGACGACGCTGTTGGACGGCATGGACCTGCCTCTCCAGGTGCCGAGCTGCAGGCCCACTGACTTTTCCTGTTTGATCATTGCTCCTGTCACCGCTTCGTATTCTCTTAGTGTAGTGCCGATCGCCTCGATGTGTTTGGCGTTCGACACCACTACGGTGACATCGTCCGCATATGCTGACACGGATCTTCCGCATCCTAGTTCGCGCGGGATGCCCCTCAACGTCTCCAGTTTGTGCAGTAATGGCTCGAGAGTCAATACGTACAAGAGGGACGAGAGGGGACATCCTTGGCGGACCGAGCGCACGATGTTGAACGGTTCCGTCAGGTGACCGTTCACTCTCACCACAGAGCAGATATCGCTGTGCATGGCAGCGATCCAGCATCTGAAGACGGGCCCAAAGCCAGCCGCCCTCAGGACTGCCGCTAGGTAACGATGGTCGACCCTATCGAAAGCTTTCGACTGATCTAAATTGATCAAGGACCCACACGTGCCAGGTTCCCTAGCTACCCTCTCTACGATGTATCGCATGAGGTGGAGGTTGTCGTGGATGGATCTGTCGGGAATTGCGCATGTCTGCTCCTCTCCCACCAGACCACCAACGACAAGCGCCAACCTCTTTGCTAGCACCTTGGCCAAAATCTTGAACTCTGTGTTTAGCAGAGTTATGGGCTGAAATCGTCTATGTTATCCCCCTTGTTCGGATCCTTTCTCAGCAGCGCCACCGCTCCTCGGCTCACAGAACTGAGAATTCTCCCGTTCTGTTGCCAGTTGCAGTAGACGTCCGCCACGAGGCCTCCGAACTAGTCTGGCATCTGTACGTAAAGTTCATAGGGCAGATCATCCAAACCGGGCGATTTACCCTTTGTGCAGCCAGTCATTTCCTCCCGTACTTCAGCGGCTGTTATCGGCTTTTCGCAACACTCCGCCTCAGTGGCCGAGAGCCGCGGCAGTCCGTCGAGGTAGACACTAAAGTCCATCCCTCGATCCGGCCCGCCGCTGCCCCCGAACAGCTATGCGAAGTGTCGCTGAAAAGATTCACACATTTTCCCGTGATCGAGTAGCATGCGCCCGTGGTGGTCCACCAAAGACCGGATCGTGGCTTTGTTTCCACGACACGCCTCCGCTACTCGGGCCCATTGAACGGCTTTCGTCCCCTCGTGTCTGAGAGCACGCACCCTTGCTCTGACAACGCAGCCTTCGTGCTTTGCATTGAAGAATTGGTCAAGGGCCAATTTCGCCGCAAGTACGTCGGTCGCGATGCCTTTGCTAAGCGCCTCGTCTAATTTTCTAACAACTTCTCCCTCTGCTTTATTTTCTCTATAGCTAAAACGTTACTAAACCTAATAGACTCTATTCTAATCGCTCTTTTCAGAGCAAACCACCGCTTGTTGTAACGATGGACCCCGTCAACGCTTGCTTAACTAGTTCGGTAATCTTGTCTCTGTAGGCCTTGCGCGCTGGCAAGGACGCGTTTAGCTTCCAGGAGCCGGGTCCTCGTCTATGAAGCCTATATAAGTCAAGCACACCGATCACGAATTTGTGGTCCGTGTAGCAGACTATCTTGAATTGTGGACAGCCTATGCTAGACCTATCTATTTCCCAAAATAATCTAGATATGATCTGGATGACCCGATACGGTTTGTCCAAGTCCACATTGGCACATTCGGGAAATCCAATCGATACCTGTCAGACATTTCAAAACGCCTGAGCAGGTCGGTGAGTCTCTTGCACCATGCCACACAGTCCCAGCGTGCATCTAAGATCCCGTTCCAGTCGCCCACTAACACTAAAGAGGTCTCCAGACGGAAGAAATCAGACCGCCCTGCTCCTGTCGGAGCATAGACGCCTACTAGCCTGAAAGCTTTCCCGTCTCCGCTGGTCACGACCTTCTGGGTCCAGGAAGATGGCCCGTATGGCGATATCCAAACCTCTCCGAAAAAGCACAGCAACTCCTCCCCCCGATCCATGACGGCTGGGAGATGCGTACACATCGTAGCCGCCGAAGATCGGTGCGAAGGCCCCTTCTTCGGAGGTATGGTCTCGCTGATGGCCACTATATCTATGTTTAGTGACCTGAGGTCTTTGAGCAGGTGGCCCTGCTTCCATGACGACCCCAAGCCACGCGCATTTATGCTGCCTATTCTGAGTGAGGTCATGTTGAAATGGAGTGGAAAAGATGGGAAAGACCACTTACCTTACTTCTCGTAGAGGAAGGATGGTTTCTCCATCCCTTTTCACTTGAATGTCTGGTGAAGGGACCGTTGAATCGTCCCTTCGGCTGGTCGTAGGCTCTTCTGTGAGTATATCCGAATATACTTCCGTTGGGGAAATCCGTTTTAATGTTTGTGTATTGTTTCTGTGCTATTCTTACCAGTCTTATGTTCGTTGGTGTTTTGATTAGTGCTGGTATTATATAGTCATGCTGTGAAATGTCTGTGTGTTCAATTATGTAAGTCATTAGTTTCTTGTTGTGTATTTATTGCTGTGCATTTGTTTTTCTGGGTGTGGGGTGTGGTTCTGTTATTTTCTTGTCGTTGTTGCTGGGTGTGTGTGTTTTGTTGTTTTTGCGATGTTGGTGCTTGTGGTGGTGGTGGTGTTGAAGGTGTTGTTGTTGTTTGCGGTGGGTTTGCTGCTGGTGCTGATGGTGGTGCAAGTGTGGTGGTGATGGTGTTGGTGGTGTTGCTGTAGTCAGTCTCTTTGCAGTAGCCTTTACCCTTTTTTCATTTCTTTCCTCCCTTTTCGAAGGAGACGATGCGCTGCTTCTGCATGTGTGCCTTCTTGCGACCTTTTGCCATTCCTCCCCCACCTCACACTCCATATCCGATTCTGTGAGGTCGGGGAGAGGTACCAGTTGGTGATGTTTTCAGTGGAGTCTCTGTTGCAGCTGCAGTTGGTATTACTGTTGTTGTTGTTAATACTTCCACTGCTGCTGCTGTTCTTGTTTTCCGTGTCGTGGGTATCGGTGCTACGGACCTATCCTTCCTGATTGGGGCCTGTCCTCTTGCTGGTAGCAGTGGAGCCGGTTTCGGAAGTAGGGGGGTTTCCTCCTTTCTCAGGGTCTTCTAATTGCAGAAGGCCCTGAGGTGAGTCTTCGATCCACAGCGAAAGCATTTCGGGCGTTTGCTCTAAACACTCATGGGCAGTTGAGTGCCGTTATCGAAGTCTATCACATCCGGCATAGCTTCGATGCACGCCTGGTTGGTTTGGATTAACATCTCAATGGAGGTGTCGACCCAATCTTCTCATACTTTTTTCTGTATTTGCAGTACAGTTATTTTGTCCTCGATTCCGACGAGGACAGACGCGGCCAGCCAAGAATGAGCTATCCCGCGGGGGACGTGGGTCAGTTTGACCCTCACAAATTTTTGCCCGCAGTAGGAGGGCACCAACACCATTTCCTCGTTCCTTAGGGTCACTAAGGATTGAGCCTTTGCCTCCTGGGGTGTGGCAAATAGCACGTCCACGGTGGCATATTTCTTGCCTCGTGTGATATGCGTTTTCCGCTGCCACACAGACCCTAAGGCTTTTTTGTATTTGAGCCTCTGTGGCTCTTTCAACACTATGGGATTTTGTGTTTGCTGTACGGTACGTGATCGTACAGTGCTGTTGGGTTTCGAAAAATCTTTCGGCTGCCTTGCAGATTGATCGGTGTCCGGTACTCGCCTCCATCTTCTTTGCTTCCTGTAATTCCTCATTTGTTATAAGGATAATTTCCAGGTTCTTTGCGATACCTGCAAACGAGATTGGTTTTTCTTTGTTGTTGTTGTTGTTGTTGTTGTTGTTGTTGTTGTTGACGTCAGAGCTGCTGTTACTTTTGTTGTTGCTGCTGGTACTACGACTGCCGCCGCCGCTGTTGCTGTGGTTGTTGTTGTTGTTGCTGCTGTGTTGTTGTTGCTGTTGCTGCTGCTGTTGTTGTTTATGCTGCTGCTGATGTTGTTGCGGCTGCTACTAGTGTTTTCCTTGTCACTGTTGCTGCTGCTGCTGTTATTACGGCTGCTACTGCTATTCTTCATGACGTCAGACGAATGAAAAGGCTTTCCGTATTTACCGCACACATTTTTCGTCGTTGTCGTCGACGTGGAGAAATGTTCCACGGTATGCACGTGCACTTGGTGAAAACTATCAGAAACTATATTTTTCTTTGTCTTTAATGGCGTCGCTTGCGAAAGAGAAGGGATGGAGAGAGACACCTTTAGAGAAGGGAGGGAGAGAGACAATCTTCTCTCTGATGTAGTGACGATTGAGGAAGCAGAAGACGGAATAAGTGGGAGTGACTTGTGAAAATTCTTTTTTGTAGCCATGTTTTTGGGGGTGTAAAATGAATATTGGGCACAAAACCCCAATAAGCGGTTATTCAACCCCGAAGGGCCAAATAACGGGCTGAAAGATCCCTCTCACGAGGGGGAGGGTGTTTTTATCTACAATTTGGTTAAAGTTTTAAACAATTTACAATTGTT
This sequence comes from Eledone cirrhosa, assembly GCA_964016885.1. Taxonomy (NCBI): domain Eukaryota; kingdom Metazoa; phylum Mollusca; class Cephalopoda; order Octopoda; family Eledonidae; genus Eledone; species Eledone cirrhosa. The sequence goes on from OZ024745.1 coordinate 63,242,917, forward strand.
ATAGCGGTTAAGAATTACTATACCTTACAGAGCCGAGCCTCCATCAACCATGGCATTAGATAATAATAATAATAATAATAATAATAATAATAATAATAATAATAATAATAATAATAATTGTTTCTACTTTTGGCACAAGCCAGCAATTACCCCAGTGTATTACTGGTACTTTATTTTATCGACTCCCATAAGGATAGAAGGCAAAGTTAACCTCGGCGGGGTTTGAACTCAATAATAATAATAATAATAATAATAATAATAATAATAATAATAATAATAATAATAATAATAATAAAATACGGTTATTGATAATGGTGGTTGTGGTGGTAACAGCCGAAGTTATAGTGGTGTGTAGGTAGATGTGTAAAATATTAATGACAGTAGTGATAATAATAACATGAAAAGAAAGACGATATGTTTGTCTCTTGTAGATTGGTGAGTTGACTAGCCACCTGAATAACGAAACTTCTTGTTGAGTCAAACAACGCCGTACGTTAAAACTATCCTCAACACAGAGTACTCACAACCTCTAGCTGGATTACGTTAAACGATACATTGTTATCCTATATATATATATATATATATGTATATATATATATATAATATATAAGATCAAAAGATGGTTAAAAGAGTTCCATGTATTTTATTATGCGCATTTCAAAAACAAATATCATCATGTGATAACATTTGCGTTTTCGTCAGATAAAATAGGGAGACATGATATGAAGATTAAAAAACACATATGTTGATTTAAAACTGCACTATTCAAAAGTGTTTTTTAACCTTCATATCATGTCTCCCTATTTTATCTGACGAAAACGCAAATGTTATCACATGATGATATTTGTTTTTGAAATGCGCATAATAAAATACATGGAACTCTTTTAACCACCTTTTGATATTATATATTATTTATACTCCAGTCCTACAAACTGTAGAGTGCTACTTATCCGATATCTGCATTGTTTTATTGTACTACAATAAAACTCACCTCCTACACACATATATATATATATATATATATATATATACAATGAAGAAAGTGTGGTAGGGAACCTGGTGGACCATAGCGCACCAGAGTACTCGATAATTTGGGCATGCCCATATTGAATTACCCCTTGAAAAGCTCGACTATTTCATTACCACGCTAAAAATTGAATTTAGTCCAGAAATAGCCGTCGAAACGGCTCGAGCTCTGCCGTCGGGGTCCTGAACCTTTTCCCATATATATATATATACATATATATATGTGTGTGAATATATATATATATATATATATATATATATATATATAAAGAAACGCTTGAAAACGAACCGAATATTAACTAGGCCGGAAAAACGCGCAAGCTCAAAAGAGCCTCACAATGTTATAATAAACCTTCAAAAGTGTGGGACTAGAGTTGTTGATCAAAAATATTGTAATCATTATCTATCGTACACACTGTGGCATCCTTTTATAAAAAAGAGACTCATAACGAACTCAAGACGACACGATAATTATTTAAGCTAATATTCAATATCTCATATTAGATGTTTAGTAATGATTAATACGAAATGCACTTAAACCGAATTCTATATTATAAATTCACTTAAATAATTATCGTGTCGTCTTGAATTCGTTATGAGTTTCTTTTTTATAAAAGGATGCCACAGAGTGTACGATAGATAATGATTACAATATTTTTGAGCAACAACTCTAGTCCCACATTTTTGAAGGTTTATTATAACATTCTGTGGCTCTTTTGAGCTTGCGCATTTTTCAGGTCTAGTTTAATATTTTTTAAAGGTAACGCTTGTAATAACAATAGTTAAACATGATATATATTAATAATAAATTATCGTTGTAATGTAATTAGATTATATAATTGTTACTTTGTAAATGGTCTTATAAATATTATTGTAAGATGTATAAAAATATTTTCAGACTTTTAATATAAACAAGTACAAAAAACAATCAATATTAAATAAATATATTTTACATAATAATTGTTATAGTTGAATTAATAAAAGTTAAATATTTGTTATAGTTGAATTGATAAAAATTAAATATTACATACAAATATTGTAACATAATAATAAAAAAATAATCTAACATAATAATAATAAAATAATCTAACATAAAACGAACAATATCTGGACAAATATACAAGTAAATATGATACAACCAATATTATAAGCATGTTATAACGAATTGAAAAAAATATAGTTAATATAAATTTAAAAAATCATTTATAAATTAACAATATAACTTACCAAAACGAGAAAAATATTTTAATGTAAACGACGGAATACAGGAGGAAGATTCGAAGGCGAAACGATAAATAAACGTGCAAACAAAGTGGCGGATGCTGTTGAGCAACAATTACTCTCATTGGTTGATTAGCCAATAAGACGATGAAATTAGCCAATACGACGACACATTACAAAACATGTTTGGGAGGGATCACCACGGCCAGCGAAACCCCTTGAATATTGTATTCACATGCTACGCATATATGTCAGGACACGCAGACTTAAAACATTCTGTTGTTAGTCACTGCGTGCCTAACAGATAATATTATATTAATAATACTATTATTCACTCACGATACATTTAGGTATCCAGCAAGAAGAAGAAGAAGAAAATGAAGAAGAAGAAGAAGATATATGTATATGTGAGTCCCGGGTTCAAGCGGGGTTAACCACTGTTAGTAAGGTATTCAAATACATCTGTAGATTGTAAACATCAAGTTTAATATAGAAACTGCTTCTACAGGACCGGATCTGTTTCATTCAAAATCATCTGGAAAGCCGACCAGCTTAATCAATAGATAATAAATATTTGCATATTGTGTCACCGAGTTGAGGGAGTTATTTGCATTGATATAAATATCCACGGCATCAAATTATCCCTCCTAAAATTATCCTGAGCAACCACAATTAAATGGAGAAAACTGCTGAATTAGCACTGAAATTTTGGCATCAATTAAATTATTCTGGTCCTGTGCATATGTTGGTAATGCTTATTACATGTTTTCATATAATGCGTTGCTCTGTATTCTCGGTGCGTCAAATTATATCATCTGCGTCGTTGAATAACGCCGTTTAATACATGCGATTTAATCCATCTACGACAATATTTTTTCTGTAATCAGATGCATAAAATAAGTACCAGTCAAATCTTTTGTTGATCCAATATATTATACTCCGCAAATTAATATTATCTCAGAATAATTATGTTAAATATCGTTATCATATTACCCGTAAAATTATTAGAATACTTAAATGATTATTCCGCGTTTGAGACTCATATAAATATCTCACACGCCTCCACAAAATTTGTTGGTCCGTTCAACCTTCAACCTCAGGAATAACACCATTGCCTCTCTCCTTCCCTTCAAGATGTTCAAATCGCGTCTCTTAGTCGTTGTCAAAAATAGAGTTGTGTCTATAATGACTAACTCAGCTCGTATGTCATTTAAATTTTGCACTTTTGCCTGTGGCACGTTACTTTAGTTCCTCTAGTATAACATTCAACCCTTTTCCCTTTGTGTTGTATTTCCTTGTAATTCTATCCTTACTATCTATGTTTTATAATGCTCTGTTTAATAAAGACACAAATCTTTTTTTTAATTTACTTGATTTGGCCATTCAACCGCTTTTTTTACCAAGGTTCTCTCTTTTCTCGTCTGTTTTCCCTTGTTTTGATGCCAAGTGATTTGTTCACCACATTTGCGGCTGCTTTGAGGATTATTGAAGATTCTTTGCCTCGAAGTGTTGGAGGACAATATTTACCTTAACTCGTTTTCTTTAACTTTTTTCTGTCTACAACTCTTAGGTTCATAGGTTTTTGACTATCATTATTCATTTCATCCACCATTAAATTCAGAATATCAAAGAAATCTTGCTCGTTAGCGTTTATTTCTGAATGGCCGTATATTTATTCTAGATGTGATTCATCTCAACCATAACCTTTCTTCAGATAATATTTCATTACAGTTTTACTCAATTCCTTTGTCCAATTGGTTCTTTCCTCGTTTCTTCTCCTTCTTCCAAAATCAGCAGAATTTGGATGACAGCCCGATCATGCTGCTAAACCAGGGAGTACTTGCCGGGTGAGACCTCTTCACATGACATGGCGACTAGCAGTAAACTTTAACCGTGTCATATTACAGACCTTGATGGGGGTGATTGTTTCGTTGGGGTGTGAGGGGACCTGTCTAGACGAGTTTTGTAGCGTTTTGGGGTAGTGAATTGTCAACTTCCTTCGGACTTGTGCCTGCGCAGACCGGTGCGGGTGAATTGGGGCTCACAAGGGAATGGGCGAAGGATTCAAGAACACACGCTTTGTCCGTCCCCTTGTCTATTCAATTTGGATTGCCTCGGGAACATAACCTTATCATGTAAGAAGCTGTCTGATGATGTCACGGCACTGGGTACACTGAAGCGTGTGGCAAATGTCGTCATTGAAATATGTATCACAGCATTATCAATAAAACACTTTAACATCTGAAACTACTTCGCATTTTCTTATTCTAAATATACTCCGTCACTCCTATGTGGAAAAAAGTACATTGAGTGCTTGAATTGAATTGCATCAATGTTTTCCTCAGGTATATATATATATATATAATATCGCGTTGATTATATAGGTGAAATTACGCCTGCCTGGCGGCAATGTTTGTACAAGAGTTTCTAGTCTATAACAGCTTGCGACACTGCAAAGTCTCATCTGTAAGACCAAGTGATCCAGAGACAAGCAAGTGCAAGATCTTTGGCTTGATAAAACTTTGGATATTATTTCGGAGTAGACATCCTCTGTAATTTGCTTCAAATAAGCTAGAGGAATATCTCACCCACTGGAATATTGTGCACTCGTATGCTATACCATATACTTTCATATATACCCATATTATGCTTAACGCTGGTTACATGTTCAAATATCAAGCTGAACGCTTTATGAATTTTCTAGTAATATGGCCAATCCTTTAGAGAGAATTAATATTTCTTCCATAGTTCTTTGGTCAGCATCCACCCAAAATGTCCCACTTATATTTGTGGTTTGCCTAGGGAATTCTCAATCACCAAATGTGGGGCTGGCGAGTGTTTATCAAATTCGGACGTGGTAAGTTCAGAAGAAAAACAAATCAAAAGAAAAAGATTTGTCTTAATTTCATCACTATAATACATTGCATCTTCCCAATTATGGTTTTCTGGTTCCTGTGTGGCTACATATTTTCATACAACACACATAGCAACACAGGTAAAGAAGGAAAGTGTTTAAATTTATAGCAGGTGAGTTAAGAACGGTTTAACAAATTAAACCTTGCTAAACCAAGATTAAATCATTCGCTAGAACTAATTGATAATGAGAGATTATGATTCAGTAATTTTGATATGCGAGACATGTTCCCATGGAAATCTATCAGATGAACGTAGTTGTAATGGGCCTGGAAATAATTAGGGACGTCGATTTCGAATTTGGATTTACAACAATCCATACCTATCTATCTATTCCGCCAACATTCATTTTATGTATGTATGTAATACACACACACAGAAACACGCGCACACACACAACACACACACATACACAAAAAACACACACATACACACATACACACACACACAACACACACGCACACACATGTATATATATATCTGTTCCTCCCATTCTTTCCTGTACCCATTCTTTATCTGTCTATATCATCTTTTATTTCTTATTTTATCTTCTGATGAAGGATTAATATCAGAAACGTTAAGACACATTTCCTATTACTCCAAGCGCTGTTCTGATTTGTATTTGTATCTCTTTCTATGTATGCGTTCAAATCAGAAATCAGCGTGGTGAATGAAATCTAACCAGTACAATATACGCTTAACAGTACATATCTTATATAACGTAACAGAGCCGGCAGCAATGCATATATACCTTGATGGACGATACCCGTTTGTCTGTCTAATAGCTGTTTACACACATTATGATATATAAGGGTTTCTCTCTGTAGCAGAATTCATATGGGACGCTGCAATCATACATACACGTTGTTTTGCTTGTCTTTTCTTAATTTCTTCTGCTTGATTTCAGTTTTGCTTTCGGAACTGAATTACAAATAATCACGGTGTTGAATCCAAAATTGGTTTTAATCAAGGCTTTATAATTGAATGAACTGCGTATTATAAGAATTTAATACACGCCATTCAAAATATGATATTGTATATACACATCTCTCTCTCTCTCTCTCTCTCTCTCCTCTCTCTCTCTCTCTCTCTCTCTCTCTCTCTCTCTCTCTCTCTCTCTCTCTCTCTCTCTCTCTCTCTATATATATATATATATATATATATATATATATATATATATATATATATATATATATATATATATATATATATATATATGTATATATATATATATATATATATATATAAATATATATATATTGTTATGCTTTGGGAGGGTCATGTTGCCAATAAGAAACACACGCACCAGTTGTTTCACTCCAATTTATTATAAATTAAATTCCTAAATTTAAGAATTTATAAATTTCCGGTTGGTTGGTTGGTTCCATAACCGGACGGTTGTTCATATATTGTCAAAGTTCTTTCGTCACACATTCTGTGACTACTTCAGGTGCGTGTGTTTCTTGTTGGCAATATGACCCTCCCAAAGGCATAACAATATCGATTTCTACACACGTTTTCAGATAAAGAATCTTGCTAAACAAATTCAGAAACGAAATATATATATATATATATATATATATATATATATATATATATATATATATATGTATATATATATATATATATATATATATATATATATATATATATATATATATATATATATATATATATATATATATATATATATATATACATATATACATATATATATATATATATATATATATATATATATATATATATATATATATATATATATACATATACATATATATACATATATATACATATATATATTTATATACATATATATACATATATATACATATATATATATATATACATATATATATATATATATATATATATATATATATATATATATATATATATGTATATATATGTATATATATGTATATATATATATATATGTATATATATGTATATATATGTATGTATATATATATATATATATATATATATATATATATATATATACATATACATATATATACATATATATACATATATATATATATATACATATATATACATATATATACATATATATATATATATATACATATATATATATATATATATATATATATATATATATATATATATATATATATATATATATATATATATATATATGTATATATATATATATATATGTATATATATATATATCTATATCTATATATATATATATATATATATATATATATATATATATATATATATATATATATATATATTTCGTTTCTGAATTTGTTTAGCAAGATTCTTTATCTGAAAACGTGTGTAGAAATCGATATTGTTATTTTCCATTTATTTAATATCATTGATTATGTATATATATATATATATATATATATATATATATATATATATATATTAGAAAGTGAGGTTTTATTTACAAAATGAAAAATAACCGAGGTGTCCTACACGAGTGAAAGTATAAAGAAAAGGAGATGAAATCGAAAATGCAACTGGAGTCTTATTTTTTTGTTTAAATATATATATTTATTTGGTTCCGTTACTGGTTTCGCAGTTCTTCTGCTTTTCAGATGTAAGAAAAACCACAGACCCTCCATCTCAACTCACCTTTTGAAAAGCAGAAACACTGCGAAACCGGTAAAGGAACCAAATAAATATATATATTTTTTAAAAAAATAAGACTCCAGTTGCATTTTCGATTTCATCTATTTTTCTTTGTATATATATATATATATATATATATATATATATATATATATATATATATTATTAAAATAACAGATGAAATAAAGTTGAAGCAAAGAATCGCTGCTTTCACCCATAACGGGATCTTCTGAAACTAACAAAGTCAATCTGTAAACGCAGAAGTGGCTATTTCAAAAAACGTTGCAACCGGAGGAAGACAGGAAGACGATACTTTGGTTCGTGGAAACGTTCCCTGGCAAAGAACGGGAAAAAACGAATATAATAAAGTAGAGCGGAGAAAAACAATTACACGCAAAGACAGAACCACGTTCATGGTATAAAAGAAGTCGTTGACTAATGTTCTCTTAGGTGGTTCATAGAGACGTTCTCTGGCAATGAACGGAAAAAACGAAGATAATACGTCATATGTGGATCGTGGAGAACAATTGCACGCAAAGACAAAACCACGTAAACGGTATAGCTGAAGTCGTAAACTAAAATTATAACTAGGAAACCGAAAGATTCTCCACTTCAGAGTTAAGAATAAAGTAAATAAAATACAATACAGAGGTAATTGAAATTAAATAAATACATACACGCATCCAAATACGTACATAAACAAGCATACGCGAAAACACTCGCCATATATATACAAATCCACGCACATATATATATGTGTGTGTGTGCGTGTATACAAATAAATAAGTAATTAAATAAACGTATATAAATAAATAAATACGTAATTAACAAACGCACACACATACCTACATGTAAATACACAAATGTTCGGAGACTACGTCAACCGAAACATGAAGTACACATATACACACATCCGACATACGTACGAACCTGCATACTCACACAGATGCAAAACTCCCGTATACACATAATCAAAAGCATATGTACCAGAATATATAAAAATATACGCCGTAATATATGCAATCAAATATACGTACGAGAAAGTATACGTACCTTCACAAAACATACAGGTAATATATACTTCCCTATGCAAATAAGTAACGGTATAAGCATAACATATACTTACCTACCACACCAAGACGTAAAATATCCACGTATAGATCGTACTATCCGTTGGGGTATAATGTGGGGCTGTAATACAGGAAAGTTTTGTGCAATTTATGTTTACAAGCCGAAATTGCCTCAGATTTTTTGTTTAAGATGTGGTCTGTGGCGTAGAGTATTTCCAGGGCCTCAGTGGCGCAGAGGTCACATGGTCTTTTATTTTATTTCCGTTATACGATCTAGCCCTAGCTAGGATCTCCCAGTGTAACTTATATTGGGTGTGGTTGTCTTTTAGACTCCAGATATAAGCTGAAAGTGACGTCATATTCCTTCTTAGAGGGTAACGAAAAGAATGGGTATGCATGTAAAGACGCTGCTTGAATCTATTGGCGGTTAACCCTATGTAGACTCTGTGGGACGTGGGTGTTTCAACCTTACATTTGTAGACAATGTTACTAGAGAGGCATTTCCCGGATACGGGGCAATCAACCCGATTCCTACAATTACAGTTAGCACTAACTACAGTGTTGCACGTGTTCCTACGGCTAGGTAGTTTAGCTAAATTTGAAGCTGTGATGTTATGTGCAAGGTTAGGAGTCGTAGAGTAAGAAATTTTAATAGTATTTCTATTAAACATTTTACTATATTTATGTGTAGGGGGAAAATGCTTCGTAATAAGGGATAGAAAGATCTTAGCTAATGGTGTGGCCACCTCCATATTATATAGTGGGTTATACCATATAATGCGACGGGATCTGTTTCTTCTAGGTCTATTCTCGTACTCTGTATATGCCACTTTATCGACAAATCTACTCTGAGAAAGAGCTTCATTGTAATAAGTGGAATGGTCGTTGAAAATATGCTCGTTAGTAGATAGACGGGAAAGCCTCAACGAAACGTTTCTTACCAGGTTCTTGGTTATGCTGGCAGGATGGTTGGAATGCTTACTTATGTAATTAAGCGTATCATTCGGCTTTCTATACGGGTAATACAAGCCATTCGATAAATTGAGGGTAACGTCGAGGTAATTAACGACCGAGAGGTTGGCCTCAACCTGTATAGAGAGGTTGAAGCCTTTAAAGAAGGCTGTGAGTTCTTTTCTGAACCTGTCGCAAGTACGAGGGCCGCACTTAGTTATGGTCAAACCACCGCCCGCGTTGGGGAATTCGTCCTTGATAGAGAAAAGACGGAAAAGGCCGATAAGATCAGTAACCTCCGCAGAATCGCTGGCGCCCATACTCACGTCGAAGAGATAGAAATATGTATGAGTGCATATTGTGAGACAAACAAAAATTAAAAGGAAATGCAAAAAGGAAGCAAGAGAGCGAGAGAGATATTCTAACGACAAATCCATGATTATGATGTAAATACACTTTAATAAATGGAACTTTTTTGAAAATAATATCAATATAAACAACTGTCAATACATATAAATTACATGATCCATGATCCATGATCAATTTTGGATTCAACGAATATTATTCATATAACCTTTCTCTGGGAAATTTCTGTCTGAGGTTAGGGAAAGTTTAAAGCTGCACAAGGCAGTACAAAGCAGTACAAAGCTGATCAAATTATGTGACACTATTCCACGTTAAACCTATCCTCCAATGAAATGATGCAGGAAATTTTTATCACATAGTCTGTCTCCCCCATACGCACAAACAACCACACAGAGACACCCACAAACATAGGCACAAAGACACACACACACAAACACACACACACACACACACACACACACACACATATATATATATATATATATATATATATATATATATATATATATATATATATATATATATATATATATATATGTATATATATTTAGAGAAAGAGAGAGAGAGAAAGATGCGTAAAATCAGACCCGCGGCACCAAGCGGTTTTGGCTCTTGTGTGTTTAACAAGCATTTTCGGAATTTTTCAAATCTTTATACCTACACTACATCTCCCCATGCATCGACTACTCACATGATTACTGGTCTCTTCGGTCTCAGCACCACAGACTATCTCTCTCTCTCTCTCTCTCTCTCTCTCTCTCTCTCTCTCTCTCTCTCTCTCTCTCTCTCTCTCTCTCTCTCTCTCTCTATCTCTATCTCTCTCTCTCTATATATATATATATATATATATATACATGTATCTACATATTTTTGTATGTATGTATGAATTTGAAGTTATGTATGCATAAATAATATGCAATTACGTATATTTTCCGGAAGCGGTATTTCCCCTTTATAATTGCATAGCAGTCATACCGGAAACTTTCATTGATAATAATTATTTAATGGCGTATGTCTTCCAAATTGGATTTAAGAAGTTAGGTTAATTTTATTGAAATATTTCTCTATGAACGGTTATGTGTACATTGAGGTGTGTGATATGTTGTGACATCCAGCCTGTTAATTAAATTTTAGCGTGTGCTTGTATTGATCAAAACCTACTAATGCAGCGTAAGGTGAGGCTATGTTCGTTTGATTAAAGAAATCCAAACTAAATGTAAAAATCAAGAATCAAAATTTGGCAATGAGTTTTATGACTATTCCTGTTTCAGTCTAATTAGAAAAGTATAGTACATATACACTGGCTCACACATATATATATATATATATATATATATATATATATATATATATATATATATATATATATATATATATTAACATGAATGTGTGGTTATTTGTCACTCCGCGTGTGTTTATTTTTTTTTTTCCAGTGTGTATGTGAGTACGGATTTGTGATGGGGTTTACCTATGTGTGTGTGTATGTGCATGCGTGTGTGTGAGTATGTGTGTGTGTGTGTGAAATATATAGAGATTGCTTTTGATGCGTGGGCCAATTCAAATTACATGTAGACGGTAGTTTATTGATGAAATCGTTTGAATTGGTTTTTCCGACAGAAATATTAATGGCAAAATTCTTCATAATATTGTGAAGAATGCGATCTTATGCACTAATTCTGTTGTTCATGACTATTTGATGTTGGTTAAATCTCTTGTTTTCAGTTCGAATCATTCACGGTTACTGTTTTTTTCGTTTTACCGAAGGAATGATTGAAATAATTGTTTAAATAACCCCCACGTTGCACAGTTTAAGATGTTATGTTAAACGTTCGAATTAAGATCGTGGTGAAACAATAATATTTTTGAATTTTTGCTTACAAGTTACACATATATACCACATGGAATATCCTATCACTCCATCGCTCGAGGCAGCCACTCTGCTGTCCTCAGTGCTATCAAACTATAGAACAATACTGGCGGGACTCTCTGCAAGGCACCCTAGCCTGGCTGTGTTGAATTCATCGCAGGAGATCACTACCTTATCTGTAGGACTTCTGAGATGTGGCACTGCCCATGATATGCCCGTGCGCATGTCACTCATTAGATGGAACCCGGTTAGCAACCGTTTGTTCTTTGCCCGTTTTCTCCAGTGGCATGGGAATATGACTATCGGCGTTGCCTACAGGCTTATAGATGTTGCAGAGGACACTGTCAAGGACAAACATTACGATTAGCTGCAACGGACGCTAATACCCCCACGTCCTTTCTCCCAAGCTCTTAAAGACGCGTGACATTTTGGTTTGTGGCTTCTCAGCTAACTCAGCTGAAATTAAATGTAACAGCTGTATGGATAACCCTGGAACCAAATGGAATTTAATCCGTTAGATGGGTCGTTTATTCCAGAGAAACCGTAATTAGCAACTTCCGTGGAGTTTGTGGTCTTGGGACAGATTACAACTCTTTCTTTTTATAGGAAGTATTACGGTTTTTCATGCTGCCACAACAATTAAGTCACCTCGGATAGAAACTTAATTCTCAATATTCCATTTCTATCGAAATAAGTTGATATAATCGAATTCATTTGAAGAATGTCATTAATACGCTGTCATTCTCCATACAATGTCATTCCCCATCTGCCTTATCACAAGGGATTTTCTATGAAGATGTTATTTCATCAGGAGGACCTGTAAAAGCCATTTTACATGATAACCAATATCTTATTAACAATCGCAATTTACAATCCCTTACAAGCAAAGTAGAATATATTAATTTAAATTACTTTGGCACTCCGTTTAAATTCGGATTAGAATTACACATATTTCTACATCAAAGGTAATATATCAATTGCAATATAACAATTCTATAATATATAGCAATATTTATCCAGTAAACATTTTCCTTGTACAAGAAACGACATTTCATTTCACAATCTTTGTAAATTCATATCATTCACGGTTGTACTATTGATTACCGGATAGTTTCCACTGAATTTGTTAAAAACTGTCCAACATTTTTGAAACACAATATTGGTATATTTCCTTTCACGCCGGGTTTCTTCTTTCCATTATTATAACTTAGAAAACTGTGTAATCGTAAATAGCATAAACGAGCAAAAAACATAGAATTATATCTGCTTGTAATTTCATATAATTAAGTCGTATTATGAAGAAGTAAATATTCCCTCAATATAATCAGACCGTAATAAATGCCCTGAAATCTTGTCACTATATTCAGCTTAAAATTTCCAAAGTTTCGATTTGCATTTATTAATATTGCGTCCCTATAATAGATGATATTATATCTCCTTCCAATATGTGTTCTTTAAAGACATTAGCATTTAAACTTGCGTACTTGGATACATAATACATATTCATAATGTTACGTGAAATGCGAGTGTAATTGTATTATATACGTACACTTGATATATACCAAGTGTATTTCGAGGACAATGGATTTCTTGAATTTACATGATGTATATATATATATATATATACATATATATATATATATATATATATATATATACACACATATATATGTGTGTGTGTGTGTACGTGCGTGAGCGTATATGTTTATAGGCAAATACACCTCAGTACGTTTCATCACAAAATAGATAGATATATTTTAATTAATTTTGTCAAAGCGTTAATGATTGAAAACCATATAAACATTTGCGAGTATATGTGAACAAAATTTTAGTGTATTTGCTACTACTACTATAACATATTCAAATGCTGAAAATCCATATTTATCTATATGGTTTCGTCCTCAGTTTCAGCGTTATTCCTCGTATGGCGACTTTTCAGAATTAAATTTCTCAATAAGCACTTCCAATAACCCCAAATTATATAATTCTCTTTCTCGGGAATTTTAGCTATAATTTAATTATCGGCAGTTTTAAACACAAGATTGTGATTTATTTTCAGTTCACTGTTAGAAAATTATTCCACAGATTACTATATATAGTTACAACTTCAACAGCGATATTAGTTTATATATCTCAATAATATTTATGTATAGATGGTGAGATTGCTTACAATACTTATTTTAGCGATAGCGAAAGTTGACTGGGAAATGCCACCTTAACGTGTTTAGAACTCTGATCTAAAAACGATATATTGTCTGCTGCACTAGTGTCTCTTCTATATAACGACATGTGGATTTTGGAAGTGATAAATATAATTGATTTAATAAAATGACGTAAAGACCTGTTATCTATATCAGAATGCGCAATCTGGTAGATTTGAAAACGAAAAATCGTTAGATGACAGAAAATGAGGAAACAAAGCAGTCGACCGCGATTGATTAGCCTCAGGGATGGCAAGTAGCTGATTAGAGTCGTGAAATCAAATAGAAATAAGCCACTTGAAGACATTACATGTAAATTTAATGAAAAAAGGTAACCCACTGAGAGAGTCAATCGTAAAATAATGGAAAATCTCACTACAACATTCTTATTAGAGATGACTAGTGCGGAAATAAATTGTGGTTACCGAAGTAAAGAGAAAGAATAAAAAAAAATATAACGACTGGTGTTGTGACTACAAAAGAGAAAACTATCTGTATATAAATATTCAATATCTGTTTACACACACACACATACACACACATACACACACGCACACACACAAACACACACACACATACAAACACACACAGACACACAGACACACATATATATATATATATATATATATATATATATATATATATATATATATATATATATATATATATATATATATATATATATATATATATATTTATATATATATATATATATATATATATATATATATATATATATATATATTTATATATATATATATATATATATATTTATAATCAAGCATTGCACCAAGAAAAATAAAACATCGGCGTAAAGAGATTAGGAATTTATATATGTATATTATATACCTCGAGTTGTAATTGGATATATTAATAGCATGTTATGTGAGACATTTCAAAAGCTAAATACCGCCCACAGCATATATATGTGCCATTCATAAGAGATTTTAAACTTTTATGATCGAGCGTTGTTCTTTTTTTATTATGAGTTAGTACACTAACCTGAAATTGAAAACTACATATACATCAATGTGAACGTGAATTTAAAATAAAAATGATATGCTTTCCTTAACTTCGGCCCTATATTACATCGATGAACTTAAAAAGAATACATTCGATTAACAAGGGAGTTCTGAGCCCTTAATTTCTATATTAGTTGGTTATTCTATCAAATGATATATAGATATCTTCAGCTTTACCAAGTAAATATTACTATATTGTATTAGGGGTTATTTCTCTAATATTTCCTTTTAGCTACTCGTATAAGTCGCAGCTATATTTGAATTTTAGAACAACTATTAATGAAGAAATAAGCTACAAATATGTTTAAAATATGAAATGTGTTTTCGAAAGAAATTTGATATATGTTCAATGACATTAATCGACCTTGAAAACCGTTGTAAAACGAACAAAATGAAATCATGTTCCACAATGTTGTGGAACGTGTGCAAACAGAGACAGGTAAAAGAATAAATAAATAAATAAAATACAGATGGCGTAGACATTACAATACAACGGGGGGAAACATAATAGTTCAACTGATGGTGCCACTGGTGTGTGATGAAAGAACTTTTAACTTTCATAGACTATATACATATATACTTACATCTGTATTTTAAAACGTTTGTCAATCAATGTTTCCCATTGATTGCCAAATAAATTAACTATAGGGATATAAAAACTACAGAAGCGAAACCCACTCTAAACCAAACAGTGAGTGTGTTTTATTATTATTTCTGGGAATATTATAACACTATGACATTCCCCAAATATAACTATATATATATATATATAGTGGTAGAACACTGGAAGGTAATATCCGTAGTGGTAGAGCACTCAGTGCATGGGACGAGTTAGGTAGAAGTGGTTACACAACAGTTAGTTCACCATACCGAGAACAATTATTTCACCTTAGCGGATCCTCAGCCGAGGATCCTCTAAGGTGAAACAATTGTTCTCTGTATGGTGAACTAACTGTTGTGTAACCACTTCTCTCTCTCTATCTCTATCTCTCTCTCTCTCTCTCTCTCTCTATATATATATATATATATATATATATATATATATATATATATATATATATATATATACAGAGACAGAGAGAGAGAGAGAGAGAGAGAGAAAGAGAAATATGGATGTATATATATATATATATGGGGGGGGCATAACAAACTAACTGACATTAAAAATAATAAAGTAATGAAGAAACACGTAGCAGCCAATGTCAGATGAGTCCAAATCAATTTAATTTGAATATATATATATATATCGATAAACAGACATTCGAATGTATACACGTACGCACACATACGCATTCACTCACAAACGCACACACCTATTCATACATATAGGCTACTGCTAATATATATATATATATGTATATATATATATATATATATATATATATATATATATATATATATATATATATATATATATATATGTGTGTATGTGTGTGTGTGTGTCTGTGTGTCTGTGTATATATGTGTGTGTGTGTGACTGTGTGCGCCCGCGTATGTGTGTGTAGAGAGAAATAACTAACAGAGTGAGGCAGATAACGAGATAGATAGGCTGAATTGTGATGTGAGAGTGAAGTGTAAGTTATTTATACATGTGCGTCTATCTTTTGCTTTCGTGTGTGTGTGCGTTAATGTATGTATGTGTGCAATGTGTGTGTATGTGAGTGTGTTATATGCCTATGACACACACGTATATATCTCTGGAAAATAAAACAGAAAAAAACATGGCTGTCAGCGATAGTTCAGAAATAGATATGATATAAATAACAATTTTTGTTTGTTTATTTTATAACTTTCTGAGAATGAATAATATAGGATTGACTTCATGTGGAGTGTTCGTACATATAGCAGCGCCGAAACAAATGGATAGATTATGGGAGTTTATTAGATGGCTGTACAAGTGGACTTGGAAAAATAATTAAAGGATTTGTGACCTGCAGCTATCACATTGTAGCTGTCTTTGTGAGCGTCATAGTAGAATCAAATGAAGAGTCAAAAAATTCCTGGTCCAGAATTTCAAGTATGTTGTTTATTGATTGGCGGTCAATATAATTGGTACCCTTTTTTGTTACCGCTCTTAGATATTCAAACGTATGTTGATTACGTTTCGGCTGAGACCTTTACTCCAATTCGTGTTAACTCTTGTCTCTTAAGAGATTTAGGTATTATTGAATGCTAAAATATGTCTTACCCTGAAGAGACATAGTAGTGTTTCAGATGCTATGTTTTGCGAAGAATGGACAGGATTGATTGTGTGGTTTGCTTTATTGGTGGTTTTGAGGGTTTGTCTATATTTGAGTGTTATCAACAAATATAAGAGAGATGTGGATAGTGTGCTGTACTTGTAAAATAGGTATAAAGTTATTAAGTTTACAATTAGTAGAATATTAGTTAATACTTGCTAATATGTCTATGCTGAAGTGGGTAAATTACATAATGTCAATCCAACATATTAAAAAAATATTTCTGACATAGACATTTTACGTTCTGATCTGAAATCCCACCGATGTTCGCTTTGCTTTTCATCCTGGGTCGATTTAATCGACTTTCCCCCGCAAAAAGATTGCTGGCCTTGTGCCTAAGCCAGAAGCCATTATTTTGTAATGTTGCATATATCCCTTATCATATATATTATATTTTTCAATATAGTTCGTCTAACACTAACATATATATTAGCATTAACTAAATGTTAGCGTATCTGTTAGACACGCTGTGACTAACAACAGAATGTTTTGAGTCTGCGTGTCTGACATACATGCGTAGCTGCTGAATAAAAATTTCAAGGGGTATCGCTGGCCGTGGTGATCCCTCCCAAACATCTTTTGTAATGTATCGTCTTATTGGCTAATTTCATCGGCTTATTGGCTAATCAACCAACGAGAGTCATTGTTGCTCAAAAGCATCCTCCACTTTGTTTGCACGTCTATTTATGGTTTCGCTTTCGAATTTTCCTCCAGTATTTCGTCGTATATAATCAAAATATATTTCTCGTTTGGTAAATTATATTGTTAATTTATATATGATTTTTTAAATTTATATTAACTATTAAAAGTCTGAACATATTTTTATACATCTTACAATAATATTTATAAGATCATTTATAAAATAACAATTATATAATCTAATTACATTACAACGAGAATTTATTATTAATATATATCATGTTTAACTAGAGTTATTACAAGCGTTGCCTTAAAAAAATATTAAACTAGACCTGAAAAATGCGCAAGCTCATAAGAGCCACAGAATGTTATAATAAACCTTCAAAAGTGTGGGACTAGAGTTGTTGCTAAGAAATATTGTAATCATTATCTATCGTACACTCTATGGCATCCTTTTATAAAATATAAAGAGACTCATAACGAACTCAAGACGACACGATAATTATTTAAGTGAATTTATAATATAGAATTCGGTTTAAGTGCATATCGTATTATTCATTACTAAACATCTAATATGAGATATTGAACATTAGATTAAATAATTATCGTGTCGTCTTGAGTTCGTTATGAGTCTCTTTTTTTATAAAAGGATGCCACAGAGTGTACGATAGATAATGATTACAATATGTTTGAGCAACAACTCTAGTCCCACACTTTTGAAGGTTTATTATAACATTCTGTGGCTCAATTGGGCTTGCGCATTTTTCAGGTCTAGTTAAATATCACTCCAATCGATTTTTTAATTATGGCGATCCATAAGAAAGTACCAGGTTGTCTGGTCAAGAGAACTTCTTATTCATTACATTAATGTATAGAATAATCATAAATGACGAAGAAGTTCGTAAAATCAGTATTAGCGAGTATTGGTGGGATACCGGGAAAGTTGGGCCATCAATTACACAAACACAAACGTAGATCCCCCCAAAGGATAACCGGTAGTGTGAGTATTTGAGGAGATTGGTGTCGATACTGGTTATGAATCTCAAACAGAAGGAAGTTGGTTTATTTTATAATGTAAGTGACGATTATAATGGTAATAAACGAAAAATGTGTCACTGGAGCTAGAAGCAAGGAAAGGGTTGGGAACAATGACGTGGTTAGCTTGAGTTCGATGTGAAGCAGAAATAGGTTACGTATGATGTTGAAAGAGTGGTGGAGAGGTTTAGTTTCAATTTGGGGCAATATCTCAAAGTTATCATTGATGCTGTCTGATGAAATTAACCAGATATATCAACAGGTACAGCAATTGTGATGCAGGAGGGTCAAGGATTATCGACCAGGTGGCAGTTAGGCGGATCACGTTACGCAAATTTTATACGGTACGTGACTAAAACGTAAGATTATCCAAAATTTCACACATTGGTGCGATGGGGTTGGATCTTGGCGTCAAGGCAAACAGGCAGTTATTATATCTCATGAGTATCATCTCGTCATCGATAATTTAAGCTGTGTATTCCCATAGCCCAGTATCTTTCTGTATCCACGGGTGGAAGGTCACATTAGATCCTATCCTTCTGGTCTTCCCCTGAGGTATACGTAATTCTGCAAGGAGGTGTGTAAGATATTTAGTTGGATTTTAACTGGTAGATTGATGTTTTTCTTGACGATTGCAAGGTGGAAAAATGGGATAATGAATAATTCTAGAGGGCTGATTTTAACAGGTGGGGTGGGGGTAAACGAATGAGTATAGAGATAAGAGCAGGAGATGCTGATATAATCAGAATTATTGGAGATAGAGGGAAGAGATAAGTCGAAGTGACATTGAAAAGGATGTGGAAGGAGACCAGAAGCTTCGAGGAGCATATTCCACTATTGTAGAAACGATTCTGTTTCAAAGGGAATCTACGCCTGCGTTCTGTGGCATATATTAGGATGTGATCTTGAATGTATCAATACAAAGTTGCTGCACAGCCGTAGAAAATAGAAGAGTCGTTTATAGATCTTTTAGAAACTTTTAGGAGAGTGTGCGATTCTAATTACATGCATAATGTATGTGATTAAGATGCAAGGGCAGTCGATAATATGTGATACTTTCAGGTTGTGGAGGTTATATCAACAGATATAACCTCCACAGAGTGTTGTTTTGCTTTTGTTTTGCGTGTAGTGAGAATTTAATTTGTGCGATTTCTTTTCATTTTTCCTATGAAATGAAATATATTTAGCTTCACTTTCATTATTATTCCTAATTGAGGGCGGTGAATTGGCAGTAGCGGTAGAGGGTTGGACGCCATGCTTTCTAGCATAGTTACGTCCCTTTACAGTCTGAGTTCAAATCCCGCCGAGGTTAACTTTGCCTTTCATCCTTACGGGGTCGATAAAATAAAGTTCCAGTAATGTACTGAGTAATTGCTGGTCTTGTGCCTAAAGTAGAAACAATTATTATTCCTAATAGAAATATTTTGCTCCATTTGCGTAGCTAATTGCATTTATAAAGTGAGTTAATAGAACATTTTTAATTTCACATCATGCAATAGTAAAGTAGATGACATACGCTTTATATCAACTACGATTCCTAGATCATCATCACAGTGCTTATATCCATATAGTACAAGTATATATGCTCAAAATACCAGAAGCTCTTTCTATTCAGCTAAATATTTTGAAATTTCCTAACTCGAAAGGTAATAAAGCATATATTAAATGTATAAGTACGTTTCCATAACCATAGTAACACTGAACATATAATAGCATTGGTTAATTACTTTTGTATGAGATTCGTCATTTAATCCATGCTATATCTTCGGCAACATATTATCGTGAATACTAACCATGGGAGTAGAAAGACCTTCCTAATTTATATCAACAAACTTGAACAAATGTGTTGCAGAAGTGAGACTGATAGTAAAGTTGATATAATATTTAATATAAGAGAGGGATGAACACCAATACAAGTATATATGTGTTCGAATTGCAAATGACCAAGTTAGCTAGGTTGAAAAATACTAATTTAAAACAATATTTGCCCAATATAGGTTTGTTATTTTTATTGATTTATTACTTTAAAACAAGACAGGCGAACCATATTGTTTTAAATTAGTATTTTTCAACCTAGCTAACTTGGTCATTTGCAATTCGAACACATGTATACTTGTATTGGTGTTCATCCTTCTCATATATTCAATTGTATTGCACGGCTCGGGAAGATTCCCTTCCTTGAGCTATTTAATTGTAAAAGACTATTTTGAGTTTCTAACTCAATATATGATACAATATTTGATATATTAATTAGGCATGGGAAAACTATGTATAGAAACATGAAACAAGTCAAAACAAGTCAAAACAATCATATACGTTTCTTATTAAGACAGAAAACATGTTCCCCTCTATATTTCATTGTTATTACGAAAAACAATGAATGAAAATTTATGAAATTTGATTAATTTTTCTGTGATTTTTTGTAGATTTTAAAATATTTCTCAAATAACTTTTTACGTTAACTAATAATTATAACAGGAAATTTAGAGTATTGTTAAAATAAGCAAACACATATTTAATGCCACACATTCTTTTCATGTTCATGTCTAGATTTATTGATTTTTGGAACATTTAAACAGTTTTCAGAGACTCGAGATATCCCATAGATCTAAACAATATCAGTCTATTACGTTTACTAGATTATTTCAATCAATGAGAACTTCATAACAAAGTGAAACCCTCCTTGGTCTATAAAAGGGTCTTAATTAATCTATATCTTTGTAGTTATTCCACTCCACCTGTATTGCTTATTGGATTACATTACAAATTGAATAGTCGGTGAAAGTCGTTATTGTTTATTCTCTAAATCATGAGCTTAATTATCCAACGACAGATAAGGCTCATAAAAAAAATGAAATGCATTAAATATGCTTTAACGTATGATACATTAATAAACAGTCCATTTAACGTCTAGCTGTCATTTCTTGAATTATTAAACCCACCTAATATTAATGGAAATAACGCAATAAATATTAAAATATGTTCAATATGATCTGATTAAAATATGTGCAATGAAGTGTAGTATGTGTCATATTAATTCGATCTAAATAATGTTTTCTGTATAATTAATAATGGGCTAAAAAAGATGTAATTCAAACCAGGAAAGCTTATATTAAATGGATTTCTACCAAGTTATACCCGATGACAGTACGCAATAATCATCACATATATTTTGAAATACGCCTTTTAATAGTCAAATCTAATTTGACAATCTTACGAGTTTCTTTTTTTTTTTTTATCAATTATCTGCGAACCTCTAGTTTCTCTCTATATATTGCTGCAACAAAATATCCGATAAATAGACATTGTAGCCTTCTGGCATCGTCATTCCATTTAACATACCTATAAATGAATTAACAGGGCGGCTTTTATATGGTGCAGGCATCATGTAAGAAATAACAGTCAAATGTTTTCAATCTTCATCCAGCAAGATAGAAAAGAGTACGTTGGATTGTGCGATTCGATATGCAGTATTGGAAAGAAAATGGGATGGTTAAAATACGAATGGCATTTGACCATTGGTCACCTTAAACATGGTTACTAAGTATTTTCCTTGATCATTAAAGGTATCAAATAACATATGTTTGACTAACCCACAAGGAACAGAAAGATGTTTTTTATAAGATTTGAATTTTACGATCATCTACTTGTTCGGCGTTAATGGTGGATTGGCAGTATCGGTAGAGGGTCGGACGCCATGCTTGACGTATAGAGTTACGGCCCTTGCCATTCTGAGTTCGAATCCCGCCAAGGTTAACTTTGCCTTTCATCCTTATGGGGTTGATAAAATAAAGTACCAGTAATACACTGGGTAATTGCTGGCCTTGTGCCAAAAGTAGAAACAGTTAATGTATGTTTACAGGAATATAGATCTGTATTTGCTATTTAGGATGACATTAGTTCTAATTATAAAATGATATATCATGAGAGAGAGAGTATAAAAAGTACATTTAATACCATATTATGTAATGGGCTGTGAAACTTCAATTAGCGGAGATTTCCTTGCATTTAATAGTTCGTAACATCATGTAGGATTCTTTAAAATTCTAAAAACAAGCCAATGCGATGTTTCGAAACTAAAGATGAAATTGAAGATGAAAACGAAAAGAAAAAAGGCTGGTGAAAGAGGGAAACATATTTAGGTGTAATTTGTTGTGGTTAATTTAACCCGGATGATATTGCTGTGAGTAGAAATTACTGAAATAGAGGGACTGTAATGCCAAGTGATAAGTGGGAGATAATTGTTTCTACTTTAGGCACAAGGCCAGCTATTATCCAGTGCATTACTGGTACTTTATTTTATCGACCCCGTAAGGATGAAAAGCAAAGTCAACCTCGGCGGGGTTGAGTGGGAGATAATGATTATGAAGAAGAAGAAGAAGAAGAAGAAGAAGAAGAAGAAGAAGAAGAAGAAGAAGAAGAAGAAGAAGAAGAAGAAGAAGAAGAGCAACAACAACCACAACCACAACAACAACAACAACAACAACAACAACAACATGAAGGAGAAGAAGCAGAAGACGTGTTATATTGATTTATAATTCATGATGTTTTCTATATTATTTCTGCTTGAGTGCAAATGTCTGCATCTGATAGACGCATAACCTTATAATTTCACTATCTTATAGATTACTAAATTATGTGTAAATTATATTTCACTCAGACTAGTTACCCAATGTTAAACCAGTGGAATAGATAGATAATATAACTACATGGGTTAATTAATTGTCATTCATTACCCATTGGTATAAATTTGATCTGTAAATAAATAAATAAATTATTAAGATTACAAAGCTGCATTGTAATTTACTGCGTACCACATGCTTTCCAATATACTTCACTTATTATTACACGAAAACCGTTGATCTCAACTATTAAATATATCAAACATTAAATATTTATACTTTGTAAATTAGAACATCATTATGAATAAATATATAATGCATAGATTTTGTGACTAAAAACCCGATGTAATGTGTGATGCATTGCTTACTGAAATTTATCTTGGTTCTGAAACAATTTACATAAATTCCAATTTAAACAAAATGCAAATGGCATATTTAAAACTATCTGCGCATGTTTTAGTTATTTGATGTCAGATGAAGCAATTCCCCTGCAGAGCAGATCAAAACAGATCAGAAATTCCATAGAGTTACATCATATGAAGCAAACCTACACAGAAACACTAATTCTAATATCGACTGATCAATAATTCGTATCCATAATTGCTGTCAACTACATGTACTATTGGGGGAAATGAGAAATCACAAATTGTTTTAAGAACTGCATATCTTTAATATCGATCTTGAAATACATTATAAACGCCAGATTGGAAATAATCAGTAGCTGGGGGACTTAGAAACATACTGCAATTATTAGCAAATCGGTCGAATATCATCGTTGTTCTGCGTTCGACAGTGTCAGCTTAATCTTTGGAAATAAATACTGTAGGCCGCTGATCCGAGAATAATTTTTCGCAATAGAGAGATAGAGAAAAAGAGAGTAGACGGAAAAGAAGGAATGAAGAATAAAAATAAAGAGATGACTGATTGAGAGAAATATAGATATATCGAGATGAGCTTTAAATTTAATTTGAGTAATGATTTTGATTACCTTCACCTCAAGCATGCAATATATACATATATATATATATATATATATATATATATATATATATATATATATATATATTGAGAGAGAGAGAGAGAGAAAGAGAGAGAGAGAGAGAGAGAGAGAAAGAGATGTAGTAACACAACAGTTTGTTCACCATACTGAGAACAATTGTTTTCTCCACATGCGGATATTCAGCTGTCCGAGCTGAAGATCCACATAAGGTAAAACAATGGTTCTCGGTATGATGAACTAACTGTTATGTTACTACTTCTACCAAACTCATCCAATGGACTGAGTGCTGTACTACTACGGATATTAGCTTATATATATATATAAGAAAAAGTGTAAGTCGACAAGGTAAAATTAGCTTCGTTTATTCCTATTCGCTGCTATATCTATTTCAGTGATAGCCATTATTCAACAGATATGACCTCATCAGGCAGTAAGAACTTGAACAGAAAATACAGGAAAACATGTTGTAATAGATTTTACCTTGTTAATTGATTGATATGCTCAGATCCAGATTGTTGTGTTAGTCTTCTAAGGAACTGAAAGCATGTCATAAGAATTGCATTCATGAGAATTGCGTATCTGTTTAATTACACATTTTGAGGAAGTGCATCTCAGAATCTATCTAAGATGAAAGGGAGTCTTTAAAAGAAAGATAATCCGTATGTAAATTTACTGGATATATGCGTGTATGAGCGTGTGTGTGTATGTGTGTGCGTTTCTATATATCTGTGTGATCAACCATGGTATACCTGGCATTGGTATGAGATGACCAACACAGAGACTGCGAGTGGGTAACACTTTCGGTATATATATATATATTTATATATATATGTGTGTGTGCGTGTGTGTGTGTGTGTGTGTGTGTGTGTGTGTGTGTGTGTGTGTGTGTGTGTGTGTGTGTGTGTGTGTATGTGTGTGTGTGTGTGTGTGTGTGTGCGCGTGTGTGTGCGTGTGTGTGTGTGTGTATACATATGCCCTTGAAACATTAAAACTGCGAACGCCGAACCGCGAATACTTGGGGGCACAGAGTATATATACATATAAATATATATATATATATATATATATATATATATATATTTATATACCGAAAATATATATATATATATATATATATATATATATACATATATATGCATATTTGCAAACGATATCTTATATATATATATATATATATATATATATATATATATATATATATTTATGTATGTAAATATGCATATATATATATATATATATGTGTGTGCGTGTATGTATGCATTAACTTATATATATATATAATACACTTCTGGGTGTTAATGTATGTGTATTTGATATCTCGATTTAATCTAATAACTATTAGCATTTTTTATAATCAAATTTGGCACAGGTTAATTATGTGATACGACTTGCTTGTACATTATATATTGACATGTGGCATGGTTAGTAGGGAAAACCAAATTCTTAGCGTCGTGTTTAATTTAGAAATATTAATTAATATGTTCTTTAATGATATCTTTTAAACAATTTTTTACATGAATATATATACACACACACACACACACATATATATACACACACTCACGTATATATATATACACACATATATATATATATTAACATAGATATATATGCGTGAGAGAGGGCTTATGTCTAGAAAAATTAGCAGTACATCTCTCTTTAATTCATAACTTCTGCATGTTCTCTATATGAATTTGAAGAATGAGTTAATTATAAAAATAATGACTGGTTGTACTTGAACATGCAGTATTCAATGCTCTATAGACTATTGATTATTCTCCTTCCCCCGGTGTAAATTTTATGTGGTTTCACAAGATAATGTTTCGTGTCATAACTTCTAAAGTATAAAGTCAAAGTATTGCTGCAAACATTTGGATCACTGTACATTTTACGAGTGTTCTTCCAGATCTATTACAAAATTATCTGGTTGCCATGCTAGACTATGCTGGAATACATCATCTCTCACGTTATATGAAATTCCCTAATACCACCAGATATTAAATCGTCTCATCTGACATGCAGTACATAAACACATAAAGCATCGATTTCAAGCACAACACACTAAAAATATTACCTTAGAATTAGAATTCATGTTACTAAATCATTAACTATATCTTGGCAGAGATTAAATATAATATTCCCCTGTTCTTATAATAAACAATATTTTGTTCACCAACTTATGTAATGATTTATTCGATAATCAAATTGTTCGTGTACATTTTTACATCTTGAAAATCTGATATCAAATTCATCAAATAAAATATCTTTAAAACTTACACTCATCATTTATTTTGAAATTCACAACTACATTTCAGCAATATATCCGAGAATATTATGGCAGCGAATATTCTCTTGAATTTACTCCTACAGCAATTATGATACTACATTTTTCATTTAAGCTACCCATAGGCTAGAATTTATGAGAAACTCCATATGTTCTATACTCTTATATTCTGAAATAATATACTATAACCAGTTTCTTCCTATAGATGTATCACGGAGCATCGATTCTGAGTTCCTTAGTCTATGATACTTTAAAGAAATTGAGAATATATATAACTGCAAAAAATGACATTGGTATAGGTGATACTATTTATTTCAGATTCATTTCGAATCAGTATGATGGTACCTAAAACGTATTTCATACGTCAAAATATAAAAGTAATAAATTCAAAGAATTATATGAACAAATGATTATATAAAACAGTAATTAAATAGTTTATGCTATGATATTCGTTCCGTGTCCAAGTGATAATATACATATTTCTATAGGGTAAAACGTTTCTGCCAAATAATACAAACAAAGTCGCTCGTATAATATTTTCAGAATGTGTACCGATGCAAAATTAAAAAAGATTAAACAAAAAACAAATACTATTAATATACGTGTTCCTATAATTAAAACTTCAGCGCAGTATCCGGTATGAATATCACCCAAGAATAATATCACACGTTATATTCAGTGAGGATTAATGTAAACGTTTTTTTTACTCTACTTAATGTAATACACATCGGATATTAAATGACTGAGATTTGATTCGGATAATACGGCGTCTATAATTTAATGAAACCCATAGAGAATAGAATTAGGACATCACATTGAATGTTTCGTTATTTTATTTTTTACAGCCCTAAAGCATTTAGAACTTGAAATGTGATGAATATAATTTCATTCTTATCTCAGTTAAAATGTATTTCTTAAAATACATTATTACGAAAGCAAAATATATAGTATGAAGATAACAAAACATGCACTTCAGTATTTGTCATTCCCAAGAATTTCAATATCATCAAGTCATAAAATAGAAAAATAATAGTGCAATATCTAAAAATAGATGTAACTCAGATTACTTAATCGAACGGATTATAATTAATCTCTACAAGCTTTAGCAAATGACAATAAAATCCTATCGCTCATTGTCTTTCATTCTATTTCCTGTTTAACTCGCTCTGTTCTGCTGCGCTACGTAGGTTTCTTTTTCACGTTTTTTTTTTATCGATGAAGTACACTCATATATACAAACATACACATGCATACGCACTGACAAATACTGTTAGAAATATATGTATGCAAATGTAACAAGACGAAGTGGTCGCGAAAATAAGAAATAAAAGTATTTTTATACTTCTCATTTTCTGATTTTATTACCTTCCCTCACGTACACCCTCTCTCTCTCTCTCTCTCTCTCTCTCTCTCTCTCTCTCTCTCTCTCTCTCTCTCTCTCTCTCTTATTCTATCTAACTTTTTCTATTATGACCCCACATACGCACATCTAAATATGTTTTCAATTGTTTGCTTTATTTTTCAACTGATTGTCTTATTTTTTCTCGCTTAGACAACAACAAGAAAACCAACAATCCACTACAGCATGAATATCATTGTAAACTCAGAGATTCAAGCATATCTCATACACTATTACCAAGGAATTATCAAATTAAATAGTTTTATTATACACTCTGTCATTTTTGACGTGTAATGTGATATTATATATAGCATTTAGTATCAAGTTCTGGCGCACATCCTTGGAATGTATTTGGATCAATTAAATTCTGACATTTATTTACATAACCAAAGCTTCGATTTTACTAAGCTTCCACTTGTACATGTGTATATATAAAGATATATATTGCCTTGATCTGAATGAGTGCACATGGTGGTAAAAATGTCTTATGCTGTGTCATCTCTAGTAAAGTATTGTCGAGCAGTTTGATGCATATCGCATATTATCACAGTTGAAAGAAAAAATCATCTGTGGGGTACTAGAATGCGTTCTACAATTATAATTAATTTATTGGTTGTCAACTTTTATGAGTATAATGCAATGTTTCTAATAGAGCCGAATGTCAATTTTCTTGTGTTGAATTTTTTGTTGTATATTTGTAGTGCACTATAGGAATGTCCTTTTAATAGAAATTGACAAAGATATGCCGAGGTAAACATGTTGGAAGTGAGATAACAACGTTCTAAAGATCTCAGCTGTTATATTCTTATACATAGTATTTACGGGGATGATTTGAGTATGGATATGATATAATTTTCCCTGTTCAAATAATATGTTAAAATCAAGCTCCTTGAATGGATTTATGGGATTCAATTCTAACCATATCCATAAGGCAGCCAATCCACAGTTGTCTCGGTACGTTTTGTCTGCTTGTTCTTTTTCAGCTTAAGTAAACATATGAGTCACACTTCTGAAGTGTTACTCTATACAATAAAATTTTAAACTATATAATCTAATTCATGGCCTTCTGTCGAATGCAGATTTGTTATAACATTTTAATAGTTTCCGATTGATTTCATCTCATACAGGCCAGGATAACAGATTTTCCCAGGTATTTCGATGATTAAACTCTCCTAAACTACTACCTATCTGGCGAAGTGCTACCTGAAAAGTAAAGATTAAGAGAATTTTGTTCTCATCATTATGAGTTTCCTGATTTATGCTCCATCCTTCGTTCTTTATATCGCAAATTTGTATTTGTTTAAAAAGATCATTGAGTGCGTGAATGTGTGTATGTGTGTGTGCATGTGTGTGTGTGTGTGTGCGTGTGTATGTGTGTGTGTAAATGTCTACTTAGTTATTATATAATTTGCACAATTATTCACTGTTGTGCCCTTCATAAAACGTGTTTCATATATAAAGTCTATTTCACCAGCCTGTGCTGATAATAGTTTTCTTTTCGTCAAGCAAATACTTTTTCCATAACTGGTTTTCCAGAGGCATATATTATTTTGTCGACTACTTTTGGATTAGCTTCAATTTGAAATTAATCAGCGATAAATGTGAGGAAACAACTTCGTGTACGATAAGCTTAAAAACAGGAAACAATTAGTGATATGTATTATTTGTGAAATAGTTACTGTTATCATAAAATGTTAAGGTTATTTATTCTTTCTTTTAGCATATTTTGTCCTTTATTTCAACTCAGTAGTCTCTGAAGATATGTAATCAATTCTGCTGATGCTTGGACAAATAATATAAAGAAAGATTTTAAAAAAATAAACATTGATACAAACAAAGAAGGATATGATGAAATATCTACGAACAGTTTTCTTATCTAAATATGAGGAACGTTTATTCCCGCTAGATTAGTAATGTTTTGTTTTCATATTTTCTTTTTGTCCAGGTATGATTCCAAAATAATCATAGTAATCAATGAACAATGTTATATATTTAGATTATTATATATCTCTGGACCTTTCTTTGCCATTATCATGAGAATGTATTTTGTTGTTGTATTATTTTTGTTATCGATCTGGCGATTGAACAGAATGCGATTTACGTTGAATTCTTTTTCAAGTTGACGAGAAAAATGCTACAAACTATAAGTGTACGTAAAAAGAGTAGTACAAGCAACCAACGCCAACAAAATCATCGATGACAAAGACAACAGCAAAAACAACAGGAAATTGTAATATGTTTCATATAATAGCAAGAAATGGAATAGAATATAAGCACAGTATATTGCAATCAATCTTTGTCTTTCTTTTTACAATTATTGCTAAATCAATTATTATGAATACTCAACTAATTGATCTCACTATCTTTTTCTACAATACATTGACAATGGTATAATTAGAGAAAGAAATCTTAACGTTTCAGAAGCAAATGCTTATTACATAACATATTGTGAAGTGGGAAGTAAATATATAACTAAATATGATTGATAAGGAAATAT
Source organism: Eledone cirrhosa (assembly GCA_964016885.1). Taxonomy (NCBI): domain Eukaryota; kingdom Metazoa; phylum Mollusca; class Cephalopoda; order Octopoda; family Eledonidae; genus Eledone; species Eledone cirrhosa. Next base: position 63,273,883 of record OZ024745.1, read on the forward strand.
TACGAAATAGTACCTGTGATGTTTTCCACATTTAAGGCTGGTATTCACACTTCCATTATGCAATACAGAGTTATGTTAGGGTTTTGTAGCTTCATATCAAGGCAGCTTGAAGTAAATAATATACTTAAAATAGTACGAGTAGAACGTGTTGCTATTTAGAAAAAATGCACGTTGAAATACGACGAATTTCTGTGATATAGTAAATTGCAGTAACACATATTTTAGAATATTTGTTCATGTATGATATCACTTTGTATTGGGCATTCTACAAATATTCTAGCAATAATTTCGATCTTTTGTTTAAAACAGCATCACTACCAAACATCCTTTGTAACAACTCTGAAATTTCAGCGCTATGTAAGAATTACTTACTTTAAAAAAAAAAGGCTCAATGTGCGTTGCCAGTTTTCCTCCAATGCTATACAGCACATACTTGGTAAAATACATTTAATCTCTTCTACTCACCACTAGTCCTATCAGCGTATGTACATTCATGACAAGTGGAATAACATATTCAAAGGGTCCAAAGCAAAAAAGCCACAGTCCCTAACCACTTTTATTTTATTACTTTAACAAATGCGATCCAATTCTAGACAGAATCATTCCATGTTTTTGCTGCGAACTTTAACCAACATCTCTCATTTTCACATTAGGTATGTTTTCATAAACACATTGCGCTTAAATATAATACTCATTGCCAATTATAATTATCTTTGGATAACTTTTCTGATATGGGGATCGATATTTATATGCCTGTATGTGTAAATATCCATATTGTTGTTTTTACTTGTGATATATATATATATATATGAGTGTGTGTGTGTGTGTGTGTGTGTGTGTGTGTGTGTGTGTGTGTGTCTGTGTGTGTGTGTGTGTGTGTGTGTGTGTGTGTGTGTGTGTGTGTCTGTGTTGTGTGTATGTGAATGAGTGTGTGTATGTGTGCGTGTTGCGCGTGTCTATGTGCGTGTGTGTGTCTGCGTGTGTACAGATACAGATACTAGATACTAAACAAACGCACACATACGTATATATATATATATATATATATATATATATATATATATATATATATATATATATATATATATATGTGTGTGTGTGTGTGTGTGTGTGTGTGTGTGTGTGTGTATGTATAAGATATACTTATATCTTGGTCTGTTTATATGTCTCTGTGTGTGCATCGTTAAAGAAGACGAAACTAGTAAAACAAGAAAAACGGGTGAAAGAGGAGACGGCAAGGTAACGAAGCCTAAAATTAGACAATGTAACTATAATGTAAGAATTAACATTAGCTAGTTATAAACGGAAAAAAACTTGCCAACAATAGAGACAATTATGGCGAATTAAATAAAACATAAAATAGAGCCAGATGGTTCTGTTTCATCTCTCTATATAAGAATAGTAAAAGGAAAAGTATCTGGTGTGAAATAATTCATGAGTTAGGTAAGATACATGCTACACGTTTATTCTATACGGACGTACATCTTAAGTATGCATTTCATAAGGCTAAATTGGCATTTCATAAGGCTGGAGGTTCGCCTGCTTATGAAAGGATCATGAGACAAGATTCTCTCTGATGCCCATGTGATAGACATGACTATAGAATTAAAAGATTCTATCTATCTATCTATCTATCTATCTATCTATCTATCAAAAACAATTTCCAAAACACCCGTACCGCAAACACAACCCGAAAATATACCCCTCCCCTCCAACGCGGAAGATGACCCTAGTTCGTCGTCAGACGAGGAGGAGCACTTCCACACAATCAAAAGAAAAAAAAGAAAACACACCTCAGACACACAAATGAAAAAAACCCCTCCCCAAAACATAACACTGACACCAACACAAAAGAGCTCACAACAACAGCAAACAAAAAACACCACACAAAAACAAAAACATGCATACACATACATAAATACAAGAAACAAAAAACTGTTAAACATTGTGTACAACAACAATCTAATAAAAACACAAGGGCCTAACTTCACCCAGGCAGGGGATTTCCCCCACCTCAAAATGATTAAGGCCCCACAGGACACCTATAAAACTTTAAAAAACAATTTTAAAGAGGACGTGGGTCCCCCCTGCGTCGGGCCCATTAACCGCGTCCTCCTAAAAAACTATCCCACCCCCTCCCCAAACACCCACACAACTCCAAGCTCCCCAACCACACATCACACTGATGCCCCCACACTTCCACAAACCACCACCCCACCCAACAACCCATCCCCCACCCTAATGGAAATTGTGCAGCCCGATACCCGGGACGCAGAGAGGTAAGTGCCTTTTCTCTTCACTACCAACATGGCTATGCTAAGAGTAGGCTGTTTAAATGCGCGTGGCCTGGGCTCAACCTGGAAGCAAGCAATGCTTCTAAATGACCTCAGGTCACAACGTATAGATGTGATGGTTATTTGCGAGGCCCGGATCAGCAACGTGCGACAGCTGGCCCCCACCTTTGATGACTTTGAGATGCACGCATCTCTCTGTCAGCCCGGAGGCGGGGGTGGAGTTGTCGTTCTGCTGCAAAAACATCTGGGTCTCGCAACACAGATGGTACATTTGGACCCGGAGGGTCGACTAGTGGTTCTGGACCTTGGCAGTGGTAAAGGTGGAGCGTTTAGGTTGGTAGCCGCCTACGGCCCTTTCGGGTCAATGCGGCCGGACTTCTTCCATCGTCTGGAGACTTTTCTAGGGACGTCCCGCTCCTTGCTATTAGTGGGGGACTGGAATGGTATCCTAGATGCACGCTGGGACTACGTAGGGGCCTGCCCCGATAGAGAGGGGTGTAATAGCCTCAAAGGGTTAATCGGTCGATTTGACCTGGCCGATAGATATCGACTAGATTTTCCGACTGCGCCAACCTGGACTTGGGCAAATCGTAGCGGATCATCTAGGTCGTACCTAGATAGGTTCTTAGTTAGAATTAAGGATAAGGACTTTTTAAGTTGTCCAAAAATGCGCATGGTTGGCTATTCAGACCACAAATTAGTGACCTGCATGGTCAACCTTGACAGAACTCATAGACAGGGCCCCGGTTACTGGAAGCTCAACTTGTCCTTGCCGGCAAGTAGAGCCTACAGGAATCGGATTAGTACGTTAGTTAAGGAACGGTTGACTGGAGCGATCGTCAACAGCAGGTGGTGGGTATCTCTAAAGAGAGAGATTAGAGTAGTCTCGATTGAATTTAGTAAGGTTCTAGCTGCGGATAGGAATAGGAAGGAAAGGGAGCTAATAGATAGAGTAGAAGAGGCAATTAGAAGCGGCGACGTGGCCAGAGTGCTAGCGTCGAGAACGGCTTTGAGCCAGTTTTTCGACGCGAAGCACGAAGGCTGCGTTGTCCGAAGTAAAATACGTGCTCTAGGGAACGAGGGGGCCAAAGCTGTTAGCTGGGCCCGCGTGACAGAGGCCAACAGTGGAACTAAATCCACCATCCGGTCTTTGCGAGACCTGGATGGACGGGTGATTCTTGAGCCTAAGCAGATGTGTGAGGCCTTTCAAAGGCACTTTGCCCGACTGTTCGGGAGGGGCGGGGAGCCGGTTGGGAACGTGGACTTCGGTCCATACCTCGACGGCCTGCCGCGCCTCTCGGACAGGGAGGCGAAGTCCTGCGAGGAGCCGATTTCGGCCGCTGAGATAGAGGACGTGCTGAGCCAATGCGGCAAACGCAAATCCCCGGGTCTCGATGGTCTTCCTTACGAATTATATCTAGCTATACCGGACTTGTTCCCCGATCTCCTCGAGGCGGTCTACTGCAACTGGCAACAGAACGGGAGAATTCCCTGTACTGTGACCAAGGGCGTAGTCACGCTAGTGAGGAAGGACGAGAACAAGGGGGACGAAATAAGTAACTTCAGGCCCATAACTCTGCTAAATACAGAGTTACAGATTTTGGCCAAGGTGCTAGCAAAGAGGTTGGCGCTTGTCGTGGGCAACCTGGTGGGAGATGCGCAGACATGCGCTATCCCGTCCAGGTCCATCCATGACAACCTCCACCTCATGCGATACATCATAGAGAGGGTTGGGAACGAACCCGGCTTTGGTGGGGCTCTGATCAACTTGGATCAATCAAAGGCGTTCGATAGGGTCGACCATGGTTACCTGGATGCGGTGCTAGCGGCGGCAGGCTTCGGACCCGTTTTCAGGGGCTGGATCACTGCTATGCACAGCAGCCGCATCTGCTCTAGGGTCAAGGTGAACGGCTACCTCTCGGAGCCGTTCAAAATCGCGCGGTCCATCCGACAAGGGTGCCCTCTCTCCTCCCTTCTGTATGTGTTGACTCTCGAGCCACTACTGCGGAAGTTGGAGTTGTTGCAGGGCATCCCTTTGGAACCGGGATTGCGGAAAGCGGTGTCAGCCTACGCCGATGATGTGACAGTAATGGTGTCGACGGCCTCCGAAATCGAGGCGGTCGGCACCTTACTGGAGGAGTACGAAAAGTTCACAGGGGCTAAGCTGAACCGGGACAAGTCGATCGGTTTGCAACTCGGCACGTGGAGGGGCAGACCGATGCCCTCTGATGGCGTCGTCGGACGCTGGACGGAGGGCCCGGTGAAGTTGCTCGGGGTCTGGTTCGGACCGGACCTCCAGGTGGAGAAAAACTGGGCGGAGGTTACGAACAGGGTGTTTGCACTGACCCAGAAGTGGGCCAGTTGCAAACTATCCCTGAAAGGTCGGGCGGAGGTGGCGAACACTTATATAGCGTCCGTCATCTACTACCGCCTGACCGTAGTGCCCTGCCCAAGGGAAACCCTCACCAAGATGGAGCGCGCGCTCTTCCAATTCCTTTGGAAGAGGCGGGCTCCTATGGTGAGGAGATCCATCTGCTGTCAACACCCTTCGAAAGGAGGGCTGGGGATGCCGTGGCTAATGATGCGTAAACACGCATTAAGGCTACGGCACCTCTACGTATTCCTCACCGGACAACCGGTGTGGGCCTCGTTTGTGAGACGAACCTTTCCCAGACTCGTCTCACTCACCGAGCTGCAATCCTGGGTCAAGCAAAGACCGAGAAAACTGGGCGCCTGGCACACTGAGTGTGCCCAGGCGCTCACCGCCCTCTGGCAGGCGGATCCGGTTATCAGTGGAGACTCCACCGCAACATTCTATAGAGGGCTGGTACGCAGCAGGTGCGACGACGCCCTCGGAGAAGCCCTAGACATGGAGGAGGACGAACTGGCCAGCCTGTTCGGTAGGACATTCAGCCCGGGACCTATGGACAACTTCCAGAAGTCCCTGGCCTGGCAGTGCTACCGAGGGGCTTTACCCGTTCGAGAAAGGCTCTACAGACACGGGCGCCCGGGTAGGGACCCCGCCAAAAAGATCTGTCCCAGATGCGTGTGCGACGAGGAAACCGTTGCACACGCATTGGTACACTGCTCGGGCGTAGCCGATCTGTGGGGCTATGTCGAACAACTGCTGTCAAGGGTGGGACCGATCCGGTTGACCACCGAGTCTATTGTAATGATCAAGCCGCCTCCCCCCTTCAAAGATGAAGCAGAGGCGGTGTTTCTGTGCGTAATAGCCATGGCGAAAGAGGTTGTATGGTGGACGCGTCTGAAAGGACTGAGGTCAGGAACCTTTCTCTCTGGCCAACAACTGGTCCGTTTCTTCCGATATCATTTCGGAAGAAGGATCAGGATGGAGAGAGAGGTGCTGCACCCCAGTCGTTTTTATGAAAGGTGGGTGAAAGTGGCGAGAATGGCCCGTGTGAATGGGCCTTCTCTTTACATAAGCCTGTAGGTGGAAAAGAGGAAGGAACGAGGGAGCACCCCCTCTCTGTGCTCCTGAGGAAAAGGGTTGCACACTTT
>OZ024745.1:63284695-63309695 GCA_964016885.1 Eledone cirrhosa
ACTATATATGTTAATGTGATACATGAATTTATAATTTAATAGTAATTTCATTTCATGCAACATCCGTCTCCTTTCTTTTGAAACATGCATTATGTTCATATTTATTTAAAAGGATTGCTTTACAGTACAGATGTCTCAAGCATTATCCTTGATAGTGAACCTACGGCTCTTAACATGTCGATAATATTGGCTGTTTTATCGATTTGACAATATCGAACAGTTGTGTTCTGCCAATTATAGGTTTGCTAAGAAGCTATATCCTTAATTGTATCGTTCATTGCAGATATGAAACGACTAAATATTTAATTAATTACTGTTACGTTGCATTACATCTTTGAGCTGCGATTATTTCATGCATATAACGTAGAATGGTGAACTTTCATAGTCAATAAAGCTAATCATATATTGATAGATACATCTTATTAGGAATATACTGCACACCATTTGTCATGCTAAGCGAATATTTGTCAATTGCCTAATTTAGCCAATTGATAAACGTAAAACTATCAAAGTTATCGTTAGATCTGCGGGAAATTATAATAGTGAGAATTTCAGTATTCGTCCACGCTTTCATATTTAAAATTCATTGTGTGAATTATAGCAATCCTTTGACTTAATTGCTTGTAATATCGTGAAATAAAGCCTTGCCATCATTGTCTTTTAGCTGATGTAATGCTGTTTTCGTTTGTTTCATGTCATGTTATTTCAAATTCAAAATTCGATTATACTCGGGGGATTACCCTTCATTGAACGCATTCGTTCACGATATTAGAAAATCCACATTAATAAATTTTTCGATTATTTTGTATTGAAATAAATTCATTACTGACTGATGTAAATACAATACCAACTCTGTAAAAAATATGCAGAATCGAAACATCGACATAACACTTCACACTCAACGCAACATCTGCAGGCACACATGTATGGGGAAAAATTGTTAATTTGATATTCATTCATATTTGTAAAGTGTAACTTCATAACATGACACAACGATAAATATTTGGCCATATTAGAATATTTTGTGAAACGTAAATACCAACGGTAATATTCGAATACATATAACATTTCGAAGTTTATGAATATTTCAGGAATGGAGAACAGTCGATAAAGAACAATGTTTTCTAGGCTACATTGGGAGGGCAGCAGAATTTGCATTCGATAAAGACGGAATAAACAGCAGAATGGCTAAGTGATTAATTCAGTATCACAATTGTTGAAACTCTGAGAATCCTGTATACACCATATATATAATTTTATATACTTCCTAAGACGAACATTTACATAATATAATATAGTTCACTAACAATGTCAATGTTTTAAAAATTACTTCCCTGCACTGACTTTCTTCATCATAGTTGCTCTTCATACATAATTCACAAATAATTTTGCAATTTATTTTGATTTACTATTAATAATATCTGCTCTTCCCTATGAACATAAACATATTATGTATGCAGGCGTCTCTTTCAATAAAATCACCATTTGACTATCAATTCTAATGTAGCCCTCCAGTATAACTATAATCGTATAGCATAAAAGATATAAAGTTGAAACGTTAAGAACCTTCTAGAATCGTATACACTTATATTATGTAATTCGTGATAATATATTTTAGATCCATCATTGCATATTTGTTCACGCGTAATATATAACTATAATATTTGCACGCCATAGTAATTTTAATGTTTATATAGAGAATAATAGAAAACATTGTAATTCAGTATTTACCTAGTATAAATCTTAGTATAACGAATATATGTGTAGAGCATGCGGTTTACTAAAGAAAACTTCAATAGACTTATTTGTAAATGTTGACTATTTGGTGTTATAATGTTTACAACGAAAACCTTAGTCTTCATTGAAACGGATTTTTGATATGACGGTTTTGAAACAAGAAGTAAACAGTATTGTGTTAACGAAAACATTTAAGAACAACAGAACAAAGTCACGAATATATTTATATATATATATATATATATATATATATATATATATATAGTTATATATAGAGAGATATGTAGATATAGATATATACATATATATAATATATGTATATATATATATATATATATATATATATATAGAGAGAGAGAGAGAGAGAGAGAGAGAGAGAGAGAGAGAGATAGATATATAGATATATCTCTCTCTCTCTCTTTCTCTCTCTCTATCTCTCTCTCTCTATATATATATATATATATATATATAAGTATGTATATATATATGTATGTATATATGTATGTATGCATGTATGAATGTATGTATATACATATATATATATATATATATATATATATATATATATATATATATATATATATATATATATATATATATATATATATATATATAGAGAGAGAGAGAGAGAGAGAGAGAGAGAGAGAGAGAGAAACAAAGAGAGAACGAGTTTCTTTCATTTTGTGACAATAAACTGAAATATTGTTGAAAGTTTGTTGACGATTAATTTTGTTGTTATTTGTAAGCAAAGAAAATGTATATTATAGAGTTATGTTTTTAACGTTTTCATAGATAGAAGTATTACAAATTTAAGTTGTTATGACTTCCAAAGAAATTATATATTTTTTTTTTTACTTCTTACATGGAACGTGACATATTTTATGGAAGAAGTCAAGATAGTTTAAGAAAACAATATTATCGCTTACTTCAAAATTAGCAAGGAATAACAATCACGTTTTCATTATGTCTCATTTCTATAAATTCCTAAAGGAAATGTATTTGGGAATTTTATCTCCTAGTTATTCGTTTATTTTTGTGATATACAGAGTAAGCATATTTCACACGCACACACGCATACAAGCACACGCGCATATATAAATATATATATATATAAATTACACAATAATCAAATCTATGTTCAAATGATTTTATTGCTGACAATCGTTTCTTCCAAACTTTCGTTTGGATCATCGGAGCACTAGCAATCTTTGTACATATAATTAACCTCCTATTCAACTGAACAATGATATAGCTACATGGATATTAATGTTGTCAACGACAGTTTCGTATTTTCAGAGTGAAATGGATGCGACATAGATTACAAGAGAATTGTACAGTAATTAAAATTAAAAATTAACAATTAAAAAGGCACCGAGTGGAATGCATGCGACATAGATTATAAGGGAATAGTATAATAATTAAAGAGGCATTAAGGTAGAAAGTTACTCGTAAAACGAGGACACTAGCAGTATATATGCAAGCATATAGAGAGTGCAAATGCGTTAGGCATATACAGGAAGGAAACAAGCAATGGTACTAGTCATATATAATTACTGCATGGCAAATGTATCGCATAAAATAATTGTTTCTACTTTAAGCACAAGGCCAGCAATTTCCAAGTGGTACTTTATTTTATTGACCCCGTAAGGATGAAAAGCAAAGTCAACCTCGGCGGGATTTGAACTCAGATCGTAAAGGGACGTAACTATGCTGGAAAGCATGGCGTCCGACCCTCTACCGATACTGCCAATCCACTAAAATAATATAAGTTTACAAGCATATCAAGCAGGCAAAGGTGTTTGTGTATTAAAATTATGAGTTTATGGTAGATGTAGTGTAATGATTGTTTCTGTAATGTTCAAATGTGTATGTGTTGAGAGTATCAATGTTATTGCTATCTTTTCCATTAGTTATACTTTTATTTTAGTGAATGTTTTTAATTAGATACAGCTATGGATTGTATATTGGTCCTATTATATTGTTATCCGGAGTTTGAATTGTTGTGGAGTGATTCTTCTAACGGTTTAATTACCGGATGTCATATTTATATTCCTGCTCTATAAAACATCTATTGTATTTACATTGAGCTATTTTTCTTACTGGTAATAAGGTAGTAATGAATTACTGACCTTTCCTGTTTATAGTTGTATATAGTGTATACATAACCATAAATATTATTATTATTATTATTATTATTATTATTATTGGCGACCTACGTAGTAAATCGTATCATCGTGAGCTCCGCAAAGGTTTGTTATTTCCGTTTGTTAAAAATTGCCATTTATGGAAAATTTTTATTGTTAACTATATATAAGCGCACATACATTGTTTTCCGAAAAGGACACCCAAAAAGATTGGGGCCTTGTGCCCAAAATTTAAACTTTTATGATTATCAAAAAATTTCTTTGAAAAAAAAATGTCTAATTCACCACTGCACCAAGCAGCTGAAAGCCTTTCTCACAAATTAACACCTCACACCGACACCACCATTGTAAATGATTATACGTCTTCCAACACAAACAATTTAAGCACTAGCAATATTTTTAATTTGTCTCAGGCAGACATTCATTTCCCGCCATTACCAATGACTGCAGGTGTTAAAGCCGCCACCACCACCGCGACAACCCCCACCCCAACACCACCGCGACAACAGAAACAAAAGGAAAAAATAAATCAAATCGTGATGTCGAAATATTTTCAACCAAAATGGACTCTCCCAAACCGACTTTCACTGACGTCACCACCACCACAACTGAAACTAAAATTAATAATAACAAAAATAACGATAGCAACAACAACAACAATGACATTAAAAAAACCACCCTGAGTTTTGCCAGAGTAGCAAAACAGTTCGAAGCATTTACGGTAACTCAGGAGGATTTAGAAAATGCCAAACAAATGGTAAAGAAAGATGGGTACAGGGTCAGCCTCACCCACCCCCACCTAATAAAATGGATCATCGGCGCCTATGCACCGTGTCGTATCGAACAATAAATGTAAAATCGCGCCGAGTGGAACGGGCATCCGAGTCCCAAATCCAAAAAGCTTTGGGACATGTGTGGGCAAGAAAAACCCACATCAGACGAGGGCAGAAGTATGGAACCGTGGACGTGTTCTTTGAAACACCAGAGGAGGCTAGAGAACACCCCATGGCCCCATTGAGAAGTGACGACTTCACACTCGTCCCAAGCTATTGTGGCCAGAGACTCGTAAAGATCAGGGTGACCCACGTTCCACCGGCCATCGAAATTCCCTGGCTAATAGCGGCCGTCCTCGCCGGCATCGAAGCCAACACAAAGATAATAGCAATAGCAAAAGAAAAGCAGGAGAACTGGTTCGGATCTGGGATGGAGCTCCTGATCCAAGCGGACGAAAAAAGCATTGAGGAGATCCCAGAGGTAATAGACCTCACTGACGGCAGCCACCTCACCGTAATTGTCGAGGGCAGAAGGCCTAGGTGTGTCGTTTGTGGTGAAGGAACCCACCTAAGGGCTTTCTGCCCTCATGCTGACAGGAATGCTGTCAGCATGGCTTGGCAAGATATTTAGAACGCTGGTTTGAGACCTTTATTTCCCTCTGAAGAAGAGATATTATCTCGAAAATTAAGGACATTTAAATAAATCTAAGGTAAAAGACGAATTATCAACAATATCTTTTGCAATTGCATTCCTTTTATATACATATATAAAGAATTAGTATATCTACCAACATATATATATATATACAGATGCATACCTATGCTAGCAAATATATAGGTTTTGTCTTAGTAACTTTGTGGTTCAATGATGACGAAACGGCTTCTCCATGCTTTCCATTTGGAAACCATGTTTATTCCCTTTCAGAAACTAATTAGTTGGAGTGAAATTTTAGTAAATTAAGTTAATTTTAATATTTTTTTTATTTTACGTCATTCATATAATTGTTTTGCATCCCTTGCATTGAACCACAAAGTTACTAAGACAAAACCTATATATTTGCTAGAATAGGTATGCATCTTTACATATATGTTGGTAGATATACTAATTCTTTATAATTATCTCCAAATTATTTTGTTGAGCAAAAAATTGCCAAAACTGCTACTATAGTTCATAGTAATGGCTTGGCTACTGTCTTTTTAACACCCCACTCCTCACTGATTAACCTCGATGTCACGTGATTGATTCTTTTGAATTTGCCACCGACCAAGTAGGCAGTGATTTTTTCAATGTCTTGGAATTTAGTCCACGCTTGCTTTTTTGCATCCACTGAATTATTTTTGTATAAGTTCCCTGTGTCCACGCATCGCTAGGTATCTTAGCTGAGAACAGACTTCCTGATGACGAAACGGCTTCTCCATGCTTTCCATTTAGAAACCATGTTTATTTCCTTTCAGAAACTAATTAGTTGGAGTTAAATTTTAGTAAGTTAATTTTTATAATTTTCTTATTTTACGTCATTCATATATATATATATATATATATGTGTGTGTGTTTGTGTGTGTATGTGTGTGTATGTATGTATGTGTGTGTGTGTGTGTGTGTGTGTGTGTGTGTGTGTGTGTGTGTGTGTGTGTGTGTGTATGTGTGTGTGTGTGTGTGTGTGTGCGTGCGTGTGTGCGCGCGCGTGTGTGTGTGTGTGTGTGTGTGTGTGTGTGTGTGTGTGTGTGTGTGTGTGTGTGTGTGTGTGTGTGTGTGTGTGTGTGTGTGCGTGTGTGTCTGTGTGTAGATATGATCGCTGATGGCAATAAAACGTTCAGAAACCCCCGTAACCAATCTGCTGACTTGCACACACACACACCTGTTAAACCAAACCCTGACTCGCATTCTCAAATTCCGCAAACCAAACGCGGGTTATGCCAGACACCAAATGAGAGAGGTAGATAATAATAATAATAATAATAATAATAATAATAATTTCATGTATTGGCCACAAGGGCCGACATATAGGAGACAATACAAAAGACTGGGACAGTGGGGTTTTACAGAAAAATCGAGTAAACAGTATGAATAACAATAACAAAGTAACAATAAAGTAACAATAACATTATAACAAGAAAAAATTCCCCAATAGGGGGGATGACCACCCAGGGTTCGCTCAGGTACCCCACCAGTCCTGAACGACCCGACGCTTCGAGAGAACCCTGGAAGGGCACCCCTCTCCTCCTCAAATTTACCTACCTACAGCTGCATGACCAGAGTAGGCCCACTCACACGGACTATTCTCGCCACATTCACCCACCCACCTTTCAGCAAATGTACTGGGGGGGGGGGCAGCACTTCTCTCTCCACCCTCACCTTCCTTTCCAAGTGAAACTTGAAAAAGTTGATGAGGGATTGACCGAAGAAAAAAGTTTCTGTCTTCTGTCCTTTCAACCTCGTCCACCATACAACCTCTTTCGCTACTGCCACCAGATGCCAGTCACCCAGTCTCGGTCTCTTCTTGACCCAGGACTGCAGCTCAGTCAAAGAAACGAGCTGCGGAAAGGCCCGTCTGACAAACGGCGACCACATCTGTTCACCGTTTAGGCAGAATATCTGGAGATGCCGCAGCCTCAGCGCGTGCCTGCGCATCATTAGCCACGGCATGCCAAGCCCTCCATGTAGAGGGTGCTGGCAGCAGATGGACCGCCTCACCAGCGGAACCTGACCCCTCCACAAGAATTTGAAGAGGAGCCGCTCCAAGATGGCGAGGCGCGAACGGGGGCAAGGGACGACAGTCAGACGGTAGTAGATAACGGACGCGATGTACGCGTTCGCCACCTCCGCCCGACCTTTCAGTGATAGCTTCATCCCAGCCCATTTCTAGGTGAAACTGGCTACCCTGCCCGTCACATCGTCACAATTCTTATCCACCTGGAGGTCTGGCCCGAACCAAACCCCTAGCAACTTTACCGGTCCGTCTGTCCAGCGCCTAACGACGCTGTTGGACGGCTTGGACTTGCCTCTCCAGGTGCCGAGTTGCAAGCCCACCGACTTTTCCGGGTTAAGTTTTGCTCCTGTCAACCTTTCATATTCCTCCAATAAGTTGCCGACCACCTCGATTTCTGAGGTGTCCGACACCATCACGGTGATGTCGTCCGCATAAGCCGATACAGCCTTTCCGCGTCCCGGTTCGAACGGGATGCACTGCAACAGCTGCATCTTCCGCAGTAAAGGCTCGAGAGTCAATACGTGCAGAAGGGAGGAGAGAGGGCACCCTTGACGGACCGATCGTGAGACCTGAAACGGTTCCGAGAGGTGGCCATTAATTTTGACCATCGAGTAGGTGCCGATGTGCATTGCTGCGATCCAGCTTCTTAAGAGGGGGCCGACGCCAGCCGCCTTGAGGACAGCCTCCAGGTATCGATGGTCGACCCTATCGAATGCTTTCGATTGATCTAAATTGATCAGAACCCCATCGAAGCCAGGTTTACCCCCAACCCTCTTTATGATGTATCGCATTAGGTGGAAGTTGTCGTGTATGGACCTGGTTGGGATTGCGCAAGTTTGCCCCTCCCCAACCAAATCCCCGACGACAAGCGCCAATCTCTTCGCTAACACCCTGGCCAAAATCTTAAACTCTGTGTTGAGCAGAGTTATGGGCCTGAAATTGTCTAATGTGTCCCTCTTGTTCTCATCTTTCCTTATCAGCGTCACTACGCCCCGGCTCACAGAACTGGGAATACTCGCGTTTTGCTGACAGTTGCAGTAGAGGGCTTCGAGGAGATTGGAGAACAAGTCTGGCATATTTACGTAAAGCTCGTAGGGCAGACAATCCAAACCGGGTGACTTGCGCCTCATGCAGTCGACAAGGGAACCTGAATCTCGGCTGAAGTAATTGGCCTTTCGCAGCGCCCAGCGTCAGCCGTCGAGAGTTGCGGCAAGCCTTCGAGGTAGGGACTGAAGTCCGCCACCATCTTTTACCCGCCACTTCCCCCAAACAACCGAGCAAAATGTTGGCGAAAGGCCTCACACATCCGCTTGGAATCGCTCAGCTCGTGTCCGTCTCGGTCCTTCAAAGACCGAATCGTGGTTTTATTACCACGCTGCACCTCTGCCACGCGGGTCCATCGAACAGCTTTGGTTCCCTCGTTTCTCAGAGCACGCGCCTTAGCTCTGACAATGCAACCTTCGTGTTTGGCATTGAAGAAATGGTCTAATGCCATTCTCGCCGCTAGCACGCCAGTTGCAATGCCACTACCAATAGCCTCGTCTAACTTATCTCCCAACTCCCCCTCCTTTCTATTTTCTCTAACGCTACTTCTTTGCTAAACTCTATCGACCTTACTCTAATCTCTCTTTTGAGAGACCTCCCCACCTCCATCTATTGTTGACGACTCCCCCTGTCAACTTTTTCTTAACTAAATTGTTGACCTGGTCCCTGTAAGCCTCACGTGCTGGAAATGACATGTTTAGCTTCCAGTAACCAGGTCCTAACCTACGCATCTTATCTAGGTCGACCATACAGATCACAAACTTGTGATCTGAGTAGGCGACGGTTTCAAAACGTGGACTGCTTACAGTATTTCTGTCTATTTTCCTAATGAATATCCTGTCTATATACGATCTAGATGACCCTATGCGGTTAGCCCATGTCCACACTGGCGCATTAGGGAAATCTAGTTGGAACTGGCTGATCAGGTTCTTGAGGCTTTTGTACCCCCCGCTCCTATCGGATACTCCCACACAGTTCCAGCGTACGTCTAAGATGCCGTTCCAGTCACCTGCTAACAGTAAAGGGCGAGACGTGCCCAGAAAGACTTCCAGGCGTCTAAAGAAGTCCGGCCGTCCTGCCCCAGTAGAAACATAGACGGCCACCAGTTCAATGGCACCATCTTCGTTATTGTTCACGTCCAGGACCACCAACTTCCCGTCCGTGTCCCGGAAGATCGACCTTACCTCGAGATCCTGGCCTTTCCTAAACAGCACTACCACCCCGCCTCCCATTCCCGGCCGGCTAACAGATGCAAAGATCTGATAGTCGTCGAAAATGGGGGCTAGTGCGCGCGTGTCAGAAATTATGGTCTCGCTGACGGCATTTACATCCATTTCTAGAGTCCTGAGGTCATTGAGCAGGTGACCCTGCTTCCATGACGATCCCAGGCCTCGAACATTTGACCATCCTACTCTTAATACGGCCATGTTGGCAGGTTAAAAAGAGAGAGAGGAAAGGTTTACTTACCTTCCGGGCTCTTGTGAAGGTCGGGTTGTTCGACATCCATAGTTGGTGGGGTTTCTTTTGGGAATCCCTTTAAAAGTCTTGAAGTTAGTTTTACGTTCGGGGTTCCCACGTCCCGAGGAAAGCTGTCTCGTATTTCTTTGTATAATTCAATCGACATTCGCACCAGAACCAAATCTTCCGGCACGCGAAATGTGCTCGATTTAAAGATTTTCCCCTCTTTTTGTATATTTTCACTTCGTGCTACGAGGGCCATCAGTTCCTTGTTGGCCCTCCTGACGAGTACGAAGTTTTGTAAGTTTTGTTGGTGTAATTTTATTTTTTTGCGTGGCTGTGGTGGTGATGGTTTTGGTGGTATTGTTTAGGTTGTGTCTGTGTTTGTTGTGAGTGCGGTGTCTGTGGTTTCAGATGTTTGTGTGTATATTTGTTCTTGCGTCTATTTAGGCTGTTTGCATTTGGGGGATTCTGGTGATGGTAATGGTGGTGTTGATGTTGGTGTTATTGGAGAGATGTTTGCATGGGTGGTGTCTGCGTTTTTTTATTGTGGGTGATTTTGTGCTTTGTTGTGTGTTTTTTTTCTTTTTGTGTTTCCTTTTTTGTATTTTGGAGGATTTTGGTTTTCCCTCATCTTCACTACTAGTAGATGAGGGGTCTGTGTCTGTAAGTGTGTCTGTATGTATGTTTCTGGTTTTATTGGTGTGTGTATTTTTTTGGGGGGGGAGGGGGAATTTCACATCTTTCCTCGTTTCCCCCCTGGGTGGTCAATGTTGGTGGTGGTCTTTCTATTGGTGTTGTTGTTGGTGGTTCTGCCGGTGCTGATGTTGGTTGTGGTCCACGCCCCGGCGTCGGCAGCAGTGGAGCCTTTCGACCCCAGCAGTTGAGGGCAGAAGGCTCGCAAATGGGTGTTTCCCCCACAAACAAAACACTGCAGCCTTTTGCTTTCGGTCATAATGTGAATGACCGTCCCATTCTGAAGGCGGATGTGGTCCGGGATTGTCTTCACATTCTCGGGCCTGATCTGGAGAAGGATCTCCTGGTCAACCCCGGACCAGTCCTCTCTGGCCGTTCTGGTCACTTCTATAGGGACGGTATCCGTCCCCTCCACAATCACACATCCCAGAAGCCACCGCATGTCAAGTCCTGGTGGGATTCTGGGAATGCGGAGACGGGCCGTCCTTTTTCCCATGTGGGAGGGGTACATTATGACCTTGCTGGTTTTTAAAGGAGTCATAGCGTGTTTCATAGCGAGGGCTTCTGACTTGAACAACACCGAAATGGTGCCGTACTGTCTGCCCCTCACTATGTATTCGGTGTCTTCTCTGATGCACCTCAGCGCGACTTCGACATCTTCTTCTGGGATTAAAGCTGCCCTTTTGGTTTGTGCTGAGATGCATCTATAATGCACCATTCTGCGCTCCACTGCCTCAATAGCTTCTACCGGGACAGTTAAGTTGGCCCAGGTTTGCTCTTGCTTGATGAGCTTCCATGCCTGGGCCAACTTTTCATTTTTGTTTGAGAGGTCCATGTTGAAGCATGGCCTCTTTTTTGCTGCTGCCGCAGCGAAAGTGTTCTTCTTGTTTTCGTTGGGGGTGTTGTTGTCGTTGTCGTTGTTCTTGTTGGTGTTGTTGTTACCACTGTCGCTGTTATCATTGTTGTCTTTGTTTCCACCGTTGTTCTCGGTGCAGTTGGTATTGTTGCTGTTGGTGTTGTCGCTATTTGTTTTCATGTTAGTGGTGTTGATATTGTTGTTGCATTATTTTTTTTTTTGTTATCTCTATTTTCGTTGTCGCTGTTACTGTCATTGTTTTCAAAATTAGAGTTCTCATTGGTATCATTGCTGTGTTTGTTTACATTGTTTGTGGTGGCGTTTGTGTTATCAATTTGTGTTAATTTCGCTGTAGCGCTCCTCTCAACTTCTACGTCGTTGTCGCATATCGCTGGGGGGCGTGGCTCAGCCATGTTTTTTTTTTCTCCGTAAATTTTTTAACATGTAAAAAAAGTTCAAATATTTGGGCCAAAAGGCCCAAATATTATACTTTCTCCTTCACAGGGCAAAATCTAAAGGCTTATATCCCTTACACAACAAGAAATATTTAACAACAAATAATAATATAACATCAAGGAGAAAGAGCAGCCTTCAGAAAATATCCCTTCATAGTACCTTCTTTGAGAAAACTGAATTTAGAGATCCACAGACATGGAACTGGTTGAAAAGAGGAGACCTTAAAAAGGCTACAAAAGGAATGTTAATGGCTGCGCAGGAGCAGGCCCTCAAAACGAAGTGGTTGAAACACCACATTTACAAGGAGGAGGCTAGCCCACTGTGCAGGATCTGTAGAGAGAGAGAGAGGAGACTGTGGCTCACATTGTATCCGAGTGTAAACACCTAGTCCAGACTCACTATAAGGGCTGGAGACATGATGTGATGGGCAGGGTGATCCACTGGCACCTATGCAAAGTAAACAATTTACCACATTCTGAGAAGTGGTATGAGCATAAGCCAGAGGCGGTGATAGAAAACGATCAGGTGAAGGTGCTGTAGGATTTTAGGATACAGACGGACAAGAAACTGGAACACAATAGACCTGACCTGGTGGTTTTGGACAAAGAAAAAAGATCGTGCCTGATTGTGGATGTGGCCTGCCCATTCGACACGAGAGTGCAAGAGAAGGAGAGGGAGAAAATTAACCGATACCAGGACTTAAAGTGGGAGGTAAAAAGGATTTGGAACTGCCATGAAGTCAAAGTGATTCCGATTGTCATAGGCGCACTAGGTACTATCTCAAAAAGTTTCCAGGGACGGTTAAAGAAAATTGGCCCCTTCACGCTTTTTGGAACGCTTCAAAAGGCATGCTTGCTGGGAACAGCTTGAACCCTCCGATACGTCCTGAATATCTGAGGCTGCAGGTAGTGGCTTGATATTCATCTCAACAAACTTTCCAGTTAACTAACATCAATGACTGAGACTCAAAGAGTAAAAACAATAATAATAATAATAATAATAATAATAATAATGTTCTGGAGGCTGATGACATCAAGAACAAAAAAAATGAAGGAATTGATAAGAACTGAATACATTCGGAGAGTACGGACCGTATTAAAGTCACATCTGAACAGTAGGAATGCCATAAGTGCAGTAAATTCCCGAGCTGTGTCTATCATTAGGTACAGTGCGGGAATTCTGAGATGGAATGTTGCTGAACAAAAAGAAATGGATAGGAAGACTAGGAAGCTATTGACTATCTACAACATGTTCCACAAGAGGAGTGATGTCGATAAACTCTACTTAAGGAGATCTGAAGGTGGAAGAGGTCTTATCAGCATAGAGGACTGTGTTCAGATGGAGAAAAACAACCTACACAAATACGTGACTGATAGTAAGGAGGCAATGCTCAGAACTGTACTGAAGGAGAGGACAATAGACCAGGGGATGTCTAAGGAGGAAATAACCACAAGGAGAAAGAGCAGCCTTCAGGAAAAATCCCTTCAAGTACCTTCTTTGAGAAAACTGAATTCAGAGATCCTCAGACATGGAACTGGTTGAAAAGAGGAGACCTTAAAAAGGCTACAGAAGGAATGTTAATGGCTGCGCAGGAGCAGACCCTCAAAACGAAGTGGTTGAAACACCATATTTACAAGGAGGAGGCTAGCCCACTGTGCAGGATCTGTGGAGAGAGAGAGGAGACTGTGGCTCACATTGTATCCGAGTGTAAACATCTAGCCCAGACTCACTATAAGGGCTGGAGACATGATGTGATGGGCAGGGTGATCCACTGGCACCTATGCAAAGTAAACAATTTACCACATTCTGAGAAGTGGTATGAGCATAAGCCAGAGGCGGTGATAGAAAACGATCAGGTGAAGGTGCTATGGGATTTTAGGATACAGACGGATAAGAAACTGGAACACAATAGACCTGACCTAGTGGTTGTGGACAAAGAAAAAAGATCGTGCCTGATTGTGGATGTAGCCTGCCCATTCGACACGAGAGTGCAAGAGAAGGAGAGGGAGAAAATTAACCGATACCAGGACTTAAAGTGGGAGGTAAAAAGGATTTGGAACTGTCATGAAGTCAAAGTGGACCCGATTGTCATAGGCGCACTAGGTACTATCTCAAAAGGTTTCCAGGGACGGTTAAAGAAAATTGGCCCCTTCACGCTTTTTGGAACGCTTCAAAAGGCATGCCTGCTGGGAACAGCTTGAACCCTCCGATACGTCCTGAATATCTGAGGCTGCAGGTAGTGGCTTGATATTCATTTCAACAAACTTTCCAGTTAACTAACATCAATGACTGAGACTCAAAGAATAATAATAATAAGAAGAAGAAGAAGAATTAGAAGAAGAAATTCTTATGAGATCGGAAACGGTTAAAAATCATGTATTATAAAACCAGCTTTATGATTTAAATGCTTGAAGAAATATGGCATCAAATATAAATAATTGTTCCTGAGATTTGTTTCATTTCAACTTAAGTATATTACCTTCCGAAATGTTTTAATCTATATAAAAGACAAAGAAAAAAGATAAATTGTATTCCTATCGATATATCGCATAGTTTAACTACAAACGCGGTATTATTTCGCTCCTGATTCTAAGATTAGTTTATCAGCGTGGTTCAAAGTAAATAGGCTATATTCGATATTTCATCTACATGAAATTTATCATGGCTTTTGGTGTACATTGGGACAACAAACAACGGTGAATACAGGCAGAGATTTTGTTACCCGTTCTATTCAATTGAATATACGTTTCTCTTACGCACAGTCGAATGCGTAAGTATATCTGATTACACATACATAAATATTTGCAATACATTCGCACATTGAAATACACTCAATCGCAAACATTAATGTCAGATTGTGTATGCGGCATAAACAATCATATATACCTTACATCAAGATAAATATAAGCAGAAAAATGGACTCACATTTGCATTCATACATACATGCATACATACACACGCACACCACGCACCAAAGATCCATACCGATATATATGTATGTAGATATAAATTATGTATATGTAAGTATATATATATATATATATATATATATATATATATATATATATATATATATATATATATATATATATATATATATATATATATATACATATATATTTACATACATACAAATATATATATATATATATATATATATACATACAAACATATGTGTATATATATATATATATATATATATATATATATATATATATATATATATAGAGAGAGAGAGAGAGAGAGAGAGAGAGAGAGAGAGAGAGAGATACAAATTTATATATGTGTGTGTGTGTTTCTTTGAGTATGTATGTATTTGTGTGTGTATCTACGATTGCGTTAGATCACAATTTGAACAGGTTCCTCACTGGTGATCTTAGACCCTGATTAGTGGTCATAACACACCAGAAAGGATTAGCATGATCAGATTGAACAGATAACGCTACTGAAACACAAAACCATTTCTTTCATAGATCCAAACAGATAGTTCTTTACTCATTGATGTAGACTATAGTTCAAGCTGATGCTTATATTGTCGATGATAATGTCGTAAGCCTGTTGCTAGCGATGGCATTTTGTTTATGACTTTGCTGTTTAAGTCGATAACGATGATGATGATGATGATGATGATGATAATGATGATGATGATGATGAGGAGGATTATGATGATGATGATCACGATGTTGCTGATGATGATGACGATGATTATGATGATAATAATGATAATGATGATGATGATGATGATGATGATGATGATGATGATGATGATGATGATGATGATGATGACGACGACAATTATGATGATGGTGATGATGATGATGATGATAATGATGAAGATGATGACGATGATGATAATGGTGATGGTGATGATGATGCTCATTACTATTATCGTGTGGATGCTGACAATTGCAATGCTATAAATACCGATTAGAATGCTGATTATAAATGTTCACAGAAGATTTAGTGTTTGAATCGTTGATAGCATCACATGATGGATATCGTTTGAAACTTATAAACATGTGCAAGAATGGAAAGTGAGAAAGAGAGAGAAATAGAGGGAGTGAGAGAATGAGGATCGCATGATTTTGATGTAAAAATAATTCAGATTGAAGTGTATGTATATTAATTTACTCTAAGTGATTGTTGAAGTATAATGTCCCAGAAAATTGAAGGTGTCATTTATTTATACACACAAATATGTATATATATATATAACAAAGAGGTAAGATGCCAGGTGGACCATAACGCACCAGAGTACTCAATACTTAGGCTATTATAGTGGGTAATAGGAAAAGTGTCAGGATCCCGACGGCTGAGCTCCGGCCGTTTCGACAGCTACATCCGAACAAATTGCAAAGCCAACGAAATACAATTAGAATTTAAGCAGCCAAGCACTCCACGAGAAAGCTCAGAGTAATAATATTCATTAGACGGCATGACAAATTGAAAACTGTGGGAGGCAAGCCTAGCTACGACACCGAAGCAACGAAAAAAACCAACAGTTTAATAAACAAACCTGGACCGCATCGGAGGCAGAGTGACGTTTCTCCGATAGGTTTCTATGAAATCAAAATAAACAATCCTACTTGCGCAAGTAGGATTGTTTATTTTGGTGTCTGAACTGGGATTCATGTTATCAACAGTTTTCCGTTCTCTGCCTTGACCCGGTGTGGTATGAAGTAGCAAGCAATTGTTGTTAGCAGCGGTTATGCCTCAACTATTACGTGCTTTTTCCCAACAACAGAAATAACCCCAGTTTTTGGCGGGCAAATTCAAAATGGGAACAAGAGAAGGGTGTTCCCTGCACAAACCAAATAAGAAGCACTCGACCAGGCGTTATTAAACAAACATAAATGATTAATCAATCAATGGAATTGTCTCATTAAATTAATTAACTAATTATTAGGCCTAAGAGATAATAATACAAATGGAAGTTTAGTAAAATCGAAGATTTGGCTAACGAAATACACTATATGCGTGTGTGTCTGTGTATGTGTGTGCATACATAGTACATTTATATATATATATATATATATATATATATATATAATCAAAATTTAGCAAATAAGAAATATATATCCCTACATGCAAAATACATGTATTATCCAACCATATGCCAATGTGGTTCTATCGCAGGTTAAGTCTAAAAAATAAATGGATAGTCCTTTCTGACATCCATCGAAAAGAAAGACTCTCGTCAGAAGGTTCTTTTCACTCGGAGAATATAAAATTCACGTGTTCAAATTACGAACTGGCGCTATTCAAAATTGTTCCCGAGATGAGAGTGAATGATATAGAAGCAATTCTATCCAGTGCCGTGTGCAAAGATCCACTGCCACTAGAAATAGCAGCTGTCAAAACGACCAAAATGTTATCTCGACCAGCGGAGATTAATAATAATAAAGTATATATCCCTACATGCAAAATGCATATAGGGACACATGTATTATCCAACCATATGTCAATGTGGTTCGATGGCAGGTTAATAAATTTTTTATTCACATGACCTCTACCGACCAATCAAAATTGTTTTGACCAAGAATTTTTGCTGGAGCCACTTTTTTAACATAAAAACAGTCTTGGCGCAAAATCAACTTTTTACATTCACATGACCTCTACCGACCAATCAAAATTGTTTTGACCACAAGAATTTTTGCAACACAAAAATAACGCTGGAGCCACTTTTTTAACATAAAAACAGGTAGAATTCCCAAAACTAATCAGATCAGAGCAAACAGCACGGACACTCTATCTCAAAATTATTTTTGAAAAGCATTTAGAAATGCGCAACCGGTAAAAACTTAAAAACTTAAAACCACAACTGAATACTAACCCATACAATCACTAATACTCTTTTATTCCTAATTAAACCATTTTTCAACTGTGAACAATTTGTCAGCATTTTCTATTCCGTTTACCAATATATATATATATATATATATATATATATATATATGAATGTGCATGTGTATATGTATAATATATGTGTATATTTACACATTTATATGTTATTGTTAATATCATTATTATTATTATTATTACTATTATTATCCTCATCATATCTACTACCACTACTACGACAAGCTTAAATTTGTTCCAAAGATATGCCTCAGATTTAGCATAAGACGCCTTGCACCTTTAATCTTGCAGCGTTCGGTAAACCAACATCACAAAGTGGCTTAGTTAATTTTGTTTGTCTATTTTTCTATGCGAATAAATTCTCATTGGATTTCTCATTGGATTCATTGAAACACTACTAAAGTTATGGATTCTCGAAAGACAAGTTTAGGAAAGCTCTCTCTCTCTATCTATCTATCTATCTATCTTTCTCAATCTATACTTATATATATACATATAGATAGATACACACACACACACACACACACACACACACACACACACACACACACACACACACACACACACACACACACACATATATATATATATATATATATATATATATACGAGGGTAATCCCAAAAGTAAGGTCTCCAGGGCGATGGGGACGCAGTGAAACTGTTGTCATTGATGCTTCCTTCGCTCCCAATCAAGCATGCGCGCGCTTTGCTGGGATGCTCAATCTTGGCTTGGCAGCCGTTGAGAATGGAGTTCTCGTTGAACGCTACCGCCAAGTGTGAATTTCGCGCAGTTATTATATAGAAGGCAATCCCAAAAGTAAGGTCTCCTTCCGAGGAAAACAGGCGTAAAGATCGGCGGATCACTGTGGATGCTCTCTGCATTTTCCTAAGGTTTCCCGAAGCACCATCCACAGGATTTTAACGGAAAAGTTGCAATATCGGAAGTTGCAATATTGGAAGGAGACCTTACATTTGGGATTGCCCTCGTATATATATATATACTGACATTGATAAATATGGTGGGTACGTCAACCCTTATTATTATATATATATATATATATATATATATATATATATATATATATATATATATATATATATATATATATATATACACAGGGTGAATAAAATGAATGGCACCATCTTTATATTTGTATAGATTATGAACTAATGTAGCACAGAGTTACTTCACATATTCCAAGTGATCCCAATGCATTTTTGATGTGGTAAATTTTCGCTTAATCTCTTTACAAACATACACAGAGTTGACTCTGATTACTTGTCTGATGTTTTACTTTAGCTCAGTGACGCACTTTGGTTTGTTGTCTCGTAAAAAGTCCTTCACAAGACATCGAAGAAAGGGTTATGTGACTCCACTTTAAAAGTTTCACACGATTTCCAAAGTTAACTTTCAGTCCATTTGACAAACAATTCTGCATTCAAGAGACATTCAAGAAGAAGAAGAAGAAGAAGAAGAAGAAGAAGAAGAAGAAGAAGAAGAAGAAGAAGAAGAAGAAGAAGAAGAAATTATTATCACAAAAACAAGGATAATACATAAATGAAGATATATGATTACCACCAAGATGGTGACTGAAACTGGCTGTTTCAATCTGCTTCGACATCTATTTTCTTTTTTTAATTATCATAAATGATGAATTATATATGATCTAGTATCTATAATAATGGTGCCGTAATATTTAATTATACACAACACTAATACACCATTAAGGAAAATATATTCAAATGGATTTGATTCAAGATAAACAACAAATATAACAGATAAATTAAATTATTACATGGTTTGTATTTTGTATAATTATCCTCTACATTTAAATTAATTTATACAACTCTGTTGGAAAATAAGTATTCAAGAAATGTTGATAAGTTATGTTTCTGTGTAATATATCATTAGTTTTAGCATAATCAATAATATCATATTATCGACACAAAAACATACATGTATGGTTATATTATTAGATACCATATGTAACCTACTATAACAGCAATATATCTGTTAATTCTACTGTGCTAACCATATATATATATATATATATATATATATATATATATATATATATATATATATATATATATATATATATATATATATATATATGTATATATATCAATCATCATTTTCTTACAAAAGAAAATGTGTGAAACGCAGCAAGGCGCGGGTAATTCGGCTAGTATATATGTATATATGTATATATATATATATATATATATATATATATATATATATATATATATATATATATATATATATGTATTTTCTTGATAAATTTTTATGTATTTCATTGGTCTATTTAAAATCTGTTCCCAAACAGACCTGTAATTTTGAATTGTTGTTATTATCAATAAATATGCATCATTATTTCTGAAGACAGCATATATATGTGAAGGTATGTATATTCTCTTTGATAGTTTGTATAATTTTGTACATAGATCTTTTGAATATGCATACCAATTCTAACACATATATGTCCTAGAAACGATCGTAAAATAATGAACTTTTTTTGTTTAATATAAGGAACTGTTTCTTTGTTTATTCATTATTTTTTTAATAATTTATATATATATATATATATATATATATATATATATATATATATATATATATATATATATATATATATAGGGTGGAATTTACATGTATACACGACTGCATATAGAAGAATTTATGACCTGTTATTTTTATCTAAAGACATGTTTTCCAATTCCATCCCGCTCGTCCCCTCAATCTATTTCATTTCTAATTCTTTCTTCTAATGAAAGACTAGCGTCCGAAACGTTAAGACCCTCTTCCTGCTATATCATGCGTTAACCCAATATATACCTTCCATATACTGTACCCATTGTGTTGTTATTTCTCTTAACCTTTTACATATATATATATATATATATATATATATATATATATATATATGTGTGTGTGTGTGTGTGTGTGTGTGTGTGTTTCTTAAATATAACGGGTACTGGACACCGCTTCTAGTTGGTTAGTGTTTACTAATTGACTGAAAACGCTTTGATTCCTTGAGTAAATGAATAAATAAATAAATAACTAAATACATATGCATATGTTTTCATGTCCAACCGTCTAAACACTTATAGATCTCGAACAGTCACATGACTGCCTTCCTCGGGACCTGCTGTGGAAATGTTTGCAAGAGTATAAAATCGATGGTCAGCTTTTTGCTGTCCTGATGTCTGCCCTTGTATTTGTGTTCGAATAAATAGTACTAAATCGAAACCATTCAACGTGGGAGTCGCACAGGTTAAATTCCTTGAATAGTAATGGTTTATTATTAGTGACAAATTCCTCCAAGTATTCTCCTCTTCGCGGATATTTCTATGTCTGTACTTTTCAATTAAACTTGTTCTTATTATTGCATATTTTATGTAATATTTTTTTCTTTAATAGTGTACATGCAACTTCACAGCATTGACCAGGAATATAGCTTCCTCTCGCTAAAATTAATCAGGTCAATATAATTAAGGATTACATATATGAAAATTATGAGTTTTTCGTTGTTTTTACGCGAGTCTAACACATTTCCATAATTAGTACTCTTCCTCAGGGTGCTGTAATTGCTATTATTCCGAAAAGGACATTTGGTATTACAAATTTAAAATAAAAACATATAAAGGTCTTCAAAATAAAAACATTTCTTTTTTTCATTTATCGCATCATAATTGTTATAAGTACCCTTTAACATGCCACATAATAATTATTTTCATCAAAATGATCAAACACAAATTAATCTGGTCAACATCGATTCTCTAGTTTTGCTTGTTAACCTGTTTCAAGTGCAATGCACGAACCTTAAACAATGTAGTATTTGCTTAAATCTTAGATTAAAAATGTAATAACTTGATGTTAGTGTTGCAATTAGGTATCAGGTATTTGTTCATTACCGCCTCTTTTCTAACATCACATTTAAAATAATAGAAAAATTACAGGCAAACTCTTGGAAATCATGTGTTGAAATCAAACCAGTAATGCCACTTTATGCAGGTGGGATCTATTACGCTACAATTAGTTTTACTTGTTTGTATAAATAGGAACACGTGTTATAAATATGTTGGTTATAAACACAGGAGGATGCCAAGCATTTTTATACAATGGCTACTATGGCAGTTAAACTTATAAAAGATGCATGGATGTAATAAATTGAGGTATTGATATTATAAATTGAAGCGCATATTTGATGTATATTATAACTAATCTTTCACGTTAATATTAAACAGTTACTACTATTTAAATAGTAGTAACTGTTTAATGTTAACGAGAAATGCGAGAAATGCTCTTTATGCCAAGCAAACCAAAATAGAAAGTGTCAGAGCATTGTAAAGATTTAACTGTTGGTTTTTCGAGGCCCGGAGCTTTGAGCTATTCCCGAAGAATGTTTCCAATCCAACTGTAAAATAGTGGATCAACCTCTGAACAACATGTTTGGAGCCATAAGGGGGATACAACGAAGGTGATTAGCAATTGAACCGCACCAAAATCGTAATTCTTCCTATCGTCTGACTCTTTTTTTTCTATTGAATTAATATGATTCATATGTACATTACATGTTATTAGATTTTTGGATATGTTTGTTACGACTATTATTTCAAACATAACGTGATGAAATGCGAATCTGTCTCGGAGGAAAACCACCTCTCTTTCTCTTTCTCTTTTCCACAACTTAGCCCTAGGCTTATACTCATTATTAGGTATACTCAAGCAATCATTCCACGTATATACGAAAGACGTATCAAATTGAACGTTCAAAACCAATCATAAAACCAAAAGAAGTACGAGGAAATTAACGATTGGATATCATTTGATCGCGACGATGTCACCTTAGCCTAAGGTTAAGTCGACTATAAAATATAAATATAAGCGTGGAATTACAAAACGCTGATTTGAGAGTAACATTAAAAAAACTATTGATAAAAGATGACATGTTTCAATCGACTGGAAATACCCGCTAACAATTGGCATATCCAAAATTTTGAAAGTGCAAGGAAAATCAAGAAAAAGAAATGAAATACGTCAGCTGTTGTAAACGAATACGCGATGTTTACATTATTACTCTGCCTATAGTCAACTTCTGTAATAGACAAATATGCATTACTTGAAAAGGTTGCTCTCGGGAACTATACAGTCACACAATTACACTGTGTTTTGGGCTCAACTAGTAAATACCTTTCGATCGATGTCTACCTATAATTCTTTCTCTCTATATATATACATATATATATGTTATGGAACATATATATATATATATACATATATATATATATATATATATATATATATATATATATATATATATATATATATATATACATATATGTTATGGAACACTGTTAGCTTATCGCTAAAACAATTTCTATACCTTTCATTTATATATATATATATATATATATATATATATATATATATATATACTATAATTATTATTATTATTATTATTACAGTTGCATTTATCTTGCTTTATGTTCATACGAGTTATCACCAAGTCACAACCAGTGACCTCAAGAGACAACAAGGTCCGCCATGTTGAATGAAGAATATACATACACACACATGCATCTTTAGGTGTTTAGACGTGTGATGTACTTATATTGACAGAATCTTCCTTAGTATATGGGCAGTTCCCATTAGTACTATCATTTCTCCTATACGCAGGTTTCCTGGGATTTGCGATAAGTAATCATTAGACCTCTTAGATATCATTCCTAGAGCGCCTACAACCACTGGTATTATTTTAGTTCTCAATTTCCACACTTCTCCAATTTCTATCTCCAGGTCCTTATACTTGCTCAATTTTTAAAATGTTTTTATAGATACATTCTTGTATATTGGAACGGACATACCAATTAGCAGGCATACCCTCTTTTTAAAGTCCTTCAATATTATATCAGATCTGTTTGCATCTATTTTTCGGGTTGTTTGGATGCTAAAGTTTCACAAGATTGAGATGTGATCTTTTTCAAGTATGGGAGGTGGTTGATGCTCCCACCAATTCTTTTGATGGGGAACATCAAAATGCTTACACATTATCCAATGTATGCATTGTGCAGCTCTGTCATGCCTGTTTAGGTATTCGGTTGAAGCTATAGGAGTGCACATTGAAATTATATGATCAATGGTCTCTGGTTGTTTTTTACATAGCCAGTTTCTGTAGCAGTTCTTTCTTTGCAGTTACTTTTACCTGCTTTGCTTTTTCTGTGTTTTCCATTTCAGCAGTAAATGGGACTTCTGAAATGTGTAGTCCATTACTGTATCTTTGTGCATCTTTTGAAATGGAGTATGATCTGTTGATGCTTTCGTGTTTCAAAACGAGTTTGATCATCCAATCATGTGATTCCCTTAGATAATCCAATTGTTGCAGTTTTCAACGCAATATCTAACTGGATTAACCCATGTCTTCCTTCTTTCCTAGGGAGATATATTCTATCTGCATCTGCCTTAGGGTGATGCATTATGTGCATGGTTAAGAATTTTCTAATTTCTGTATCGAGCCTACGGATCTCTGAATGACCAGTTCTGACATTTTAACTTTCAAATACTTCTTTTTGTAATATATCTTATTGTAATTATTTAAATTTTAATTAAATTCTAATAAAATTTTAATTAAATTCTAATTAAATTTTAATTAAATTTCTGGTTAAATTTTTAACTAAATTATAACAATACTCTTTTGTAAAGTTTTCTTATCAATAATTTAATTTAATTTTTTAACTTTACCTTTATAAGTAATATAAACACAACATAACGACGAATAATATATTTACATTTTGACTACTCATCTATATAAATTTATTTCTTCTCTGTCTTCGCCCATCTTTCTCTTTCTTTTTCTTCTCCCTCCCTCTCACTACTCTTTCTCCCTCTTTTTCCAATATTTTTTCAACATTCTTTTCTCTCTCCCGCACAATACTTTTTGCTTTCTCTCTCCATCTCAATTATTTGTTCTTCCCTTCACTCTCTCTCTCAATATTATATCTTTTCTCCTTTCCTTCTATCTCTCTCTTTCGCTTTCTATTCTCTTTATCTATTTTCTTTATCTCTCTCCCTCTCAATGTTTTGTCTCTCTCCTTTTTACATCTATCTTGTCTCTCTCCCTTTTACATCTATTTTCTTCCAACAGTTTAATTTAAATAAACCGTTGTTTTTTTTTCCATTTTTCCGACACTCATTTGCATACTCACTCACAAATTTGTCTCACCCGCAATTATCTCCATTATCCAGCGAATTTCAACCGTTG
>OZ024745.1:63314695-63442195 GCA_964016885.1 Eledone cirrhosa
AAATGTAAGAAAGGAAATAATATAATATACATCGAAGAAAACAAACAAGTATAGTACATAATAGGAATGATTTTAGTAACTTTATCTCAATAAATACATGAGTATATTAGCA
This sequence comes from Eledone cirrhosa, assembly GCA_964016885.1. Lineage (NCBI taxonomy): Eukaryota > Metazoa > Mollusca > Cephalopoda > Octopoda > Eledonidae > Eledone > Eledone cirrhosa. The sequence continues at coordinate 63,314,808 of OZ024745.1, forward strand.
TGACCGCAAAACACCAGAAAAAGTCGAATTGAGATCAATGACAAGAAAAGGGAGAAATGTCTTAAAAGGATGTGTGAAGTATATGGAAATGAAATTAGTTAAAAAATGACATGCAGTTGATTTAGTAAAACAGAATATATATGGCCATAATCGATGGATAAAACGTTTCAAGCTTATTAGCCAAGGAATCAAGCATGGCTAGGTTGCCAGAAAGCTTCAAACTGAGAGTAATCTAGATAAGTAAAGTAGTCATGGACCAATTACCAGTATTCAGTCTCTCACCTTAAAGGATAAACTGATGAGGAGATAAAAACAAAATGCCTAATGCACAAAAGAAAATAAGATGCAGGCAATATAATTAGGTGTAACACGAGATGCAGAGTTCGCGGAATAAAAGTCATAAATACCTGTCCAAGGATGCCAGTAAGACACTATCCAACTATGGGCATGATGTAATAGCCAAACGCTTATACAATGCAATCCGTGCAGAGTATAAACGTATGAAATGTTAGTGATATGGAGGACATATGCATACATAATATGAAATATTATAGGTTGAATGTTGCAGTCAAAACTCCAACAAATTGCATACATAACAGAGTAGACATACTTATCTGGGACATAGAACAGAAGACATGTACAGCTGTAGAAATTAGCTGCCAGTGAGATGTGAATATAATGCTAAGGATTAATAAAACGCAGATGTATGCTGCAGATAATACACCCTTACTATAATTTCAGGTTTCTACATTTTATAATTGGGGTGCTGTTTATAATATGAACTCCCTCAGTATTATTCCTGAGAAGCTGGGCTTCACAGTACCAAAATGAGCGCTGCTGTTTGCAAGTATAGTTTATTAATGGAACTAAAAAAATATGTAAAACATTTCACAAATGTAGCATGTAATAACTTCATGTACTCATGTATTGATACAGAAACATATGCCCATATACACCTATATCTCAACACATACACATTCACATAATCAATAACACCCATACCTGTACAAACGCCCACACATATGCATGCATACATACATACATACATACATACATACATACATACATACATACATACATACATACATACATTCTAAATTCCGGTGAAAGAATCTTGGCTCTATGCTAGAAATCAACTCCATCTCTCTCTCTCTCTCTCTCTCTCTCTCTCTCTCTCTCTCTCTCTCTCTCTCTCTCTCTCTCTTGTGAAACTTTATAGAATAATAAAACCAGAAAAACATACATACATACAAGCAAACATAGATACATATATACATAAATGCATACATAATTATACACAGATTTAGTAGCAACCAATCATTGATATTTGTTTACTTCACAGAGATTACTAACTTGTGTGTCGCATGACTTCGTGAAATCTATATTCAAACTCAGACTCATTCTTATATACATGTATGTCTTGATATTTCAATATATCTATGAATAGTGTCGTGCTGTTCGTATTTATAGTGTATGCAAAAAGCATATTTTTGTATCTGTGACTGACAGGCATCACGAATTACATTTAACGTTTGTAAAATCAAGCTCGACAGCCAGTTAATCAATAAATTATAAAATGATACGTTATAAAACGAAACCTACATTCTGTTCATAATGATTTGAATGTGTCCTCAAACTATTACACATTCTACCCAATAAAATATATTATATCAGTGTATAGTATAAATATTTATGCGCAGATATGATTGTGTTGTCAAGAAATTTACTTCGTCGTCATGTAAACCAAGCTTCGATCTCAGTGTACAGAGCCTCGGGTAAAGGAACTCTACTACAGCCTATAGTCGATTGAAACCTTGTGGAAATATTATGCCAGATGAAGATTCTCATAAAGTTTATATATGAAGACTAGGAATCTCTTGCTCCACTAAACAAAATACTTCATTGGATGGCGGTTGCCTTTCTTGAGTTCCTCCACCCTTTGACGTTTTTTTTCATCCCGCATGGTATCCAAAATCACCATCATCACCAAGCTAGCCTAGTGGGGTTGCCACATTCTTCCTTTATCCTGCAAAATCACTCCGGTTTCTCTCTGCGTATTGTTTTATTTTCTTGAAGCTATTTTTAATTCATGGAAGGGCCGCAAAAATAACTAATCTTAACGGGGTGTCTAATGCGAGTAGTGAAATATATGTGGTTATGTTTCAAGAAAAGATTAAACAAACATTTTACTCACATTTCTAGTAATTTAGACACAATGAGAAGATGACAGCCTCAGTTTTTTTTTTTTTTTTTTTTTTGGCATTTCGAGTATTGCTGGACTGTCAGATGAATTCTACATTTAATAAAATAGAGAATTCATAAAAAGATCTATACAATATACCAATTGTTCAACGTGGTTTATTCTTTGAAATAACAAATAATCTCCAAGAATCATCTAATGAATATTTGTACTCTAAATACGAGATTTTTAAGAACTCTTTACTTCTTGGAAAAAGGTCCACAATGTCTTTCGTAGTCTGTTAGAGTAGCTACTATAACAGTTAAGGCAGCGTGACGTTCAAACTGTTAGGTTAAAATTGGCGAGAAGATGCCTAAAATGAAACCACAACCCTCAACTAACGAAACACTCAACTGTACACATCGGAAGGTATAATTGATAACTGACTGATACATTTCAAAAGCCCGGTACAATGCAGTAGAAATAAATAAAGGGCAAACGATGAGAAATAAAACATATAAGTGGATGAAACCTAAATCTTAACTTAGAAATGCAGGAAACTGCAGCAAATTTCTCTTAAAATCTCTTTGATCTCATACATTCTCATCGACTTTTATCATACTCACACATACACATACACATACACAAACATACACATACATACACCGACATATATTAGGTGTATATATACCTATATATATAGATATACATGTATATATGATTGTGTATATATATATACATAGATGTATGTATACCTGTGTGGGTGTGTTTGCTGATGTAAAGAGCTAGGATATAACTCATTTTCCGAGTTTAATGAAGCAAAATTAATGTCGTTTAAGATTTACTATGTGAAAATGATGTACTTGAAAGAGGCTACTACGTGAAATTAATGTGTAATCATAGCGACATTTTACTCTGAAGATGGAAACGATTGTATATCTTGTTTCATTTCTCATCTTATGATTTGAGTCTGGCAATAAAAGTAAAGTTTATTAATTTCAATCATTTAAAGTCATTTTAAATCACTTCATATAAACACCATTAAAATTAATTTAAATACCCTACTCGTATCTTTTGCGGGGTAACGTGCAGATCTCTACACGCAAAGATGTAAAATACTTTGAGAGTTATTTCTGAAGAATCGTTGAAATATATACACCAGATTCTGAAATTAATTTCCGGACCAACAGTATTCAAAGTTATTAAAGTGGACGGTCTTTCCAAATAGTCACTGTCGTCGCTAAATTGACTTTATTCTATGTCAGAATAATATGACTCTCTGTTTTCCTCATTCAATTCTACGTTCTCATCATCATTTATCATATTTCTTCTTCTTCTTCTTCTTCTTATTATTATTATTATTATTATTATTATTATTATTGTTGTTATTGTTATTCCTTGAATCTCAGTCATTGATGTTGGTTAACTGGAAAGTCCGTTGGATTGAATATCAAGCCACTACCTGCAGCCTCAGATATCCAGGACGTATCGGAGGGTTCTTGCTGTTCCAAGCAAGCATGCCTTTTGAAGCGTTCCAAAAAGCGTGAAGAGGCCGATTTTCTTTAACCATCCCTGGAAACTTTTGGAGATAATCCCCAGTGCGCCTATGACAATCGGGATCACTTTGACTTCATGGCAGTTCCAAATCCTTTTCACCTCCCACTTTAGGTCCTGGTATCGGTTAATTTTCTCCCTCTCCTTCTCTTGCACTCTCGTGTCGAACGGGCAGGCCACATCCACAATCAGGCACGATCTTTTTTCTTTGTCCACAACCACCAGGTCAGGTCTATTGTGTTCCAGTTTTTTGTCCGTCTGTATCCTAAAATCCCACAGCACCTTCACCTGATTGTTCTCCATCACCGCCTCTGGCCTATGCTCATACCATTTCTCAGAATGTGGTAGATTGTTTACTTTGCACAGGTGCCAGTGGATCACCCTGCCCATCACATCGTGTCTCCAGCCCTTATAGTGGGTCTGGGCTAGGTGTTTACACTCGGACACAATGTGAGCCACAGTCTCCTCTCTCTCTCCACAGATCCTGCACAGTGGGCTAGCCTCCTCCTTGTAGATATGGTGCTTCAACCACTTCGTTTTGAGGGCCTGCTCCTGCGCAGCCATTAGCATTCCTTCTGTAGCCTTTTTGAGGTCTCCTCTTCTCAACCAGTTCCATGTCTGTGGATATCTAAATTCAGTTTTCTCAAAGAAGGTACTATGAAGGGGTTTTCCCTTAAGGCTGCTCTTCCTCCTTGATGTTATTTCCTCCCTGGACATCCCCTGGCCTACTGTCCCCTCCTTCAGTACAGTTCTGAGCATTGGCTCCTTACTATAGGTCACGTATTTGTATAGGTTGTTTTTCTCCATCTGAACACAGTCCTCTATGCTGATAAGACCTCTTCCACCCTCAGATCTCCTTAGGTAGAGTCTATCGACATCACTCCTCTTGTGGAACATGTTGTAGATAGTCAATAGCTTCCTAGTCTTCCTATCCATTTCTTTCTGTTCAGCAACATTCCATCTCAGAATTCCCACAGCTCGGGAATTTACTGCGCTTATGGCATTTCTGCTGTTCAGATGTGACTTCAATACGCTCCTTACTCTCCGAATGTATTCAGTTCTTAACAATTCCTTCATTTTTTTGTTCTTTATGCCATCAGCCTCCAGAACGCCCAAATACTTGTATCCTTCCTCAGAGTCAATTTCCTTTATCATCTCACCTGTTGGTATCTGGATCCCGTTACTTCTGCTCAACCTACCCCTCTTCATCACAATGACTCCACATTTACCAATACCAAACTGCATACATATATCACTGCTGAAAATACGGACAGTGTCAACAAGCACATCCAACTCCTTCTCACTTTTCCCGAAGAGCTTAAGATCGTCCATGAAGAGGAGGTGATTGATGGTAAGCTCTCCCCTTCCCAACTTGTATCCTGCTCTCACTTTTCGCAGCATAATGGTCAAGGGCATCAGGGCAAGGACAAACAACAGAGGGGACAGGCTATCTCCCTGGAAGATACCTCTCTTGATCTTCACGCTTCCCAAGGATACTCCAGTTGATGTCAACTCTGTCTCCCAGGACCCCATACGCCTGCCTAGCAACTGTCTGATGTTATCTGCCACCCTGAAGATCTCCAGGCTTTTGGTGATCCAGGAATGAGGCACCATGTCAAATGCCTTTCTGTAGTCTATCCATCCCATGGCAAGATCAGTGTGTCTCCTCCTGCAATTCCCCATTACCATCTTATCAATAAGCAACTGGTCCTTTGTACCACGTGACTTCTTTCGGCATCCTTTCTGTTCGTCCGGTAACAAGTTGTTTGTGTGGAGGTGATGGTAGATTTCCTCAGACACAATGCTCGTCAACAGTTTCCACATTACGGGCAGACATGTGATAGGTCTATAGTTGGTAGCATCATTACCCTTGATTCGGTCTTTCATTATCAGAACTGTGGTACCTTTTGTCAACCACTCTGGCACCTCACCCGACACCAAGCAGTCATTGAACATGGCCGTCAGCTTCGGGTGGAGGGATGTTAGATGTTTAATCCAATACCCCTGCACACCATCTGGGCCTGGTGATTTCCAGTTGGTTAGTTTTTTGGCTTGCCCCTTAAGAGTTTCAACTGTGATACTCAAATCAGTCTGTTGCTGTGCCTGCTCACCGATCTCCCTCTGTACTGTCTCAATCCACCCTGCCTGGGCATTGTGTCTAACATCCTGCTCCCATATTCCTCTCCAGAATGTTTTAGTTTGCTCCGCCCCAGGGATCAAGTCGTTGCCTCTTTCTTTGCCCTCAAGCTGTCCAAACAGCATCTTCTGGTTGTTGTCGAACATGCGGTTCTGTTTATACTGACTGACTCTGTTCTCGTATCGCCTGATTTTTGCACTCTTTGCTACAATGCGTTGCTTCAATTCCTCTATGATAATATTTAGCTTTTTACTCCTAGTTTTGTATTTTATTTCCAGTCTATTTTTAGTGCCTATGTTTTTTAGTGTCCCATTCAGTAGTGACTCAAGCTTTCCTATGTCATTTCTCATTTCCCCGATTTGCCCACTCAGTCGCTTCTTCCACCACGGCTCTGCTCTTTCTTGTCTGTTGTTTCCTCTCGCTTTTATACCAAGTAGTTTCCTCACCGTATTTGCTGTTGCTCTGAGGATATTGTTGCACTGGTGAAGGCTCCTCGCCTCAAGGTATGGGATGACTTTGTTTACCTTAGCTGTTGTTTCTTTTAACTTTTTCCTGACTACAAATCTTAGGTTCATAGGTCTCCCACTATCATTGTTCAATTCATCTACCACTAAATTTAGGATGTCAACCGAATCTTGTCCTAGCCCGTCAGCATTCATCTCCTCAGTGGCCGTATCTCTGTTCCAGGTATTATTTATCTCAGTACTCAGATCATTGTCTGCTTCGGGTGGTTCCTCCGTTCTCAGGTCCTCCTCACCTTCATTTCCCACCGGCTCGCTTGTCTGGCATACTACACCCGCCATCTCCAAGCCATTCTCTCTGCTCAGTTCCTCCAGTTCCAGCTCGCTTATCCACCCATTAGTTCTTATTACCCGAGCCTGCCCGGCCAATTTTTGTTCATCTAATTTAAATAAACCAATCTCGTTCCAGATGTTATGCATCCGTCTCCTGTAGCCCCTCTCCTTGGGGTTACTTTTCAGGTAGCATTGCATAACAGTTCTATTCAATTCTTTCGTCCAGTTGGTTCTGGCCCCTTTCCTTCTTCTCCTTCCTCCAACATCAGCAGTATTTGGTTGACAGTCAGGTTCCTGCTGCTGAGCCAGGGGGCACCTGTTGGGTGAGAGTCTGTCACATGACGTTCTAGTCTCCATTTCACCGTTATTTGAACTGTTTATGTTCGATATTTAAACACTCTTATCGAGGATTGGCGAATGTATGTTTACATAGCCATCTGTGGATCCGCCATCCCACTTGGCCCTTGTGTGGCATTATCACCACGCTGTATACGAACACACATAAACAAACAAACACACAGGCAGAAAGGGCCCCAAAAATGAATAAGCATAAGTTTCATTGTAATGTAGTGTTCGAATGTCTGACTTAGTTTTAGTTTTTTAAGTTTTACTTTTCCCCCCCTCTTCTCTGTCCGTCCGCCTGCTTCTCTCTTCATTCTTATTTTCTTTACGTTTTTGGGGTTTCTTTTTTTTTGTTTTTGTTTTTCTCTGTTTGTTTTTCTCGTTTTTTGCTGTTGTTGCTGTGCTGCTTTGGTTTTGTTGTTTGTTTTTTCTTTTTTCTTTTGGGTCTATCTATATATTTTGATGCCTTCCTCTTTGTTAGTAGTAGGAATTCTATAATGTGGAAGTAGCAGCCAGCAGGGAAGTGGGAGACTGGCGGCGCTAGCGATACTGAGACAGTGGTGGTGGTGATGTCGATACCGAGGCAGTGGTGGCGGTGATGTGACCGTATTACTGTAGTGATGGTGCTGTAGCGGAGTCAAGGGGTGGTGGCGGCGGTGATGGGATAGTGGTGGTAATGATGGCCGTAGTGAGCGGTGGCGGTGAAGGTGAAAATGTGTCGTTATCTGGCTGTTGTGTTTAGTGTACACAGATGATGGGGTGGGTGGTGTATCTAGTTTCTGGTGTTGGTGAGTTTAGCTGTCCTATATAGTGTAGCCAGAGGAGAGGAGGGGAGGGGTTCTTCTTCCATTTATAGCCATTTTTTTTTTTTGGATATACAGTGTACAATACAAAGTTGAATATTTGAATATTTGAGCCTTATAACAATATATTTTGGGTCCGAATTTTTTGGGGCTCAAGCCGGGTGCTTTACGTAGCATTTGTACTAAGAGTTGTTATTTCACAAATGATTTAAATATGTTAAAAATTCAAAACTTACGGGAGCGATTTCATGACCTCCGTCACCTCGTGCGTCTTCTTCCCATTATTATTATTATTATTATTATTATTATTATTATTATCATTATTATTATTATTATTATTATAAAGAAAGAAAGAAAGAAAGAAAGAAAGAAAGAAAGAAATGAATAAAGGGGTCGATAAAATAAAGTACCAGTAATGCACTGGGTAATTGCTGGCCTTGTGCCTAAAGTAGAAACAATTATTATTATTATTATTATTATTATTCCTTGAATCTCAGTCATTGATGTTGGTTAACTGGAAAGTCCGTTGGAATGAATATCAAGCCACTACCTGCAGCCTCAGATATTCAGGACGTATCGGAGGGTTCTTGCTGTTCCCAGCAAGCATGCCTTTTGAAGCGGTCCCAAAAGCGTGAAGGGGCCGATTTTCTTTAACCATCCCTGGAAACTTTTGGAGATAGTCCCCAGTGCGCCTATGACAATCGGGATCACTTTGACTTCATGGCATTTCCAAATCCTATTATTATTATTATTATTATTATTATTATTATTGTTGTTATTCCTTGAATCTCAGTCATTGATGTTGGTTAACTGGAAAGTCCGTTAGAATGAATATCAAGCCACTACCTGCAGCCTCAGATATTCAGGACGTATCGGAGGGTTCTTGCTGTTCCAAGCAAGCATGCCTTTTGAAGCGTTCCAAAAAGCGTGAAGGGGCCGATTTTCTTTAACCATCCCTGGAAACTTTTGGAGAAGTCCCCAGCGCGCCTATGACAATCGGGATCACTTTGACTTCATGGCAGTTCCAAATCCTTTTCACCTCCCACTTTAGGCCCTGGTATCGGTTAATTTTCTCCCTCTCCTTCTCTTGCACTCTCGTGTCGAAAGGGCAGGCCACATCCACAATCAGACACGATCTTTTTTCTTTGTCCACAACCACCAGGTCAGGTCTATTGTGTTCCAGTTTTTTGTCCGTCTGTATCCTAAAATCCCACAGCACCTTCACCTGATTGTTCTCCATCACCGCCTCTGGCCTATGCTCATACCATTTCTCAGAATGTGGTAAATTGTTTACTTTGCACAGGTGCCAGTGGATCACCCTGCCCATCACATCGTGTCTCCAGCCCTTATAGTGGGTCTGGGCTAGGTGTTTACACTCGGACACAATGTGAGCCACAGCCTCCTCTCTCTCTCCACAGATCCTGCACAGTGGGCTAGCCTCCTCCTTGTAAATATGGTGCTTCAACCACTTCGTTTTGAGGGCCTGCTCCTGCGCAGCCATTAGCATTCCTTCTGTAGCCTTTTTGAGGTCTCCTCTTCTCAACCAGTTCCATGTCTGTGGATCTCTAAATTCAGTTTTCTCAAAGAAGGTACTATGAAGGGATTTTCCCTTAAGGCTTCTCTTCCTCCTTGATGTTATTTCCTCCTTGGACATCCCCTGGCCTACTGTCCCCTCCTTCAGTACAGTTCTGAGCATTGGCTCCTTACTATAGGTCACGTATTTGTATAGGTTGTTTTTCTCCATCTAAACACAGTCCTCTATGCTGATAAGACCTCTTCCACCCTCAGATCTCCTTAGGTAGAGTCTATCGACATCACTCCTCTTGTGGAACATGTTGTAGATAGTCAATAGCTTCCTAGTCTTCCTATCCATTTCTTTTTGTTCAGCAACATTCCATCTCAGAATTCCCGCACCGTACCTAATAATAGACACAGCTCGGGAATTTACTGCGCTTATGGCATTTCTGCTGTTCAGATGTGACTTCAATACGCTCCTTACTCTCCGAATGTATTCAGTTCTTAACAATTCCTTCATTTTTTTGTTCTTTATGCCATCAGCCTCCAGAACGCCCAAATACTTGTATCCTTCCTCAGAGTCAATTTCCTTTATCATCTCACCTGTTGGTATCTGGATCCCGTTATTTCTGCTCAACCTACCCCTCCTCATCACAATGACTCCACATTTACTAATACCAAACTGCATACATATATCACTGCTGAAAATACGGACAGTGTCAACAAGCACATCCAACTCCTTCTCACTTTTCCCGAAGAGCTTAAGATCGTCCATGAAGAGGAGGTGATTGATTGTAAGCTCTCCCTTTCCCAACTTGTATCCTGCTCTCACTTTTCGCAGCATAATGGTCATGGGCATCAGGGCAAGGACAAACAACAGAGGGGACAGGCTATCTCCCTGGAAGATACCTCTCTTGATCTTCACGCTTCCCAAGGATACTCCAGTTGATGTCAACTCTGTCTCCCAGGACCCTATACTCCTGCCCAGCAACTGTCTGATGTTATCTGCCACCCTGAAGATCTCCAGGCTTTTGGTGATCCAAGAATGAGGCACCATGTCAAATGCCTTTCTCTAGTCTATCCATCCCATGGCAAGATCAGTGTGTCTCCTCCTGCAATTCCCCATTACCATCTTATCAATAAGTAACTGGTCCTTTGTACCACGTGACTTCTTTATTATTATTATTATTTGCATTTATCTTGCTTTATGTTCATACGAGTTATCACCAAGTCGCAACCAGTGACCTCAAGAGACAACAAGGTCCGCCATGTTCAAGAAAGAACATACATATTCACACAAGCATCCTTAGTGTTTGGACTTCTGATGTACTTATATTGACAGGATCTTCCTTAGTATATGGGCAGTTCCCATTAGTACTATCTTTTGTATTTCTCCTATACGCGGGTTTCCTGGGATTTGCGATAAGTAGTCGTTAGACCCCTTAGGTATCATTCCCAGAGCGCCTACAACGACTGGTATTGTTTTAGTTCTCAATTTCCACATTTTTCCAATTTCTATCTCCAGGTCCTTATACTTGCTCAATTTTTCAAATGTTTTTATAGATACATTCTTGTCTATTGGAACAGACATATCAATTAGCAGGCATACCTTCCTTTGAAAGTCCTTCAATATTATATCAGGTCTATTTGCATCTATTTTTCGGTCTGTTTGGATGCTAAAGTTCCACAAGATTGAGATGTGATCTTTTTCAAGTATGGGAGGTGGTTGATTCTCCCACCAATTCTTTTGATGGGGCAGGTCAAAATGCTTACACATTATCCAATGTATGTATTGTGCAGCTCTGTCATGCCTGTTTAGGTATTCTGTTGGAGCTATAGGACTGCACATTGAAATTATATGGTCAATTGTCTCTGGTTGTTTTTTGCATACACGGCATAATGGGCTGCACCCATTTTGTATTATGTTGGCTTGGTAATTTTTTGTTGGCAGACACTGATCTTGTGCCGATATAATCAGTCCAACCACTGATGGGTTAAAGGTTTGTCAACATCAGGATTGTTAGCTCGATCTGGGTATTTTCCATACAGAGGCTTTTCTTGCCATTTCTTAGCCAGTTTCTGTAACAGTTCTTTCTTTGCAGTTACTTTTACCTGCTTTGCTTTTTCTGTGTTTTCCATTTCAGCAGTAAATGGGACTTCTGAAATTTGTAGTCCATTACTGTATCTTTGTGCATCTTTTGTAATGGAATATGATCTTTTGGTGCTTTCGTGTTTCAAAACGAGTTTGATCATCCAATCATGTGATTCCCTTAGTTATGTGGATAATCCAATTGTTGCAGTTTTCAACGCAATGTCTAACTGGATTAACCCACGTCCTCCTTCTTTCCTAGGGAGATATATTCTATCTATGTCTGCCTTAGGGTGATGCATTCTGTGCATGGTTAAGAATTTTCGGATTTTTGTATCGAGCCTACGGATCTCTGTGCTTGACCAGTTGATGACATTGTAACTGTAGGTTACTACTGGTATGGCAAGCGTGTTTATGGCATCGATCCTATTCCTTGCATTCAATTCCGTTCTTAAGATTGCTCTGACTCTGCGGTAACATTCCTTCCTTATCCTTTCCCTCATTGTCGAGTGCCTGATTCCGTCTCCTTCACAAACACCTAGATATTTGTAAGTTTTTTCTTGATCAAGCTCTCTTATCACGTTCCCCCGATCAAGATTAATGTCTGAACTCTTCAGCAGCTTTCCTCTGGTGAACGTTGCTTTGGCGCATTTATCCAGTCCAAACTCCATTTTAATGTCATCACTGAACTGCTTCACAGTGGATAATAGCCCTTGCAATTGTTCATCATTTTTTGCAAATAGTTTCAGGTCATCCATGTAGAACAGGTGATTAATGGTTTTGTCATAGACTCTATATCCATGTTTTGTTTCATTGAGCATTTTACTTAATGGTATAAGTGCGATGCAGAATAATATTATTATTATTATTATTATTATTATTATTGGCGACCTACGTAGGAAATCGTATTATCGTGAGCTCCGCAAAGGTTTGTTATTTCCGTTTGTTTAAAAATTGCCATTTATGGAAAATTTTATTGTAAACTGTTTATAAGCACTCATACATTGTTTTCCGAAAAGGACACCCAAAAAGATTGGGGCCTTGTGCCCAAAATTTTAACTTTTATTATTATCCAAAAATTTCTTTGAAATAAATGGCTAATTCCCCTCTGCACGAAGCAGCTGAAAGCCTTCCTCACAAAATAACACCTCACACCGACACCACCATTGTAAATGTTACTACGTTTGCCAACACAAAAAAAATATAAGCAGTAGCAATATTTTAAATTTGTCTCAGGCAGACATTCATTTCCCGCCATTACCAATGACTGCAGGTGTTAAACCCTCCACCACCACCACCACCACCGCGACAACAGAAACAAAAGAAGAAAAAAATAAATTAACTCGTGACGTCGAAATGAAATCAAGCAAAATGGACTCTTCCCCACCAAAGACGACTGACGTCACCACCACCACAACTGAAAATAAAATTAATATTAACGATAACAACAACAACAACAATGACATTATAAAACCGACCCTCAGTTTCGCCATCGTAGCAAAACAATTCGAAGCGTTCACGGTAACTCAAGAAGATTTAGAAAATGCCAAACAAATGGTAAAGAAAGATGGGTACAGGGTCAGCCCCCCCCCCCCACACCTAATAAAATGGAGCATCGGCGCCTGTGCACCGTGTCGTATAGAACAATAAATGTAAAATCGCGCCGAGTGAAACGGGCATCCGAGTCCCAAATCCAAAAAGCTTTGGGACATGTGTGGGCAAGAAAAACCCACATCAGACGTGGGCAGAAGTATGGAACCGTGGACGTGTTCTTTGAAACACCAGAGGAGGCTAGAGAACACTCCATGGCCCCATTAAAAAGTGACGACTTCACACTCGTCCCAAGCTATTGTGGCCAGAGACTCGTAAAGATCAGAGTGACCCACGTTCCACCGGCCATCGAAATTCCCTGGCTAATAGCGGCTGTCCTCGCCGGCATCGAAGCCAACACGAAAATAATAGCAGTAGCAAAAGAAAAGCAGGAAAACTGGTCCGGATCTGGGATGGAGCTCCTGATCCAAGCGGACGAAAAAAGCATTGAGGAGATCCCAGAGGTAATAGACCTCACTGACGGCAGCCACCTCACCGTAATTGTCGAGGGCAGAAGACCTAGGTGTGTCGTTTGTGGTGAAGGAACCCACCTAAGGGCTTTCTGCCCTCAGGCTAAAAGGTTGAGGCCACCTCTCCTACCCACCCCAGTGACACAACCATCAACACCACCAGTAGCAGAGATGGCAGCAACAACTGTAGCAGCAACAAGAGAAGCAACTATAACAGCAACAACCCCAGCAACAGTAGCAAAACCAACACCACTACCACCACCAGCAAAACCAACACCACCACCACCCAACGCTTCAGAACTAGCACCAACGCCTACACCATCCACCACACCACAACCAAAACTAACGGCTGTGGAGGATTTTCCACTCCCCGGCCTATCACAACTGGAGACAGATTGTGACGACGAGGAGTGGGAAACGATATCCGGAAAAAAGAAAGAAACCAAAAAAGAAAAAATTCTCTTCCTTCCCCCTCCAAAAACAAAATACAGAGGGAAACAAATAAACTAAGAAACAAAAAAGTTAGGACAGATATGCCACCATCCACACCAGCATCACCAACCCCATCAACCCAAACACCAACACCATCACCATCATTATCCCCAGCACAACCATCACCTACACCACAAAAGTCACCAAAATGCGAAACAGAAACAAACCCACAACAAACGCAAACAAAACAAAACAACCAAAACGATACACACTACACAGCATTAAATTTGAACAACAAGCAATTATTACACTACATCCAACACAACACCAGCATCACAGAAAAAGACTACACAACAACCCCAAAATTCACACCACCTCCACACATACAAATCACTCGCATCACACAGAAAACGTACATGACACTAAAACAAAAATTCCCCAAAGACATCGGAGACTTCCGACAAGCACTCTCCAGGAGGATTTATAAGGACATCCTTCCTGAGGAGGCCACAAGCAGTGAAAAGGATGGAAAAGACGTCCTTCCCCTACGAGAAGTAAGGTAAGTGGTCTTTCCCATCTTTTCCACTCATTTTCAACATGACCTCACTCAGAATAGGCAGCATAAATGCGCGTGGCTTGGGGTCGTCATGGAAGCAGGGCCACCTGCTCAACGACCTCAGGTCACTAAACATAGATGTAGTGGCCATCAGCGAGACCAGAATCTCCGAAGCACAGGCTTTCGCACCGATCTTCGGCGGCTACGATGTGTACGCATCTCCCAGCCGTCCGCGATCGGGGGGAGGAGTTGCTGTGCTTTTTCGGAGAGGTTTGGATCTTGCCATACGGGCCATCTTCCTGGACCCAGAAGGTAAGTTGGTGGTGCTGGACGTGACCAGCGGAGACGGGCAAGCTTTCAGGTTAGTGGCCGTCTATGCCCCGACAGGAGCAGGGCGGCCTGATTTCTTCCGGCGTCTGGAGACCTTTCTTGGAACGTCCCGCTCTTTAGTGTTAGTGGGCGACTGGAACGGGATCTTAGATGCACGCTGGGATTGTGTGGGATTAGTGGATAGGAGAGGAGGGTGCAAGAGTCTCACCAAGCTGCTCAGGCGTTTTGAACTGTCTGACAGGTACCGATTGGATTTCCCGAATGTACCAATGTGGACTTGGACAAATCGCATAGGGTCATCCAGATCATATCTAAATAGAGTATTTTGTAGGGAAATAGATAGGTCTAGCATAGGCTGTCCACAATTCAAGATAGTCAGCTACACGGACCACAAATTCGTGATCTGTGTGCTTGACTTAGATAGGCTTCATAGACGAGGACCCGGCTACTGGAAGTTAAACGCGTCCTTACCAGCGCGCAAGGCCTACAGAGACCGGATTAGCGAACTAGTTAAGCGGGCGTTGACGGGGGCCATCGTCAACAACAAGTGGTGGTTTGCTCTGAAAAGAACAATTAGAATAGAGTCCATTTAGTAAGACTTTAGCAATAGAGAAAAAAAAAATAGAGCAGAGGGAGAATTAGTTAGAAAATTAGATGAGGCGCTTAGCAAAGGCATCGCGACCGACGTACTTGCGGCGAAATTGGCCCTTGACCAATTCTTCAATGCAAAGCACGAAGGCTGCGTTGTCAGAGCTAGGGTGCGTGCTCTCAGACACGAGGGGACGAAAGCCGTTCAATGGGCCCAAGTGGCGGAGGCGCGTCGTGGCAACAAAGCCACGATCCGGTCTTTGGTGGACCACGACGGGCGCATGCTACTCGATCCCGGGCAAATGTGTGAAGCTTTTCAGCGACACTTCGCTCAACTGTTCGGGGGCAGTGGCGGGCCGGATCGAGGGATGGACTTTAGTGTCTACCTCGACGGACTGCCGCGGCTTTCGGCCACTGAGGCGGAGTGTTGCGAAAAGCCGATAACAACCGCTGAAGTACGGGATGCAATGACTAGTTGCACAAGGTGTAAATCGCCTGGTTTGGTTGGTCTGCCCTATGAACTTTACGTACAAATGCCAAACTTGTTCGGAGGCCTCTTGGCGGACGTTTACTGCAACTGGCAACAGAACGGGAGAATTTCCAGCTCTGTGAGCCGAGGAGCGGTGGCGCTGCTGAGAAAGGATCCGAACAAGGGGGATAACATAGATAATTTTAGGCCCATAACTCTGCTAAACACAGAGTTCAAGATTTTGGCCAAGGTGCTAGCAAAGAGGTTGGCGCTTGTCGTTGGTGGTCTGGTGGGAGAGGCACAGACATGCGCCATTCCCGACAGATCCATCCACGACAACCTCCACCTCATGCGATACATCGTAGAGAGGGTAGCTAGGGAACCTGGCACGGGTGGGTCTTTGATCAATTTAGATCAGTCGAAAGCCTTCGATAGGGTCGACCATCGTTACCTAACGGCAGTCCTGAGGGCGGCTGGCTTTGGGCCCGTCTTCAGAGGCTGGATCGCTGCCATGCACAGCGACATCTGCTCTGTAGTGAGAGTGAACGGTCGCCTTTCGGAACCGTTCAACATCATGCGCTCGGTCCGCCAAGGATGTCCCCTCTCGTCCCTCTTGTACGTATTGACTCTCGAGCCATTACTGCACAAACTGGAGACGTTGAGGGGGGACCCGCGCGAACTAGGATGCGGAAGATCCGTGTCAGCATATGCCGACGATGTCACCGTAGTGGTGTCGAACGCCAAACACATCGAGGCGATCGGCACTACACTAAGAGAATACGAAGCGGTGACAGGAGCAATGATCAACCAGGAAAAGTCAGTGGGCCTGCAGCTCGGCACCTGGAGAGGCAGGTCCATGCCGTCCAACAGCGTCGTCGGGCGCTGGACGGACGGACCGGTTAAATTGCTAGGGGTCTGGTTCGGTCCAGACCTCCAGACGGCTAAAAACTGGGACGAGGTGACGAGCAGGGTGGCTTCTCTCACCCAGAAATGGGCCGAGAGGAAGCTATCCCTGAAAGGTCGAGCGGAGGTGGCGAATGCGTACATCGCATCCGTCATCTACTACCGCCTGACCGTCGTACCTTGTCCTAAGCCCCGCCTGACTGCGCTGGAGCGTTTGTTCTTTCGCTTCTTGTGGAAGGGACGCGCTCCGATGGTCAGGCGGTCCATCTGCTGTCAACACCCGCTACGTGGAGGGCTGGGCATGCCGTGGCTGATGATGCGCAGACACGCGCTCAGGCTACGACATCTCCACCTCTTCCTCGACGGTGATCAGGTGTGGTCGCCGTTTGCAAGACACGTTTTTCCCCAGCTCGTCTCCTTGACGGAGCTGCAGTCCTGGGTCAAGCGAAGACCGAGAGGGAGCGCTTGGAGGCTGGAATGTCTTCAGGCGCTCACAGCCCTCGACCAATCGGGCAATGTGATCGGTGGAAACTCCACCTTGGCGTTCTATAGGGGATTAGTGGAGGGGAAGAGCGACGACGTACTTGGAGAAACTCTAGGCGTCGACGAAAATCAACTAGCCAATCTCTTCGGAAGGACTTTCGGGCCGGGGCCTATGGACAACTTCCAGAAATCCTTGGCCTGGCAGTGCTACCGAGGAGCTTTGCCAGTTCGGGATAAACTCTACAGGCATGGAGGTGCCGTCAGCCGGGCATGTCCGAGATGCGCGCAGGGCGACGAAACCGTCCTGCACGCACTCGTCCAGTGTCCGAGCATTGCTGACTTGTGGGTTTATGTCGAACACCTGCTGTCACGTGTAGGACGGATCCAGCTATCAGCTGAGTCCAACGTGAGGATTGCCCCGCCCCCTTCCTTTAGCCTGGAAGGGCAGGCAGTTTTTATCTGTCTGGTGGCCATGGCGAAAGAGATAGTATGGTGGACACGTTTGAAAGGGCTGAAGACGAGCACTTACCTCTTCGGTGATGCCCTGATTAACTTTTTCAAATTTCATTTGAAAAGGAAAATCAGGGTAGAGAGGGAAGTGCTCTCTTCCCAGCATTTTGTTGAAAGATGGGTGAGAGAAGCAAGTATGGCCCGAATGAATGGGCCTTCTCTGAGTATGTGTCTGTAAATTAAAGGTGGAAAACGGGGAGAGGGCACTTGCCCTGGTGGTCAGGGCCTCTGTGGTCTTTTAATGGGCTTTCTCCACAAATGTCCCTTGGAAGTCTCCCCCCTATTGGGGAATTTTTCTTTGTTATTTTATTTCAACCTCTGTTTTTTTACACGCAGAAATGCCCATTTGTACCGTCCTGTATTGTCCTGTACTGTCCTTAATGTCTACTTTATGTGAACCCTTGTGGTTAATAAAGAAAACATTATTATTATTATTATTATTATTATTATTATTATTATTATTATTATTATTATTATTATTATTATTATTATTCCTTGAATCTCAGTCATTGATGTTAGTTAACTAGAAAATCCGTTGGAATGAATATCAAGCCACTACCTGCAGCCTCAGATATTCAGGACGTATCGGAGGGTTCTTGCTGTTCCCTATTATTATTATTATTACAGTTGCATTTATCTTGCTTTATGTTCATACGAGTTATCACCAAGTCAAGACCAGTGACCTCAAGAGACAACAAGGTCCGCCATGTTCAAGAAAGAACATACATATTCACACATGCATCTTTAGTGTTTAGACTTGTGATGTACTTATATTGACAGAATCTTCCTTAGTATATGGGCAGTTCCCATTAATACTATCTTTTGTATTTCTCCTATACGCGGGTTTCCTGGGATTTGCGATATGTAATCATTAGACCACTTAGGTATCATTCCCAGAGCGCCTACAACCACTGGTATTGTTTTAGTTCTCAATTTCCACATTTTTCCAATTTCTATCTCCAGGTCCTTATACTTGCTCAATTTTTCAAATGTTTTTATAGATACATTCTTGTCTATTGGAACAGACATATCAATTAGCAGGCATACCCTCTTTTGAAAGTCTTTCAATATTATATCAGGTCTGTTTGCATCTATTTTTCGGTCTGTTTGGATGCTAAACTTCCACAAGATTGAGATGTGATCTTTTTCAAGTATGGGAGGTGGTTGATGCTCCCACCAATTCTTTTGATGGGGCAGGTCAAAATGCTTACACATTATCCAATGTATGTATTGTGCAGCTCTGTCATGCCTGTTTAGGTATTCGGTTGGAGCTATAGGACTGCACATTGAAATTATATGGTCAATGGTATCTGGTTGTTTTTTGCATACACGGCATAATGGGCTGCACCCATTTTTTATTATGTTGGCTTGGTAATTTTTTGTTGGCAGACACTGATCTTGTGCCGATATAATCAGTCCTTGAGTCTCCGATTTCAGTCCAGAGGATGCCAACCACTGATGGGTCAAAGTTTTGTCAACATCAGGATTGTTAGCTCGCTCTGGGTATTTTCCATACAGAGGCTTTTCTTGCCATTTCTTAACCAGTTTCTGTAGCAGTTCTTTCTTTGCAGTTACTTTTACCTGCTTTGCTTTTTCTGTGTTTTCCATTTCAGCAGTAAATGGGACTTCTGAAATTTGTAGTCCATTACTGTATCTTTGTGCATCTTTTGTAATGGAATATGATCTTTTGATGCTTTCGTGTTTCAAAACGAGTTTGATCATCCAATCATGTGATTCCCTTAGATATGTAGATAATCCAATTGTTGCAGTTTTCAACGCAATGTCTAACTGGATTATCCCACGTCCTCCTTATTTCCTATGGAGATATATTCTATCTATATCAGCCTTAGGGTGATGCATTTTGTGCATGGTTAAGAATTTTCGAATTTTTGTATCGAGCCTACGGATCTCTGTGCTTGACCAGTTGATGACATTGTAACTGTAGGTTACTACTGGTATGGCAAGCGTGTTTATGGCATCGATCCTATTCCTTGCATTCAATTCCGTTCTTAAGATTGCTCTTACTCTGCGGTAACATTCCTTCCTTATCCTTTCCCTCATTGTCGAGTGCTTGATTCCGTCTCCTTCACAAACACCTAGATATTTGTAAGTTTTTTCTTGATCAAGTTCTCTTATCACGTTCCCCCAATCAAGATTAATGTCTGAACTCTTCAGCAGCTTTCCTCTGGTGAACGTTCCTTTGGCGCATTTATCTAGTCCAAACTCCATTTTAATGTCATCACTGAACTGCTTCACAGTGGATAATAGCCCTTGCAATTGTTCATCATTTTTTGCAAATAGTTTCAGGTTATCCATGTAGAACAGGTGATTAATGGTTTTGTCATAGACTTTATATCCATGTTTTGTTTCATTGAGCATTTTACTTAATGGTATAAGTGCGATGCAGAATAAAAGCGGTGATAAAGAGTCACCCTGAAAAATTCCACAATTAATATTAACTTCTCCAGCTTCCAGTGATTTTGTTTCACTATTCAAAAGGAGTGTCGTTTTCCACGTCTTCATACTGAATGACAAAAACCTCCTGACAACGGGGGATACTTTGAAAATCTCTAAACATTTTTCAATCCAACTGTGTGGCAAACTATCAAATGCTTTTTTATAATCTATCCAAGCAATCGATAGATTTTTGTGTCTATTATGACAATCTTCCAGTATCATTTTGTTAACCAGAAGCTGATCCTTACAGCCATATGAGCCTCGTTTACACCCTTTCTGCTCAATGGGAAATAGGTAATTTGTTATCAGGTGGTCATATGTGTATTCAGTTAGGACTGATGTTAAAATTTTATACATTGTGGTCAAGCAAGTTATCGGTCTGTAATTTTTGGGATTGTTTGTCTCATCATTCTTCGGAAGCAGGAATGTAATGCCGTTAACTAGCCATGAAGGTATCTTTTCTGGCTCCTTAACTATTTCATTGTAAAGTTGGGCTAACAGCTCATGAAACTCTGTGAAGGCAGTTATCCAAAAGTTTTGTATTTTGTCTTTTCCTGGGGATTTCCATTTGCTGGTTTTTCTTAGAGCCAAGCGCAACTGTTCAACTGTTATATTTTCCCATGTTTGTTCCTCAAGGTGAGCTGTATCTTTCATTTGTCTGTCTATCCCTGGGACATGTATGTTATGAACTTTTTCTTCGGCCCAGATCTTTTCCCAGAATTCTTGCACTTCCTCCTTGGGTGGTATTGATTTAGCAGTTATTGTTGACTTACCAATTTTTCTGTAGAAGTTTCTTTGGTTGTTTTTGAACATATTATTGTCCTTATAGAATCTAGATCGTTTTTCAAAGCGCCTTATACGAGCAGCTTTGGCCGACACTCTTTGCTTGATTATTTCTATCAGCATGTCTATGTCACATGTTGATTTTATAATGTACGTTTTTTTCAATTTTCTAAGTTTAGTTTGTTTAACATGTTCACCTACTTTATAGTTTGTTAAAATTTCTATGTCAGATCGGAGAAGGTTTATTTGGCGATTGATGTTCTCTTGCCAAGTAGATTTCTTGTGGGAATTCCTTTGTTTTTTCATCTTCACTCCACATAAGTGAGTGGTGACTTTAGCCGATGCATAATAGAGATGATTTAAATCAGTAATCTTTAGTTTGTTTGTGATGATAATGTTTTTGAGAATTATGTTAGTCTTGTGTATTATCTTTTGGTTCTGTTTGGAGTTCTGGATCTTAGGGAGGGTGTCTCGTTGCCCCATGTCAGATTCTTTCATTTTCATCCATTCGATCATAATTTCATCCTTCAAGTTGGCAAGTTCATTCTCATTCATTTCCTTATCATTTACGATCTCATTATTTTCATTTGGAGTTTCATCCTGAGCATGCACTCCCTCCACTTTTTCGATCCTTTCTTTAATTTGTTCTGTTGCCAGTGATTCCGCCCCAACCCTGGGATTCGAAGTGTTACAGTTTACCTCATCTTCACTGACACATGTTTCATTTTCCCTTCGCTGACTTTGTGCTAATAGCTTGATCTGATCAATTTCTATATCAGTTAGTAACTTTTTTCTTACAATATTTCTTCGTATATTGGCTAGTTTGTTACTGTCAATATAGCCTCTGTTTTCGGGATGTTTCTTTTTCCAGTTGATATATGTCTGTTCTGTATTCGATGTATTTGATGGGTAGTACATGGCAGTGTAGAAAGCCTCAAGGACTTCTTTATTATCTTCCCTTGACCATTTTTCTCTCTTTTTCTTTGGATTTCTTGGTGGTGAGCATGGAGGGCCAACAGTAGGAGTATTCCGGTTATGGGAGGTCTCCAGCTCCGAAGTGATGGGAAGGTTTGAACCATTAGCTGATTTTTCGACCCCAGTCTGGTTCCTCTCTGAGCGACGCGGCCCTTTTTTACCCGGGTGACGGCCGATCCGGTATGAGATTTTATTATTAGACATTTACTTTATTTTTTCGCGTTTTATCCTTATCCGCCAAGGGGTAATCATTTCGTGTTACCACTTCTAGAACGAGTGTCAACCAAGACTAGAGGGGTCGTTCTCCCCTAGAGACACGGCTATTCCCCTCCGGCCGCCATCCCGGTATTTCTTGGTCACGGGGTTTTCTTTTTGTTGTTTTTTTTTAAATTGTTATTATCATGAGTGGTTCCTTAATGTGAGCATTGCTTGGCTTAAGAATGAAATTATTAATAATTGTCTCCACTCCAGGCACAAGGCCAGCAATCACCCAGTGCATTACAATAATATAATATACGTTTTGTTGTAGTTGGCTGTTATTGTTGTTGGCTATGTCGGTGGTGGTGCCGGGGCTTTTTATGTTGTTGGTGAGGAAGGGGTGAGCCAGCAGTCCCATATTTGTTGATATTGTCGTTTGTCCTTGGCCAGGTCACTAAGTCAATCTATTTATATCTTTTGCTAGCCTCTCCCTTGTCTAGTGATACCACCACCTTCCCCTTTCTCTCTCAAGTTAACAGGGGAATAGTGGTGGTAGCATTGAAGGAGTGGTGGCGGCGGGGAGATGTGGGAGACAGTAGCGGCGGTATCGATACTGAGACAGTGGTGGTGGTGATGTCGATACCGAGGCAGTGGTGGTGGAGACGTGATCGTATTACTGTAGTGATGGTGTTGTAGCGGTGGTAGCAATGAAGGAAGGATGGCGGCGGTGATGGGATAGTGGTGGTAATGATGGCAGTAGTGAGTGGTGGTGGTGAAATTGCCGTTATCGGGCTGTTGTGTTTAGTGTACACAGAGAGGTGATGGGGTAGGTGTTGTATCTAGTTTCTGGTGTTGTTTGGCTGTTCTATATAGCGTAGACAGAGGAGGGGGGGGGGTTCTTCTTCCATTTATAGCCATTTTCTTTTTTGAATATACAATGTACAATATAAAGTTGAATATTTGAATATTTGAGCCTTATAACAATATATTTTGGGTCCGAATTTTTTGGGGCTCAAGCCGGATGCTTTACGTAGCATTTGTACTAAGAGTTGTTATTTCACAAATGATTTAAATATGTTAAAAATTCAAAACTTACGGGAGCGATTTCATGACCTTCCGTCACCTCGTGCGTCTTCTTCCCTTATTATTATTATTATTATTATTATTATTATTATTATTATTATTATTATTGGCGGCCTACGTAGTAAATCGTATCATCGTGAGCTCCGCAAAGGTTTGTTATTTCCGTTTGTTAAAAATTGCCATTTATGGAAAATTTTATTGTTAACTGATTATAAGCGCACATACATTGTTTTCCGAAAAGGACACCAAAAAGATTGGGGCCTTGTGCCCAAAATTTAAACATTTATAATTATCAAAAAATGTCTCTGAAAAAAAAAACATGGAAGTCTCACAGCCACACGAAGCTGACAGCCTTCCTCATAATCTAACACCTCACACCGACACCACCATTGTAAATATTACTACGTTTGCCAACACTAAAAATTTAATCAGTAGCAATATTTTAAATTTGTCTCAGGCAGACATTCATTTCCCGCCATTACCAATGACTGCAGGTGTTAAAGCCGCCACCACCACTACCACCACGACAACCCCCACCACCACCACCACCGCGACAACAGAAACAAAAGGAAAAAATAAATCAACTCATGATGTCGAAATGTTTTCAACCAAAATGGACTCTTCCACACCGAACACCTCTGACGTCACCACCACCACCACAACTGAAACTAAAATTAATAATAACAAAAATAACGATAACAACAACAGCAACAATAACATTAAAAAAACCACCCTGAGTTTTGCCAGAGTAGCAAAACAGTGCGAAGCATTTATGTTAACTCAGGAGGAATTAGAAAATGCCAAAAAAATGGTAAAGAAAGATGGGTACAGGGTCAGCCCCCCCCCCCCCCCCACACACACACACACCTAATAAAATAGACCATCGGCGCTTATGCACCGTGTCGTATCGAATAATTAATGTAAAATCGCGCCGAGTGGAACGGGCATCCGAGTCCCAAATCCAAAAAAGCTTTGGGACATGTGTGGGCAAGAAAAACCCACATCAGACGTGGGCAGAAGTATGGAACCGTGGACGTGTTCTTTGAAACACCAGAGGAGGCTAGAGAACACTCCATGGCCCCATTAAAAAGTGACGACTTCACACTCGTCCCAAGCTATTGTGGCCAGAGACTCGTAAAGATCAGGGTGACCCACGTTCCACCGGCCATCGAAATTCCCTGGCTAATAGCGGCTGTCCTCGCCGGCATCGAAGCCAACACCAAGATAATAGCAGTAGCAAAAGAAAAGCAGGAGAACTGGTCCGGATCTGGGATGGAGCTCCTGATCCAAGCGGACGAAAAAAGCATTGAGGAGATCCCAGAGGTAATAGACCTCACTGACGGCAGCCACCTCACCGTAATTGTCGAGGGCAGAAGGCCTAGGTGTGTCGTTTGTGGTTAACGAACCCACCTAAGGGCTTTCTGCCCTCAGGCTAAAAGGTTGAGGCCACCTCTCCTACCCACACCAGTGACTCAACCATCAACAGCACCAGTAGCAGAGATGGCAGCAACAACTGTAGCAGCAACAAGAGCAGCAACTATAACAGCAACAACCCAGCAACAGTAGCAAAACCAACACCACCACCACCCAACGCTTCAGAACTAGCACCAGCGCCTACACCATCCACCACGCCACAACCAAAACTAACGCCTGTGGAGGATTTTCCACTCCCCGGCGTATCACAACTGGAGACAGATTGTGACAACGAGGAGTGGGAAACGGTATCAGGAAAAAATAAAAAATAAAACCAAAAAAGTAAAGAAAATTCTCTTCCTTCCCCCTCCAAAAACAAAATACAGAGGGAAACAAATGAATTAACAAACAAAAAAGTTAGGACAGATATGCCACCATCCACACCAGCATCACCAGCCCCATCACCCCAAACACCAACACCATCACCATCATTAACCCCAACACCACAATCACCTACACCACAAAAGTCACCAAAATGCGAAACAGAAACAAACCCACAACAAATGCAAACATAATAAAACAACCAAAACGATACACACTACACAGTATTAAATTTGAACAACAAGCAATTATTACACTACATCCAAAACAACACCAGCATCACAGAAAAAGACTACACACCAACCCAAAAATTCACACCACCTCCACACACAAATCACTCGCATCACACAGAAAACGTACATGACACTAAAACAAAAATTCCCCAAAGACATCGGAGACTTCCGACAAGCACTCTCCAGGAGGATTTATAAGGACATCCTTCCTGAGGAGACCACAAGCAGTGAAAAGGATGGAAAAACCGTCCTTCCTCTACAAGAAGTAAGGTAAGTGGTCTTTCCCATCTTTTCCACTCCGTTTCCACATGACCTAACTCAGAATAGGCAGCATAAATGCGAGTGGCTTGGGGTCGTCATGGAAGTAGGGCCACCTGCTCAACGACCTCAGGTCACTAAACATATATGTAGTGGCCATCAACGAGACCAGAATCTCCGAAACACGGGCCTTCGCACCGATCTTCGGCGGCTACGATGTGTACGCATCTCCCAGCCGTCCGGGATCTGGGGGAGGAGCTACTGTGCTTTTTCGGAGAGGTTTGGGTCTTGCCATACGGGCCATCTTGCTGGACCCAGAAGGTAAGTTGGTGGTGCTGGACGTGACCAGCGGAGACGGGCAAGCTTTCAGGTTAGTGGCCGTCTATGCCCCGACAGGAGCAGGCGGCCTGATTTCTTCCGGCGTCTGGAGACCTTTCTTGGAACGTCCCGCTCTTTAGTGTTAGTGAGCGACTGGAACGGGATCTTAGATGCACGCTGGGATTGTGTGGGATTAGTGGATAGGAGAGGAGGGTGCAAGAGTCTCACCAAGCTGCTCAGGCGTTTTGAACTGTCTGACAGGTACCGATTGGATTTCCCGAATGTACCAATGTGGACTTGGACAAATCGCATAGGATCATCCAGATCATATCTAAATAGAGTATTTTGTAGGGAAATAGATAGGTCTAGCATAGGCTGTCCACAATTCAAGATAGTCAGCTACACGGACCACAAATTCGTGATATGTGTGCTTGACTTAGATAGGCTTCATAGACGAGGACCCGGCTACTGGAAGCTAAACGCGTCCTTACCAGCGCGCAAGGCCTACAGAGACCGGATTAGCGAACTAGTTAAGCGGGCGTTGACGGCGGCCATCGTCAACAAGTGGTGGTTTGCTCTGAAAAGAGCAATTAGAATAGAGTCCATTAGGTTTAGTAAGGCTTTAGCAATAGAGAAAAATAGAGCAGAGGGAGAACTAGTTAGAAAATTAGACGAGGCGCTTTGCAAAGGCATCGCGACCGACGTACTTGCGGCGAAATTGGCCCTTGACCAATTCTTCAATGCAATGCACCAAGGCTGCGTTGTCAGAGCTAGGGTGCGTGCTCTCAGACACGAGGGGACGAAAGCCGTTCAATGGGCCCAAGTGGCGGAGGCGCGACGTGGCAACAAATCCACGATCCGGTCTTTGGTGGAATACGACGGGCGCATGCTACTCGATCCCGGGAAAATGTGTGACGCTTTTCAGCGACACTTCGCTCAGCTGTTCGGGGGCAGCGGGGGGCCGGATCGAGGGATGGACTTTAGTGTCTACCTCGACGGACTGCCGCGGTTCTCGGCCACTGAGGCGGAGTGTTGCGAAAAGCCGATAACAGCCGCTGAAGTACGGGAGGCAATGACTGGCTGCACAAGGGGTAAATCGCCTGGTTTGGATGGTTTGCCCTATGAACTTTACGTACAAATGCCAGACTGGTTCGGAGGCCTCTTGGCGGACGTCTACTGCAACTGGCAACAGAACGGGAGAATTCCCATCTCTGTGAGCCGAGGAGCTGGCGCTGATGAGAAAGGATCCGAACAAGGGGGATAACAGATAATGTTAGGCCCATAACTGTGCTAAACACAGAGTTCAAGATTTTGGCCATGGTGCTAGCAATGAGGTTGGCGCTTGTCGTTGGTGGTCTGGTGGGAGAGGCGCAGACATGCGCCATTCCCGACAGGTCCATCCACGACAACCTCCACCTCATGCGATACATAGTAGAGAGGGTAGCTAGGGAACCTGGCACGGGTGGGTCCTTGGTCAATTTAGATCAGTCGAAAGCTTTCGATAGGATCGACCATCGTTACCTAGCGGCAGTCCTAAGGGCGGCTAGCTTTGGGCCCGTCTTCAGAGGCTGGATCGCTGCCATGCACAGCGACATCTGCTCTGTGGTGAGAGTGAACGGTCACCTGTCGGAACCGTTCAACATCATGCGCTCGGTCCGCCAAGGATGTCCCCTCTCGTCCCTCTTGTACGTATTGACTCTCGAGCCATTACTGCACAAACTGGAGATGTTGAGGGGCGTCCTGTGCGAACTAGGATGCGGAAGATCAGTGTCAGCATATGCGGACGATGTCACTGTAGTGGTGTCGAACGCCAAACACATCGAGGCGATCGGCACTACACTAAGAGAATACGAAGCGGAGACAGGAGCAATGATCAACCAGGAAAAGTCAGTGGGCCTGCAGCTCGGCACCTGGAGAGGAAGGTCCATGCCGTCCAACAGCGTCGTCGGACGCTGGACGGACGGACCGGTTAAATTGCTAGGGGTCTGGTTCGGTCCGGACCTCCAGACGGACAAAAACTGGGACGAGGTGACGAGCAGGGTGGCTTCTCTCACCCAGAAATGGGCTTAGAGGAAGCTATCCCTGAAAGGTCGAGCGGAGGTGGCTAACGCGTACATCGCGTCTGTCATCTGCTACCGCCTGACCGTCGTACCTTGTCCTAAGCCTCGCCTGACTGCGCTGGAGCGTTTGCTCTTTCGCTTTTTGTGGAAGGGACGCGCTCCGATGGTCAGGCGGTCTATCTGTTGTCAACACCCGCTACGTGGGGGGCTGGGCATGCCGTGGCTGATGATGCGCAGGCACGCACTCAGGCTACGACATCTCCATCTCTTCCTCGACGGTGATCAGGTGTGGTCGCCGTTTGCTAGACACGTATTTCCCCAGCTCGTTTCCTTGACGGGGCTGCAGTCCTGGGTCAAGCGAAGACTGAAAGGGAGCGCCTGGAGACTGGAATGTCTTCAGGCGCTCACAGCCCTCGACCAATCGGGCAATGTGATCGGTGGAAACTCCACCTTGGCGTTCTATAGAGGATTGGTGGAGGGGAAGAGCGACGACGTACTTGGGGAAACTCTAGGCGTCGACGAAAATCAACTAGCCAATCTCTTCGGAAGAACTTTCGGGCCAGGGCCTATGGACTACTTCCAGAAATCTCTGGCCTGGCAGTGCTACCGAGGAGCCTTGCCAGTTCGGGATAAACTCTACAGGCATGGAGGTGCCGTCAGCCGGGCATGTCCGAGATGCGCGCAGGGCGACGAAACCGTCCTGCACGCACTCGTCCAGTGTCCGAAAATTGCTGACTTGTGGGTTTATGTCGAACACCTGCTGTCGCGTGTAGGACGGATCCGGCTATTATCTGAGTCCATCGTGAGGATTGCCCCGCCCCCCTCCTTTAGCCGGGAAGGGCAGGCAGTTTTTATCTGTCTGGTGGCCATGGCGAAAGAGATAGTATGGTGGACACGTTTGAAAGGGCTGAAGACGAGCACTTACCTCTTCGGTGATGCTCTGATTGACTTTTTCAAATTTCATTTGAAAAGGAAAATCAGAGTAGAGAGGGAAGTGCTCTCTTCCCAGCATTTTGTTGAAAGATGGGTGAGAGAAGCAAGAATGGCCCGAGTGAATGGGCCTACTCTGAGTATATATCTGTAAATTTAAGGTGGAAAGCTGGGAGAGGGCACTTGCCTTGGTGGTCAGGGTCACTGTGGCCTTTTACTGGGCTTTCTCCACAAATGTCCCTCCGAAGTCTCCCCCTATTGGGGAATTTTTCATTGTTATTTTTTTGTTACATCCTCTGTTTTTGTTTTTTACACGCAGAAATGCCCATTTGTACCGTCCTGTATTGTCCTGCACTGTCCTTAATGTCTACTTTATGTAAACACTTGTGGTTAATAAAGAAATCATTATTATTATTATTATTATTATTATTATTATTATTATTCCAGAGAGGGCCGTGGGTTAGCTTTAGAGTTAGGGTTAGGGTTAGTTTTATCATTAGTTTATTAAATTGCGTACAGTTAGAGTAAGCGACCATAAATCTATTTGCATTTTATATGTACAATGTTGTTTTTAGTGTTATATTTATTGTGCTGTATGTACACAATGTCTAATAAGACTATATACTATGTTTGTAATTCTTTGGAATTTTTTCATGAGTTTCATTGTTCTTCAGTTTATGCATTTTGTTTTTCAGAATTTCCATTCGTATTATTTCTAATTTTTTTTTAATCGTGTGTTATCTCCATGTAGTTGGAAATACATTGTCTCAAACATCGATTTGAAAGCACCTATTTTTTGGTGTGGGGGCAAATTATAATTGTTTTTTACTTTTGGCACAAGGCCAGCAATTATCCCAGTGTATTACCTCGTAAGGATGAAAGGCAAAGTTAACTTCATTAGGATTTGAACTCAGACCATAAAGAGCCGTAACTCTTTGCTGTAAATTATAATTGTTTCTACTTTTGGCACAAGGCCAGCAATTACCCCTGTGCATTACTGGTACTTCATTTTATCGACCCCGTAAGGATGAAAGGCAAAGTTAACCTCGGCGGGATTTGAACTCAGAATGACAAGGGCCGTAACTCAAAGTATGGTATCCGACCCTCTACCGATACTGCCAAATTATAATTGTTTCTACTTTTGTCACAAGTGCCAAATTATAATTGTTTCTACTTTAGGCACAAGGCCAGCAATTACCCAGTGCATTACTGGTACTTTATTTTATCGACCTCGTAAGGATGAAAGGCAAAGTCACAAGTGCCAAATCATAATACCTGCCAATTAGATTTGACATGGCACTCTGTGTTTCTTGGCATTTCTCAGAGTACGGTTGTCTTTTCATTCTCCAGCATAGTTTCTCAGATATACCTATACCTTTTCTGTTGGCATTTAAGCATACGTAAATACCGCCTCTGTCACATTTCTGGGTTCATTCTTTTCCAGTTCTATAGTTTGCAGCTGGTTTCTGGTACGTGTTCTTTAATGTGTTACTGCAATTAAGGATTCTTCAGCAACGTCTGAAACTAGCTTAGAAAGTGGTGTGGATTTTCTTAGTCAACATCATATCTATTCATCTATTTAGGAAATTTGCTGTGTATGAGCTTTTCCTACCATCATTTTATTATGTAATTCTGGGGATCTGTTTTCAATTTTCATATTAGCTTTTGTATGAATTCTTTTATTATTTCTGATATTTTATTATAGCTATCAATAAATTCAGCTTCTAATTGCTGCCTTCCCAGAAGGCAGACATCTGTTGTTTTCTCCGTTCATGTTCTTTGTATTTACTTTCCATTATTCTATTTTTCAGTCCTTCATTGGATATATTATAATATAATTATAGTCACAATATCTCCCTTATTACCTTGTGTTTTGTAGTAAATATTACTTTTATCTGATTTGTATTATATTTTCATAATCCAGTAATTGTTTTCTTATTTTTCGTTCATGTCTGACCATAGTGGACGTTTAATGTCTAGCTAAGAATATTAAAATGGTAGCCTTTTGTTGAGACAAATAGATCATTGAAGATTGTTACTATGTTGGTTTCATTCGTTTAATCCGGAATATTTGTAGTCTTGTATTTGATCTAATTCTCTTACGCCAGGTACTTTATCTAGCACGATAATAGAGTTTTAATTAATATTCGTTAACCTTCTTCAAGTATGCAAGACCAAAGGTATATAGATGCTCATTTCCACCTAGTGCGAACTTGATTAGCAGTATTGCTAACATAGATTGGTATATAATTGTTTCTATTTTTGGCACAAGGCCAGCTATAACCCAGTACATTACTGGTACTTTATTTATCGACCCCGTAAGGATGAAAGTCAAAGTTAACCTCGCCGGAATTTGAACTCGGATCATAAAGGGACGTAACTCTATGCACTCTATGCCAATCCACATAATAATACATGAAAGCATATACGATGTGTTTATGAATATTAGTCAAACGAAAGTCTTGCTATATATGTTTAATCTGTGGCCATGTTATATTTAGTGCAATACCCTGTGAGAATGCCAAGTAGCAGTTTCTGGAGTTTTATCTTTAGTCGGTGACATTTACTTGATCAGTACTGAGAAGAGAATAATCCTAAGCCTATATGACATTTGTGTTTGAGACATCGACTGGAGGTTCGCAGTTGTATATTGTGCAAAACACCCAGTCTGGAGATACTCCATAACATGTAGTGCGAACGTGAATGGCTACAACTAAGTAGCAGTTGCACTAATATAGCGTAGTTCATAATAGACATAATAGAAGCTTATACAATATGTGTATGCACAGACATCAAGAAATATGTGTCTGGCATTCTCACCGGCTGGTGAGTTAGCTGCGATATTATCACAACTTGAAACATTCATAGCGAACCACCCGGATGTTTATTATACAAAAACATATAATATATGAAATCATATACATCACTATAAGGAATCAAATGAAGCATGTGCCACTGCTAATTGACACTAGCGAGTGCAGTTAGCACTATATGGAAATTGACATCTCCAGCCGATATTCCCATATAAGCTTTAGTGTAATCTCAACTCAGAACCGAGTGAGTAAATATAATCGATGAATGATAAAAATCCAGAAATCGCTGGCTGGAATTATCACTGGCTAATTAGATAGTTCGTTGTTGAAGGCAAATATGGTTACTTGCATAATAAACATCATATTCTAGTTTTATTTGTATGCTTTCCGTATGTTTCTAATAAAAGATTTCATATATTTTTTTCGAACTCAATACTTTCGAAATATATTTGACAGCTACGTTTTTAAACTTACCCGACGTCAAAATGCATGTTATATATAACATTTCTTCGAATATTTAGTTGATTGCAAATTGAAGTTTTTTATAGAATAGTAATAGATTGATGTAATATTCAACATAATATTTATCTAGTGACAGATTAAGTAGAATAATTCAAATAACCAATGACATACGCAAAAAAAAAAAGTTTCCATATATTATTAAAAATAGCCTCATTTCAGAAATTCTTATTACTTTAGACAGATATCTGGATAATGTTTTCCTTAGACGTTATGTTACTAGTATCAAGTAGAAACTGTTAAATAACTGGTATTCAAATTTAATTTCATATACGTATGCAAATCTATTTAAAAGTTTATTGGAGAAAATTGGCTTAAAATATATTATCTTTTGAAATATATTTTTTTGTAAATAAATTCGAAGACATGGTGAGATATATGAAAGGATCATCAAATTTTATTTCATGAAACGAAAAATTGAAACACCTGCTTTTCTCGCTATTTACGCCTTAAGTTGTATTTCACATTAAATACTTTACCTATACATATGCTGTCAGTATTATTTGAGAAATAGAATATCATATAGACGATTGGAGAATATTGTGTTATTACCCCATTAAGAGGGATGAATTCCCAAAATATCTGTATGTGCGGCTTAAAAACGTAAGGGAACAGAAGAGTATTTAAATGAAGCTCCTCTTTTACTCATCAGCTTCCAAATACACATGAAGACGTTCACACATATATATATATATGAACGCACATCTGACATGACAAATATTGCTGCTACTGTTGAAAATGTTACATGCAGATAAACATGTACCAACCTTGTACACATTAAATGTCGCAATGCTGGTTAAAAAGATTTTAAGGAAGATTTCTGTTAAATCATTGTACACATTTTAATCAAACGAATAAAGATTTGGAAGAAATAAAATATCTTGAATTCCAGCAGAAATGCTACCATATTGAGTTGTGTGACTATAGTGCGATAATCGTTAGGACTTTCAAAAAATATATTTGGGTTAAGATCATAATGTATATCTACCGTTCTATACTTGAACAGTTTATGGTGATATTCTCCAACAAAATGCTTTTGAAATTTCCATGACCTCCAAGACTTTTTTATATCGTCCTAAATAAAAGCTAGAGAACATTTTTAAGCGGCATCTTTATGTTCACTTGTAGCAAAATACAGACAGTTTCATTACTTATAACCCTCAAATAAATGTCTATGTATAGTTATTGAGACGGTAGAGTGGTTTCCTAGTTCAAAACTAAATGTTCTATAACTTTATAAGTAATAACATATTGGTTCTTGCTTCTATTGTCACCGAAACATTTCCAATTTCATTTTCATGTACAATAAAGTAAACTTTTTTTAAAATACACACATAGACCCTGTCACGCAGTGCAACAATTATACATATATATATATATCCATCGTGAATACTTGCTGAAATAGAGCTTTGGTGGTATTTGAGCATTGGAGGTGGTCTAATGAGTGGGGAAGCACATATGAGACAGATAAGCTAAGGAAGCATGTCTTTTATTCTCTTCACTCTTTACAACCTTATTCAGACTCACACTATTATAAATATGTACGTACTCCTTATAACCAGCCAAGGAATACCGCATCTACAATGATTTACATAACGTCGAGCGCTTTAACTAATTACAACATGATTTACTAACCGGAATGACTAGAACTACCAATTTATATACCATTTTTGTTGTGTGGTTTACTACCCACATTGGCGCTTATTTTTATCTCACACTGCATATCATTGTTTATTGTCTCTACTGTTTTCTCACGACGTGTCGTTCGCTGTAATAGCTTAAACTCTATACACCAGAAACCTAATACCAACATTCTTTGTCATGAATCTCTATAAACTTTACACAAATGCATACATACACACAGATTATATATATATATATATATATATATATATATATATAAACGTGTGTGTCTGTGCACGGGTTTATATATGTATATACATGCATTTATGATGGCTGCAAACTCTGCCAAGAGTATTGCAATCGCTTGTCAGATTCAGATGTAGGACGCTCAGATATGGCTTTTCAAGCCTACTAGAGACTTGCAGTCCTTCACACACTGACGACAACTATGAATCTCCCTAGCTTGAGGTCCTTCATCAGGTTACCCATGAACCCTCACAACACTGTGGAGATCATAGTTCACTGGTTCTCTCTGAACATGGCTGTGAGTGTGGCTCCTGAGACCAGACTTGCTCAAGCAAATGTTTCCACACTCAGGGTTCTTCAACTCAATGGAGACACCGATCGTTTCGAGAGATACACCATGGCATTGCTTACGCACATCCCGTTTGATCTTCTCGTGCTCATTGCGTCTGTCCTCAAAATTATGGACCCCATCACTAACCATTCCACGCCAAGTTTCTCTTTCAAGAGCTTCTATCTCCCAGTCAGCCATCATCAAACCAATTTTTTTCAATGAGTCCTTTACACAATCCTTGAATCGGAGCTTTGGTTTGTGAGGTTGTCTCTTACCCTCACAAAGCTCGCCATACAACAGTTGTTTTGGGATTTGATCATCCTCCATTCTGCAGTGGTGTCCGGTCCATCGCAAAGGCCGTTGATGGATGATACTCTCAATGCTCCGACACTCACTTCTCTCAAGGACCTCAACATCACTCACATACATCTGCCACTTGATACCGAGCATCTTTCTGAGACACTGCTGGTGAAACCGTTCCAGTCTGTGGATATGCCGTTTGTAGGCAACCCATGCCTCACATGCATACAGCAAAGCTTACAGTACACATGCAGCATACACTCTCACCTTTGTCCTCATTGTGATTCCTCGCCTGCACCAAAGACGGTCGTTGAGCCTTCCAAATGACTCACTTGCCTTACTAACACGTAGACTAACTTCTGCATCCAGAGAGCAGGTCACACTCAGAGTACTCCCCAAATGTGTCAGCAGCATTCAGCTTTTGACCATATACGTGTATGGAGGGTTCCTTGAAAACTTTATCCGGAGCAGGTTGGTACATGACGACAGTCGTCTTCAGACTGATTGTCAGTCCCACAGCACTGCACGCATTGGAAAAAGAATCCATAAGGTGTTGCATGTCACTCCTGGAGTGTGCAAAGAGATCACAATCATATGCATATAAAAATTCTCTGATCACGGTACTCAGTACCTTAGTGTTGGCGGTGAGACGCCTAAGGTTAAACAGCTTGCCGGAAGTGCGATATCTGAGATAGATACAGTGTTGACAATCTTTGAAGGCCATCAAGAACACCATCGCGAAATACAAGGCAAACAAAGTTGGTGCAGGTATATCACCCTGCTTGACACCATTTTCAACCGAGATTGGCTCAGACAGTTTACCTCCAATATTCATCCATGCCTGCATGTCATCGTGGAAGAGTTTCAGAATGTTCACAAACTTTTCAGGACAGCAAAATAACACACAAAGCCTTCCGATTAACGGTGTCAAATGCCTTGGTCAGATCGACAAAAACTTGGTATAAGTCCATGCGCTGCTCAATGCATTTCTCTTGAAGTTGTTTGGCCGAGAAGATCATGTCAACAGTGCCTCTGCCATTCCTAAAGCCACATTGGGACTCAGGAAGTACCTCAGCAGCAATGTGTTGTATCAATCTGTCCAACAATATCCTGCACAAGATCTTCCCAGCCACAGATAGCAGTGAAATACCTCTGTAGTTGCCACAGTCATCTTTGGCTCCCTTTCCTTTGTAAAGTACCACCATCAATGCATCTTTCCAATCCTGTGGCACATCTTCTTCATTCCAAACATTCACAAAGAGATCAGTGAGGCAGTTTAAGAAGTTATCACCAACACACTTGAAAATCTCGGCATTCAGTCCATCCATTCCAGTGACTTGCCGCTGTTTAATTTAACAATGGCCTTCGCCACCTCATCAAATAAAGGAGGATCAGCCATTGCCAGCTTTGTAGGTCTGGATGGAATCGACCGGATGACCTCATCATCAATTTCTGATGGTATGTTGAGAAGCTCATCAAAGTTGTCATGCCACCTGATCAGGATTTCCTACGGATCTCTGAGCAATTCCTTTGCAGTCCCCGGAGCGAAGTGGTGATATTTGTGAACCGGTCGGACCATACACCTCCCTGAGCAGAGAGTATAGGAGCTTTGTATCATGTCTATCTGAGACCTTCTGGATTTCATCAGCCTTTTGGCTCCACCAGGTATCCTACATGACTCTCAGTCGATGTTGCACACGTGCCTTGATCTGCCTGAAGGTCCGGTCACTCCCGTCAGAACGTGTCTCATACAACAATGATGTCAGCACTTTTTGTTTCTCTTTAAGCAAGGTCTGGATCACTGGATCATTTTCATCGAACCAGTCTTTATGCTTTCTATTGGTATGACACAAAACTCCGGCACTAACATCATAGACGGTTTTCTTCAATGATTCCCAAGTGTTTTCACATTCCATGGACTCAAGGGACCTCGACAGCTCAGCTCTGACTTTCTCTGTTTTCAGACGAGCCACATTTAGTTGTTTTGGAAGTGTGTGTGTGTGTACTTATGTGTGCATGTCATGTATGTGTAGGCGCATGAGTGCCTTTGAGTGTATCAAAGAAGCTGAGGATTAAACAAGTTGACATATTAGCAATATTTCCTTTTGTATTTAACACTTTATTCGTGTTTTTGTTGTTTTTACAACAGTAGAATATTTTGTTTACCTCAGTGCATTACTAATAATAGAAACACCAATGTAAATGTGATTGAAAATTGCACTGATAATAGCTTTGATTAGTTTCTTGGTGATAAGTGAGAGATTTGTTTCTACAACTGCATTAGACTTTACTTTTTACCAATAGTCTTACTACCTTTTCTGTTTTATCGTTCGTTGAAATTTGGTATTGCAGAAAGTTACTTTTCTTATATTTGTCAGATAATTAGAAATTTTGTCTTTTTGTGTTCCAAATGTAATTCCGATAAGTTCACATACTTTCTATTTGCCTGGGCCTAGATTATTTCTACGTGTCCTTCATATATTATCATATTAGAAAGTTCGATATAAACATGGACAAGGTAGATTGCTTTGCTAATTCTATCATCAACAATATACCCTAAAGAGATATATTTTACGACGTCGTTGATTAGTTTATTCGGATATATACTCGTATATGGGTGAAAACTAAAATAATTAATGCATTTCTAAGAGATTATTTGGAATCATTATTGGAAATATTGCTGTTACCTCTAGCCCTTTTGTGTTTCTTGATATGCATTTGAGGTGTTGTTGGAGAAGGAATCCTGCTGTGCGCAAAGTTTTGCATTTTAAAATTCTTCCACAATGGCTGGTACATATGCACAACCACGTACATATAAAGGCATACGAGCTGTGTCAGAAAACTA
This sequence comes from Eledone cirrhosa, assembly GCA_964016885.1. NCBI lineage: Eukaryota > Metazoa > Mollusca > Cephalopoda > Octopoda > Eledonidae > Eledone > Eledone cirrhosa. The sequence goes on from OZ024745.1 coordinate 63,352,318, forward strand.
ATCTGACTTAGTGTGCTGTGTGAGCTATGAGTGAAGTAGGGATTAATCGGTTCTGTCACTGTATGACGGAATATTCGGGGAGTATATAATTGCGATCTCATCTCACTGCAGAAATAGTATGTTTTTTTAGTGTTCCTCATATCTAGGCCGCTGAGCGATGGGTCCAGGGCAAAGAACCAACATAAAGCTTCTGGTCTGGTTGGGGAAAGCTACATCAGATATACGCAGAACACTGCAGCAAGTGTATAGAGATGAGGTGATGGCGCACTCACCGGTTTCTGAGTGGCATAAAGGATACAATGAGGGACACAAGTAGGGAAAAGATGACCCCAGGAGTGGAAGGCGTTCAACCAGCAGGACTGACACCAATGTTGAGCACGTGAGGTAGGTGAAGCGTGGTGATTGTCGGTTGACTTAGACTGATCATAAGTAACATGCTCCAGGGTCTTGAAACCGAAAGTAGTCATGGGTATTCGACTATGACCAGGAGACCCAGCGACAGAACCTTTAGAGGTTGAGTCGGTATAAAGTTGTCAAGTTCAAAGAAAACAAGACATTCAAACGCATGTTATTCGCGTTCTTTGATGTTAGAGACATCGAGCACATAGAGTTCTTGGCACAAGGCCAGACGATCAAACAGCATGTCTGCAAATAGATTCATCCTGCGGCGTTTGCTTCGTTCATTGCGCGAGAGTTGACGTAGGATAACTCGTGTCTGCTTTACCACGACAATGCCCTGAACATTCAGCAGTTGCGGGCCGAGAATATCGCCGTGCAGAAGCAACCACCCTACTTACCTGACTTGGCTCCGTCGGATGTCTTCCTTTTCCCCAAGCTCAAGACGGTCATGCTACCAATAAAAAACACAGGCAGCTGTTGCTTGCAATAGTGTACCACCCTAGCTCCGCAGTGCCATACTGCGGCACCTTATGTCCGAAGTGCCTTATTTTACTACAATATCTCCCCATTGCCATATTTTCCCATCCTATCTTCCCAGTGCCATACTGCTTCACCTTGGCATCTAGTTCCATAGTGTGTCACCCTAGCTCCATGTGCCATAGTGCGTAACGCTAAATTTGAAATGCCGTATGTTCATACATTATCTCTCTATTTACAAGGCTAGCTCCGTACTGCGTCACTGAAGTTCACCAGGTACATAGTCTACCACGCTAGTCCCAGAGTGCCATAGTGCGGCACCCTAGATTAGATTCAAAGTGTCATATTTTCCCACACTCTCCCTCCATTGCTATAGCGGGGTCACCATAACTCCATATTTCCACACTGCGTCACTGAAGCTCCCCAGTTCCCTAGTGTGCCATCCTCTTCCACAGTGCCATAGTGCGGCACACTAGCTTCAAAATGCCATATTTTCCCACACTATCTACCCAATGCTATAAGGTTGTCAAACTAGCTCCATATCTTCATACAATGTGCTCCACATTTCCATAATGTGTCATCGAAGCCCCACAGTGGCATAATGTGGGACCCTAGATGCAAAGTGCCATATTTTCCCATACTATCCCACCATTGCTATATTTACAATAACTCCATATTTACATACTGCTTCACTGAAGCTCCCCTGTTCCATAATGTATCATCCAAGCTCCGCAGTGTCATAGTGCGGCACCCTAGCTTCAAAGTGTCATGTCGCCACACTATCTCCCGATTGTTATAGGGGGATCACCCTAGCTCCATATATCTATACTGTTTCAATGAAGCTCCGCAGGTCCCTAGAGTGCCATTTTGTGGGACCCTAGCTCCGATGTACCATATTTTCCCACACTATCTCCCCATTTCTATGTGGGGTCACACTAGCTCCATATATCCATACTGTTTCACTGAAGCTCCCCAGGTCCATAGTGTGTTCCACCCTAGCTTCAAAGTGCCATATATTCCCACACTATCTCCCCATTGCCATAGGGAGTGACCCTAGCTCCATATTTCCATACTGTGTCACTCATGCTCCCTAATTCCGTAGTGCAGCACGCTTGCTCCGAAGTGCCGTATTTTACCACCCTATCTTCCCATTGCAATATTTTACCATCCTAGGTTCCCAGTGCCATATTGTCCCTTAACAGAATCTGATGACGATGATGATGATGATGCTGTTGATGGTGGTGATGATTATGATATTGATGTTGTGAATGATGTCGAAGATGATGATGATGATGATGATGATGAGGAGGAGGAGGAGAAGGAGGAGGAGGATGGAGAGGGGAAGTAGGGGGAGGAGGACGATGATGATAATTATTTACTCACCTGTTCATTCTCCGTTTGGCTACACACTCACACAGAGAGCATAGATTTTTACAGCATACCCCTTCCTACTTTTTACACTCATACACACACACGCACGCGCGCACGCGTACTAATACAGAGCTTTGTGCAAAAGTTGAAACACTGATTTTTTTTCTCGCCGAAGAATTTTCAATTTCCCCTTCCTTTGTTTTAACTCATTCATCTCACGAACTGACTGACATACGGACAGACATAATTCGACTTTTATTTAATGTTTACTTCATGGTTATGAAATTAATGACTCTAATATATTATTTACACTGTGTTGTAACCTTATAGTTTTCATTACTGATTTTACTTCTTACTTCTTTTGTGTATTTTCAGATGTATTAATTATCATTACCACTTACTTTACAATAAAAAGAAATTAGTTATTTGTAACGGGTAACGAATTCTTTGATTTCCCCGTTTCTTCCTTATTACAGAATCAATTTCGTTGCTTATAATTACAATTCTTATATATATTCCTCTTTAGTAATGCTCACATCATGATAGTAACGAAGAACAAAATGGTAGCTATCATCATCATAAACATTAACGTTAATATTAATGATGTGCGTTTTATCCTCATTGTTATTTTATATAAAGAACGATGGATTGGAATAATCGCTAGAGGTTTGGAAATTATATTTTGTGACATATTTCGGATGTTTATGTCCTAGGTTTCTATCCAACTGAGTTCCATTTTACAATTCATCATACCAGTATATAATATAGTACTAGTCAATTACTGGTGTCGATTTAATCGTCTCTCCCACTAGAAAACTTAGTTGGATTTGCGACAATATTGAAAGCAAGTATCATTGTCATAAATATTTAGGGATTATAGGGTGTCGGATTCAATGTGCTCTATCCCTTGCACCATTTTGAATATACCGAATTCTTATTCCATAAGGTTCTATAAATTTACTTCCTACAAAATGACAGTTTCCAATCTAGCACATTTCAATCTTTGCAAAACGTTTGTTATATTGCGAAGAATCTTTACTTCATGAAATATTAAGATTGAATATATTTAATTATCACTAGCAGAATGGCCCGGCGTTGCTCGGGATTCTAAACATAGATTGGCATGTTTATCCCTCCTTTCTGAAACAGTACAGAGAAGTACGGAATACCTCGGCCTGGAGATGGTCTCTACATTTTGTGCTTATAAAAAAAATTTGCTAGTATATATTAAAATAACAGATTAAAGTTTAAACAAAGAATCGCTGCTTTCACGCTTAATGGGATCTTCTGTAACTAAAAAGATCAATCTGTGAACGCAGAAGTAAATATTTCGAGAAACGTTACACACTATATATATATATATATATAGTGTGTAACGTGTATATATATATACACACACACCACAGATACCGAAGTCAATGTTTTCATAATGTTGTAATGCAGACACCCAGACATACAGACAGATATTATAAGGGCGCGACGTTATAGTTATGTATCTATCTAAAAAGACAGACTAAGAGAGAGAGAGAGAGAGAGAGAGAGAGAGAGAGAGATCACAGCCACTGAGTAACACTGGTAAAGGAAGTACACCAAATATATATATATATATATATATATATATATATAGTAATAATAATAAATGTGAAGACTAAAATCCAAAGAGGGTTCGATAAGGATAAATATATATCAAATATATAAGAACTGTAGAGCAAATATTTATTAAAATAACAGATTAAAGTTGAAGCAAAGAATCACTGCTTTCACCCTTAACGTGTGTGTGTGTGTGTGTCTGTGTGTGTGTATGTGTGTGTGTGTTTATACTTATGCATCTATATGTATATATATTTTATTAATTTGTCAAAATTCCCTTACGTTTGAGTAAACATTAGGCGGAAACTGATTGCTTCTTCTGGCAAATATGTTACTGAAAACTGTCGTCCCTTTTCCACCCTCTGCGACAGTTATGCCACGTGATAATACTCCCACCCGAAATTATTCACTGGTAGCGGTTAGTTCAGGAATTTGTCCTTTCATTGAGGAAGCCTTGACAAGCAGATAAGCTCGCGGCTAGATGCATCCTGGTTGTATATAAATCGGTGGAACTGTGCAGTAGGTACTTTCAAGAAAAACATTCAGTACAACTTTATCTATTTCCTCTTTACACGTATAATTGTTAAATATATAGATATATTGGTATTTTTTAACGTTGTTGTTAAGGTCAAGTCTTTCAAGTTATTCAACCTCTTGTATTGGTAATTTCTTACTCCAGTAATTGGTGAATTCTGGAGAATCCACTCCTATGTCAATGGGATGAAATTTTGCCAGCTGTATAACTTGGAGAAGTGGAATTTACTCTCGCAACTGGCTTCAGGGAAAACGCTGATTAAATGCCCGCCCTCGGTCGTTGTGCTCATAAAGCAAACTTTATTGTGAAAAATGGTCTGGACCGAATTAATTGAATTTATTTTCTTTTAATTTTCTACTTAACCCCTGAGCTCCCTGTGTAATACATTTTTTCAAACTTGGTTTATTTTCATACGGAATTGATGCATAATAGCTGCAGATGTGTAATTGGACGAAGCTAGCGCCATGTTTAGTCAGTGCTAGTCCATTGGCTAGTTCCTAAGTTAGCCCTAAGTTATGGAACAATCCTAATAATAATGGACTTGCTGACATTACATATGTCTGATCTTGAAATTTCAATTTGTCTTACTTACACACACACACACACACACACACACACACACACACACACACACACACACACACACACACACACACACACACACACACACACACACACACACACACACACACACACACACACACACACACACACATATATATATATATATATATATATATATATATATATATAACGTGAAACACAGAAACACACACACACGCCACACACACATATATATATATATATATATATAACGTGCCCTGCTTAAACAAAAACTGAAATACATAGGATCAAATAAAACAGAAACGGGATCTTTAAGGTCTATTAACTGGTTCAACACTGTCAAACAAAACAAATCCAGTATGAATGAATCAAACGCTTGTAATAATGTTTGACTCATAATTGAATACATCTAATCCATATTACACGTATTTTCAAATATACATTTATCAAATTTCCTGGCAATACCTGCTTCCGTGCTTTATGTTCCACATATCTGTTAATTTATGATATTTAACTCATAGTTGCATAACTAATTTTCAGGACCTTTATTTAAACATTAAGCCAAAGAAATATAAAATAATTAACACAAAATATATATATATATCTCGATGTCTGAAATTAGACGTACATAACTTTGAAACATAATCTGCAAATATTATTTAATCCAGGAACATGCTAATATCATTTCATTTTAGAAATATTGTATTGAACTGTCCCGCTCAGGGCCATCAGTGTGTGCGAGGATATTGTAGGTTTCAAGATGTAGCTTGTCAGAGATTAAAATCAATATCCCTATAAAATATTCATATTATTTTAATAACTGCAATTTTAGCTAATGGACTTCCTTTTAAAACACTTTTCTTCGTATCATGTTCCTAAATGTGTGCATCAATTTGTCATTTTTACACATCAACGAAAAATATTGTTATAAATGTTGTTATGAGAAAGTTATATAGATAAATTTCTTACTGACATAATTAAATATCTATGTGTGTGTGATAGTACATTTCTGTGATTTAGAGTGAATATATGTTGTGCTCATGTGTATGCTTATTACTATACATATGTGTATATTTATATATATACACACACACACACACACACACACACACACACACACACACACACACACACACACACACACACACACACATATATATATATATATATATATATATATATATATATATATATATATCTATATACATATATATATATATATGTATGTATGTATATATATACATATATATTTTTTTTTTTATATACATACATATATATACATATATATGTATATGTATGTATGTATATATATATATATATATATATTTTTTTTTTTTACTTGTATGATGAAATTAATAATCTATAAGGACAAATATTACGCTAGTCTCAATTTGTTAATACTTTGAGTTCGACGTTAGAGAGTAAATGTCATTTCACACTTTTCATCCTTATCTTTTATAGAATAAAAAATATATTTCAAAATATAGCCGTCTATTTTCCTTATTCTATTTTTGCATATTTTGAATATATTTCAAGACTGCAATTGAAATAGTGCCAGATTCCACATTAGTAATCTAATTTAAAATGACTTTTAAATAATTCTGTCGATAATGGATTTATGATGGTTACTTTTCTTGAATCCGTCACTATGTGTAATATATAGCTAAACGTTGGGCTCCAATGTGACTTGGAAATGAAGTACGGAAAAGTGAATACTCAGTATGAGGTACATTAAAGATTCAAGATGGTGACATCGTTTCAGTTCTTGGTTCACATGTCTACTTTACTTTCATAGCTAATAACATCAATATATCCACTTGTTCCTAATACGAGGTCTTTGTTGCAAAAAAAAATAATCAATATATTTTTGTAATAAAGATATGAAAGCGAAAATGTAGTTTTATGCAATGATAAAAATATGGCTCTAACATATTGAGAAAATTATGAATTATAAAGGATAAGTGCCGGGTTTTCTTCCATTCGAAGAAATATGTTTCATCATATCTTAAAATCCATGGGGATATTTACTTAATAGCTGGGAAGAGAAAATAAATTTTGAAATCTTTGACATTTTCAAGAGCCATAGGGTTAAAATAGCTTCAAAGACTCTGGAGAACCAACAAACTGGGAGGAATAGGAATTCTCATTCTCTGGTGTTGTCCAATACAAAATATTTTGGTATAACTTTAAGCCAGGATTTGTGAAATTCTAGGTCATTTAACTCATGACGCGAATGAAGTTATATATTTTTTCATCAAGATATGTCTGAACATATTTTATTGAATATAAAATAGAAAACTATTTAGCTGTTTTCTATTTTGTATGCAGGTGTTGGAAGACTATTCAGAGAGATACATGATTTAATGTTAAGCTGATATCTTGCATATAACTGACAAATAATATCTCAGAAACAATTCGAGAGATTAACATAAAACTGTAAAAATTTGAAAGATTTTTTTTTCGATCCGTTAATTATTTTACCATGATCTTGATCTCCTTTTTTTTCAGATCTTTCGAAGAAATGGACGAAATTGATAACGATGGTATTCTTGAAATTCTTTCTGAGTTCAAAAGAAACGCAGCAGCAAATTGTTCAACCCAAAATTTCTTCAATGAAAAAATACGCAATAAAAAATAGTTTTCTCAAAATATGACCGCGTATTTGAGGGAAACCGTATCTTCAAAATACTATAATTCAGTAACTTCGAAATTAGAACATTAGGCATTACTATTGAATAAAAAAGCATGAACAGCAGATTTATTAACAGATAATTGATTAGTTTATTAAGGTTTAAAAATTTCTATACTTATATTTTCCCAGGAAAATACACATTGGAAGGTTTCAAATAATACAAACTGCTGAACTACTCATCTACTCTCCCATAATATTTTGTGATACATTGAAATACTGATACATCAAATCATGAGTTGTAATATACCCGTCTCGTGTAAAGTTCAATTAGAAGGATTTTGCATGAAACTGCTCTCGTGATAAAAGTGGTTTTCTCGTTTCCATTATAGAGAACTGTGTTAAATCTTCTTGGATTTATCCTAATGTATAATTTCACAGCCAATCGGATGAGGCTTGCATGTGAATAAGCTCGAAATAGTTGGCAACTGAAGTTTCAAACATGCACTAACAAATTTATAAGACAGCAATGATGTCTTTTGAGCTAAACTTAAATGTAGATGATTTGAAAATGAAACATGATATTCTTGCATTATTCCATTGCAATGTCTCAGTATACAAAGTGTGGAGTTCACTGATGCCACAATGTTATATTGTCCCGTTGAATTCCAAAACACGTTGGTACCCTGTGGAATGCTGCTACACCTTTGGAAACTCAAGGCTTGTATGTTCGTTATATCATGCGATCTTGATTCAAGAAGATACACTTTTGCTCATAGAATATGTTCATGATCTCTGGTGGTAAAAGTAAAGAGGGCTGCAGAGAGAGATAGAGGGTGAATGCGGAGGAGAGATTCGCACAGATCAGCGCAATTGTTAACACAGTCACCCTGCACTCAGAGTTTATGGGTTTGAATTACTTATTAGGTAACATAGCAAATTTTGTCTACTGTTAATTATAGTCTTCGAATATTATTGTTACACATATTTATGTTTGGAAACTGCATTTAACATAAGAATAATTTAAACAGTTGTAAGGTATGTGCAGCTATGGTATATTCGGCAATTCAATTCCGTTCTACTATATTTAGCCTTCTGATCACGAATGTATTCGAATGGAATATATATATATATATATATATGTAGATAAATCTACCAAGAGTTTACGGTAGTGTCCAATCCGTATGAAGAACTCAATGTATTCCGGATATCATGGAAAGAAGAGATGTAATGAAAAATCACTTTCGGTGAAAGATAAACGGTATACAGAGTCAAGATAAAATATTAAACAAATAATGAATAAAACAATGAAACAGTTCCTTATATTAAACAAAAAAAGTTCATTATTTAACGATCGTTTCTAGGATATATATGTGTTAGAATTGGCATGCATATTCAACAGATCTATGTACAAAATTATACAAAATTATACAAACTATCAAGATTAAATATACATACCAACACATATATACGCCGTCTTCAGAAATAATAATTATTATTTCTGAAGACGGCGTATATATGTGTTGGTATGTATATTTAATCTTGATAGTTTGTATAATTTTGTATAATTTTGTACATAGATCTGTTGAATATGCATGCCAATTCTAACACATATATATCCTAGAAACGATCGTTAAATAATGAACTTTTTTTGTTTAATATAAGGAACTGTTTCATTGTTTTATTCATTATTTGTTTAATATTTTATATATATATATATATATATATATATATATATATATATATATATAAACAAATATATTAGGTGGACCATAACGCACCAGAGTACTCAATACTTAGGTTAGTGGAGTGGGTAATAGGAAAAGAGTCAAGACCCCGACAGCTGCGCTCCGGCCGTTTCGACAGCTAGATCCGAACGTAAAACTGTAGGAAGTAAAAATAGCTGTAAAATGGTAGACTGTTATGATCGTCATAGAACCCGCACACACCCGTATATATGTGTGTGTGTGTGTGTGTGTGTGTGTGTGTCTGTGTGTGTGTGTGTGTGTGCGTGCGTGTGCGTGCGCGTGTGCGTGTGCGTGTAGCTACATGCTGTCTACAAATTCTCTTAAACTTGGCATTAATGTTACAATGAGATTTGATGTAACTTTATCTTCAAATTTAATTAATTTGCCTTTCATCCTTACGGGGTCGATAAAATAAAGTACCAGTAATACACTGGGGTGATAGCTGACCTTGTGCCAAAAGTAGAAACAATTATTATCTAATCTATGAGATTGACCATCCACGATCTTCACTTATATTCTATACTTATTTAATCGCCAACTTGCCAGAAAAATAAATGTTACTACACATTAAACCAGTATTTAGACAACGGTAACTTGTATACCCGATACGTGATAAAAACTGAGATATAATACTTACTACATTTACTTGATAAATACTTTAGTATAACATGCCTCATATTCATCAGGAAAACACTACAATAAAGTTTCTGTCTAACATTGATCTAATACGCTGAGTGGTATGTCATACCATATTTATCAGTTAGCAAGTAATGTACAAATTTACTTTATTCGAGGCCTTTAGTAGTGAGGACTATTTGCTTCGAGGATATTCATGATATCGATAAAGACAATAGAAATCTACAACATTATCGCAGATATATTGAACACAATCCCCAAATTTGCTTCAGGATTATTAGTGGTCATACTACAATAATTACATAAAATACACAGCAATTGAGATTTCGCTCTGAAAACTAGATATATATCAACAGAATGCTATAATGACGTTATCTCATGGCTGATATCAGATGAAACAGTACGTTCTGCGACACGTAAAGTCTCGCACTGCAATCCACCTACTAGAACATATTTAGTGCTCCATCATTAAAACTTTATCTAAACTTTTCCTTCACAGCTGATGCAAGAAACGGATTCAATTAGAAATAGTTGATTCACTCTTACGTGGGAATTATCTTAGAAAAGTAAACTTTCCTTTCATTGTGACAAAAACGATTTTTCTCTTGTGGTAGATGATAATAAATACAAATTGGATATTGCAGTATTGAAAGTATGCGCTGCACACATCAACATCAAAGGTGGAAAGAGAAAAATATGGTTATTTGATGTACGACAAATAAGTCAAACTACGTTTTACAAAGTTAAATATCACTGGCTCTAGTCAGATAATATATTATAGAACAAGGCACTAAACATGAATACAAAGAAATGCAGAAAGATAAAATAAGATTTTTAAAATTCTACTGGAAGTTTTTAACGAAAATAAAACAATAAAATGTCAAAATAAGTTAACAATTTTTTTTTTTAAATGAGGGATCCGATGGAATAATGTGTTAAAATGTTCAGCACAAATAAGCAGATAAAAATAGAGTGAGAAGCGATATATTTTCATCGAAAAAAACTGGCACCAAATATATTAAGATTAAAAGATTATAAGAATTGGATGCATGCATGTGAGTACGTATGTATTTTCCATAAAATATTGTCTTCTATGTTTCTGATTTAAGTATAGTCAAATAAATGAATGCCATTGTTGTACGAAAGTCTGTGGTTGGTAAACAAATATGTATATATAGTTGCGACGTATAATTATAAATAACACAAACCAGGTTTACCCTGTCCAGTTTATAATATTTTTGAATGAGTTCAAGTAAAATATACTTGTGTAATCCCAAACATCATTTGGGATTTAATTCATATTAACATATCAAACACGAGGAGTTTTGGGATTGTCTGACACTTGATTCGTAAAACGAATGCAGTCTAAGGCAAACGTGCTTTGCTTCACATTAAATACTCTTCGAAAGGAATCTTGGTGAACCAGATAGCGTTCAGAATATTTCCAACATACATATGTACATATACATGCATACATATACTTTACACACTCACACACACACGCACACACGCACACACATACATACACACAAACACACACACACACACATGTATGTATATATATATATATATATATATATATATACATATATATAAAAATAACAGATTAAAGTTTAAGCAAATTATCGCTGCTTTCATCCTTAATGGGAACTTCTGAAACTAAATAAGTATTTGCTCTAGGGTTTTAGATATATATATTTATCCTTATCGAGCCCTTGGATTTTAGTCTTCACGTTTATTACCATTACTATATATATATATATATATATATATATATATATATATATATATATATATATATATATAAAGAATGAATAATAACAGGTAGACATCATAAAAAGGTAATTTATTCCGTGTGCTTACAAATGTTTCCACGGTGGTACTACAGCGTAGTTATGCTATGTGCAAATTTACAAGAATTTGCAGAACTCAAATATCCAATGCTGTGACCACTGTATCCTCAGAGCAGAATGGTAAAATGTACAATGTAAATACCCTTAAGTGGGGTTGTTGGGGAAGATAGAGTAGAAAAGGAAGAGAGAAAAGTAGGGGAGAGGGAGAGAGAGAGAAAGATATGCAGAGGTTGGAGAAGTAGGAGAGAGTGGTTTGTAGATATCTTAATCAAAATGTTATGGTAGGGGTTTTATTATACTGGTTACTTTTGGAGAGATGCGTTGATAGTTAAGGTCGGAATTATTTATTGCCCCAGAGGGCAGGTTCATAGATGTGGAGAGGGAGGTAGGCCAAAGGCGAGAGAGAGAGAGAGTGTAATGGATGTAGAGAGAGAGGTAGAGAGGGGACAGACGAAGTTTATGTGGTGAGTGAACTTTGGGTTTGTAGTAGTAATCTGTGAATTGCACTGAGTTACCATTTATAGTGATAAGCAGTGTATTGTCTTGTAGTGTGTAGTGTGGGAGAAGAGAGGGTGGTTAGCTAGAAAGCGATGTTATAGTTACGGGTTCGAATGTTAAGTTATTTTATAGTGAGAGAATTTAGCTTTTAGTTTGTGGTTGCAGTATAATGATCGTTCAATTCTATCGTTAAGTAGTTTGTTTTTGGATTTTAATATGTAAAAGAGTTCAAGGTTACATAACCTGCAGTATTTCAATCCACTCCGATATGCACTTGCGCTGGAAAGTATATCCCATTTTAAGGTGAACTGTTGGTTGCGTTCACGGAGTTGCCAGGTTTTGTTGGCGAGCGTGGTCACAAAACGGTGATTAGGATGTTTGATTGAGAATCGATGACGGTACCAGCGAGATTTAAACGAGGTGGTGGTAGATCCGATATAATACCATTTCTGGTCGTTCGATTCAACCGTGCATTGGTAAACAATGTTGGACTTTAGGCATTCATTTTTCAATGGACATCTTTCAGGTAGATGGCAGTTACATTCTTTGTTGTGGGTAGCGGGTATACCATGGATAGGTTGTGATAGCGGTACAGGTGGATTGTGTAATACCCGTCTCCCATTTAGTGGTTGGGAGGCAGATATTACGTTCTGCCCATCTGTTACTAAAATGTTTTGTTTTGTAGAGTTGTTTAATTGCCTTAAGTTAAGTTCTTTTATGTATGCTTCAAGGTTTGGTGCCGTGGAGTATGATAGTCTAATAGTTTTAGAGTTCAGAATTTTGCTGTATTTATGGGAACTAGGGAAATGTTTGTTGATTAACTTAAATAATGAAAGAGATAGTTTTGTACTAATCGAGGCATTAAAAATAGGATTGTACCAGATATACTTTCTACAACGTGATTTATTTAGTGGTGATTTTCTATTATTAGTATGTCTGGTAGTACTGTGTGTGTGCGCTTGTATTTTAGTCCCCCGGTTACGTATTCCTTGATTTCGTGTAGAGCTATGTATGTTATGGAAATTCCTATCAATGTATTCTATTGTATCCCGGCGGTCGGTCTTGCTTAATGCATTATTGTAGTATTCAGCGTGTTCACTAAAAATATCAGAGTTAGACGATAGGCGAGAGATTCTAAGAGAAATACTCCGGGGAACTGATTTGATCATGGAGAGTGGGTGGTTTGAGTTAAAGTTAATATACGTAAGGTTCTCATTCATCTTGTGGAAGGGTCGTATCTGTCCGGTATTTAAATTAAGAGTTACGTCCAGAAAGTTTACTACTTTAAGATTGTATTCGTATGTTATTTTTAGACCCAGTTCACTAAATGATTTTCTAATATTTTTCCGTAGCCTTTCAAGATTTTGGTTATTCAAGTTATTAACTAATAAGAGCCCGTCAACTCTGTATATCCCCCCCCCCCCTGTAGATTACTAAATTTACTATGTAATATGTGGGCTATGTAAATTCCCACGAGATCCGTGACCTCCGCGGAGTCGTTGGAACCCATGGTAATGTCGAAATTTGTGGGTCTGTTCTTACGTTCCCAGTAGCAGTTATCAAACTTAATAATGGTTTTTCTAGCCTCGAGAATAATATTAATTTCGTCCTCCGTTAGGTCGGAATTGACCCTAGCAAACGATAGAGCCTTACGTAAAGTGCTTGGTGAGATGGAAGAGTAGTATTCGTCTATATCAAATTGTATAAACTTAGATTTATTCTTATTCTTAACGTTATTAAACCAGCGAATTGCTTCGCTAGTGTTGCCCCATAATTTAATTTCAATTTTCTTTTTCACTTGAGTTATTACTCTGTCAAGTATGTGTTTGCTAATTTTTCCTATGTCTGATTTAGAAGGGCATATAAGTCTAATCTTAGGGTTAGAGTCAAAATTTACCTTATGGTCCTTCAGGTTGAAGGTGGGGGTAGCGGGTATAATCGGCTCGGTTCTATCGTCTATCTTGAGATTCTTCACCACTTTATATGCTTCGTTGTTAATATTTGGTAGCGTAGTTTCATTTGTTTTTCTATATTTTTTGTGTAGTTCGTTGCGTATGAAGTTATTGTACGTATCGATATCCATGGCATACACGTTAGAGGTCTTGTCAGCTTTCACAACAATTCCATTGGTATTTTTCAATCTTCGGAGTAGTGCTTTCATGTTGCTCTGCAGCTCATTATTTCTATGTTTGTTGAACTTCATGTTCATGGTCGTGGGTAATCCTATACCTAATATATATATATATATATATATATATATATATATATATATATATATATAGTAATAATAATAAAATTGAAGACTAAAATCCAGAGAGGGCTCGATAAGGAAAAATGAAATAATATATGTTTAAATACAATGAATATATGAAAGCCTCATCATGAGAAAAAAATATTTTCACTATGAAACATTATTTCTCTATCTGGAAATCAGTCAAAGTATCAAATATATGTCAGTAGCGTTGAGAATACCAGGCAGTTGTTTAAAGATTCGTTAATCTCTCATCAGTGACATTGAGGTTAAAACAGGTTTTGTGTGTGTGTGTATGCTTATGAATTAAAAAAATATGCAAATATGGGGTGTGTGCGTATGTATGTGTATAAATGTATGCATATATTTATATATGTATGTATATATATATATATATATACACACACACACACACACACACACACACACACACACATCACATATATATATATATATATTCATAAACATATACTCTTACAGCTGATACAGACCAACAAAATACGCACACTCTACTTTTCCCTTCACAACTTTGTATACACAAAAACACACTCTTTTACTTACATATACACACACATATCCTCTTAGCTTCGTACGGACGTATATTAACACACACACACACACACATACACTCCCAGTTGCAAACCACATACGGATATATACATATATAAAGAGAGTGTGTAAAGAGCCCTTTTGCCTTCACTTATTCAAATGGTTCCATAGAAGACATATTTACTCATTAAATCCGAATGTTGTTTTGGCTAGAGGTGGACCTACACATGTTAGCTTTTCACACACGATTTGTCTTATGATTGTTTGATCCTGCAATCATATATTTTATTCTGTTTTATACAGAAGGAAATTCATTCATACGTATATATATATATATATATATATATATATATATATATATATATATATATATATAATGAAAAATTTGAACAGGGACAGAACAGAGAGGCAGTACAATAAATGTTTATTAAATTCACGCTCAGGAGAGTGGGGGGTAGGTGGGGGACGACGTTTCGGGCATAAGCCCTTCCTCAGGTGAGAAGTGTGTGGGAACAGAGTTCAAAAGGTGTGTAGGGGAGTGGTGGAGAGACATATAGCGAAAGGAAACGGTGCGAATGAAAAATTAACAAATAAAGACAAAAAATATAAAAAATAAAAATAAAGCATGATCAAAATACAAGGAATGAGAAAATTTAAAAATAAAGGCATGATCAAAATAAACTGAAATTAAAAAGGGGGTAAACAGGTGGTGGCGGGTGGAGTGGGGAGAGGGAGACGGGGTGTCCGAGCGGGGAGGGATGAAGGTGGTGTGTGTGTGTAGGTGTGCGTGAGTGTGTGTGTGTGTGTATGTGAAAGTGAGGGTTGGGGGAAGAACGGGGTTGCATGTTCAGGAAGAGGTGTGTGTGGGGGGTGTTTTTGTGGGTCGGAGTGTCTGACGTGTGTGGATAGGGGGGCGGGGGGAGAGGAATCAGGAGGCTGAGGGTGTAAATATGTGGTGGGAAGCACGTGTGTGTGGGGTTTAAGCGTGTTGTGGGTGTGGGTGGCGTGTGGAGAAAAAAAATGTTGGGGGGTGTGTGTGTGGGTGAGTTATATAGGTGATGATGTAAGAGGATAATTGAAAAGTTGGTAAGTTGCAAGGATGTTTGGAGATTTGGTTATAAGTCAATTTCTGCGTGTGGGTAATCCATGAACCGGTGGTCGGAAGAGGAGAGATGTGGGGTGCGCGCGCAACAGGAAGTGGTCAGCAGTGGGAGTGCTGTGGTCAGTTGGTGCTGGGAGGTGGTCAGAAGGGCATAGCAGCAGTCGGTGGAATGGTAGGGAGGCGAGGATGGGTAGGTGTGAGAGTTGGAGTGAGGAGGGTGTGTGTGTGTGTGTGTGTGTATTAGTAGGGGTGTTAGTGGGATGAGTGAGTGTGGAGCGGGGGTGTGGGTGGAGCGGGGAGAGAAGGGTGTGTGTGGTTCTATGGAGGGAGTGTGGTGTACTGGTGTGTGTGTAGTTTGGTGAAGAGGTGTTAGTGGGTGTTAGTATACGGGAGGTGGGGAGGGGTGGAATGCAGGTGTGAGTGGGGGTTAGTGGTGGTAGGGTGTGTAGAGTTGGTGGTGTACGAGGGTGTGTGGGTACGTGTGCGTGGGGTTGGGGGGTGTTAGTGATGTTAGTTGCGTGTGGGGTGGGTGGTGTTAGTGGGTGCGTGTGTGCGTGTGATAAGGAGGGGGGAGGAGGAGGAGAGGGGAGGGAAGGGATGTTAGTATGTTAGTTGGGGAAGGGTGGTCAGATGAGGGGTGGAGTGGAGGTGTTAGTATTGTTAGTGTGGGGTGGGCGGTGTAAAGGAGGTGTGTGTTAGTAGTGTTAGTGGGGGATAAGTGTGGGGGGAGGGGGCGGTCGAACGCTAAAGGAATAAGGGTGGGGAGTTCAGGCCGGGGGGAGTGTGGGTCTGTAAGATGAAGATAGTTCGTTGTTCGACCGTAAGGCGATGGGCGGGTGTTCCGTGGCACTGGAGTAGGCCACAGACTGTGAGATGGCGTGCGGAGTGTCCAGGGCCACCAAAGTGGCGGGCAATGGGGGAACTGCCCCCGAGACGAATATCCCGGAGGTGCTCCGTGACTCGGTCCGCCAGGCGACGTCCCGTCTGTCCGACATAAGTCGTAGACTAGGTTGGAGGATGTGCAGCGGAAGGCATGCTGGACCGAGAGAGAGTGGCCGTTGGGACCCTGAAAGGTGGTGGTGTTGGTGATGTGGGGACAGGTGTTGCAGCGGGGCCTAGAACAGGGGAAGGAACCGGGGGGGGGGGAACAGAGCGTGGGTTGGGGGTAGGGAGCTGTGGACGAGGAGGGTGCGGAGATTGCGTGCGCGTTTGAAGGAGGGGAGTGGTGGGGTTGGGAAGATGTGGGAGGTGGAGGGGTCGGACTGGAGGCGTCGGAAGAGTGGGCGGATGGTGCGGTGGAGGGGTAAGGTGGAGGGGTGGTAGGTGATGGGGAAGGGGAGACGGTGGGTGGGTGTGCGGTGGCGTGGGGTGAGGGTGGTGGAGCGGGGGATAGCACGGGCGCGGGTGAGAGCGGTGTAGACGAGAGAGAGGGGGGGGGGGGGGGGGGGTAACCTCTGCGGATGAAATGGCTGACTAGGGAAAGGGCCTGGGACTCGAAGTCAGCATCACGGCTACAGAGGCGGCGGTTCCTGAGAAGTTGGGAGTAGGGAATGGAGAGTTTAGTGTGGGTGGGGTGGGAAGAGGTGAAGTCGAGGTAAGAGTGGGAGTCGGTGGGTTTGAAGAAGGCGGAGGTGACGAGGGAGTGGTGGGAGGGGTCGAAGGCGACGGAGATGTCTAAGAAGTGGACGTGGGTGGTGGAGATAGAGGTGGTGAAGTGGAGGGAGGGGTGGAAGGAGCAGAAGAAGGAGAGAAAGGAGTCGAGCTGTTCTCGGGTGAGGGTCGTGGCTCCGATACAGTCGTCAATGTAACGACCGTACAGTTCGGGCGTGGGGCCGGTGTACTGGGCAAAGATTTGGGCCTCAACATGGCCAACAAAAAGGTTGGCATAGTTCGGGCCCATTCTTATGCCCATGGCTATCCCCGTGACCTGTTGGTAAAACTCACCCGAGAAGGAGAAACAATTTAGGGTGAGGCCCAGCTCGGCGAGGCGAAGGAGGGTGGGGGTGGAGGGAATAGGGGAGGGGCGAAGGTCGAGGTAGTGTTTGAGGGCGCGAAGGCCGTTGGCGTGGGGGATATAGAGGGACTTGATGTCTAGGGTGAAGAGGAATGGCTGTGGGCCGGGTAGGTAGGTGAAGGAGTCGAAAAGGCGCAGGGCGTGGTTGGTGTCGGAGATGTGGGAGGGGAGGGTGGTGACAAGGGGGGCGAGGAGGGAGTCGAGAAAGGCGGAGATGAGTTCGGTGGGGCAGTTGCAAGCGGAGACGATGGGGCGGCCGGGGTTGTCGGGTTTGTGGAGTTTGGGGAGGAAGTAGATGGTGCGGGTGCGGGGGGTGCGGACGATGAGGTGGGAACTGGTGGGGGGAGGAGGGAGGAGGCGATAAGGTCTTTGATGGTGGAGGAGACTTGTTGTTGGTAGAGGGGGTGGGATCGGAGGGTAGAGGGCGGTAAAAGAGGGGGTTACAGAGCTGCCTGAGGGCTTCGGCCGTGTAGAGGTCCGCGCGCCATACCACCACGGCGCCTCCCTTGTCCGCCGGTTTGATGACGATGTCATCTCGGCTACGGAGGGAGCGGAGAGCGAGGAGTTCGCCCCGTGAGATATTGTTGACGTTTGGAACGGTGGCGGAAGTCTAAACGATTTACTGCGCTACGGCTGGCATCGACGAAGGCGTCCAGGGTGCTAAATTGCCCTGGGGCCGGCGTCCAAGAAGATGGTTGTCGGCCCAGGGCGAGAAACGGGTCTGGGGCGTCCGGAGCCGGTGGCGTTCGGCTGAAATGTGCCTGTAGCTTAGTGCGTCGCACGAATCGCTCGACTTCCGTTCGGGTGCGGAACTCGTCGCTGTGCGGAGTGTGGGGTATGAAGCGAAGGCCTCTACTAAGGAGTGAGCGCTCAGGTGCGGAGAGGGGGAGGTCAGGGGGTATGGTGACAACAAGGGGTGGGGTTTGGGTGTTTGAGGAGGGAAGGGAGGGTGTGGTGAGGGGTGAGGTGGAGGGTGGAGAATGGGTAGGGGTGTGGGTCGGGGGAGAGGTGGAGAGTGGTGGGCGTATGGGGATGGGCGGGTGGTGGTGGATGGGGAGGTGGGGGAGAGGAGTGAGTGTAGCTTGCGGGCTTTGGTGGAGCTGAGGAACGAGAAGAGGTTGTGGTTGAGGTTGTGGATGAAGGAGAGGATGGCTTGGGCGAGGAGGGGGTGGCAGGTGGAGTAAAGGCGGAGGAGGGTGGGGGTCAGTTGGTGGTCAAGTAGGCGGAGGGTGGAACGGGAGGCGCGGATGGAGTTGCGCATCAGAAGGCGTGAGGATCGGGTGAGGATACGTTGCGTGGACGGGGAAGCAGCGGGGGAGGGGTGGAAGTGTAGACGGAAGCCGAGGGGGATAAGGTGGAGGCGGAGGCAGTGGCTGAGGAAATGGATGTGGCTGGAGAGCCGGGTTTTGGCGAAGAGAAGGTAGGAGAGTTGAAGGGCGGAGGGGAGAGAGCAGGGTGGCAGGAGGGGGGGGGGAAAGTTTGAGGCGATTGTGGAGTTGGTGGAGAAAGGATCTCAGGTTGGGCATGATGGGCGTTGGGTGAAAGCAAGGGGGGGATGAGAGGGCAGGAGTGTGAAGCGGGGTGGAGTGAACGAAGGGGTGAGTGCGAAGGATAGGCAGAGACGGGGAAGGGAAAAAGAAACAGAAAAACGTAGGGAGGGGGGAGTAAACACAGGAAAATTAAAGACAAAAAATCATAAAGGTAAAAACACAGGCAACCGTGAACAAAAAATCATAGAAATACAATTGTAGGAACACAGGCAAAGAATCTTATACGGAAAAAAAGGTACGGTAACAAAATCAAACAGAGGTAATGCGTGGAAGGAAAGACCAAGTGTGGGAAGGTGTGTAAAGTTCGGAGAAAGGTCACGGCGGATTAGATCGGGGTTGAGCCGGTTGACACAAACGGTATTGTAAATAATAATAATAAAACAAGCTTCATTAAAAAGGAAAATCATTGTGATAAAAATGATAATGGTAACATTAGCAACATCATTATAATCAGCGTGTTTATACATCCCAGTTTGAATACTTATACACGATATTTATACACATATACATGTATACATACATAAAAGTTCCTATATATATATCTGAATGTATATAAAACATTTATACATCCCAGTTTCATAGTCCGTAAAACTTTAAATCAGAATACTCACCGAATCACTTACACAATGCTATCACACCAAATAAGGTATGTATATAATGTTACAAATTCCAAAACAACCACAAGACGTAATAAGAAAGAAATTAAATATGGCTGTGTTTGCTCACTGGATTCGCGTACAGTATCCAAACACATAAAAATGCATATATTGCACACAAATATACCGACAGTCATGCACTACCACATTTAGATCTTGTAATTGTGCAAAAGCAAATATGTGTGTATGGAGAACCGGAGAGACAGAAAAACAGGCATGCAGGCTGACGAAAGAATAACGTAATAAATTATCTGATACAAAATATTCACTCACACACGCATAAATATGTGTGTGTATATATATATATGTGTGTGTGTGTGTACATGTATGTAGTATATATATATATATATATATATATATATATATATATATATATATATATATATATATATATATATACATATATATATATATATGTGTGTGTGTTTGCGTGTGTGTGTGTGTGTGTGTGTGTTATATTATATGCTATAATGCATTTCTAAATGGATGATCGATGAAATGATGTTTATGTATATTAATGCACTTCCTTCTATTATAAAAAAAAAAATAGAATACAACGGGGGGTGGGTATATGATATCACCGATGATATTTTTCCTCTCTATATATTTGTGAGTTTGAATACTTATACACGATATTTATACACATATACATGTATACATACATAAAAGTTCCTATATATTTACGTACAATTATATATATATATATATATATATATATATGTGTGTGTGTGTGTGTGTGTGTGTGTGTGTGTGTGTGTGTGTGTGTGTGTATGTGTGTATATGTAGTGAGTGTGTGTGCTTATATACATACATTGCCTCTATGTGTGTACCTGTGAATGCGTGTTACTTTGTGTGATAGTTTGTTATATTTATATACAATAGCAGATTGGACTATAGCTGAAATCTTCCACCACTTAGAAATATTCAACTCTAAATATACAGAGTAAAAGGTTTGTGCATAATAAGACGAGAATGTTAGACTCTGAATCGGAAGTCTCTTTAAAATGTTCACAATAGACGTCCATAAACTCATCGTATCTAGTGACTTGTGCCGAAGCAAATTTGATATCTCTATAGTGAATTTGCTCGCATTAAGTTTATGAATTGTACACAAACGGTATTGTAAATAATAATAATAAAACAAGCTTCATTAAAAAGGAAAATCATTGTGATAAAAATGATAATGGTAACATTAGCAACATCATTATAATCATAATATTAATAACAATAACGAGGATGATGATAATAATATTTTGTTTCGTTTTGTAAGGTTTCTCTAGTAATCGTTTGCTAGGGGCAGCGTGTTTAGTGTTGCGTGTTATTTGACCTCAAATCAGTCCCTAATCTCAGAAGCTTAATTTATCACGTAGGATTCTGGTAGTGCTACCGATGGCAGAAATGTGGGCGCTGCTTATTAAGACGAGTATACCAAGGCTTTTATTGAAATGCGTAAGGCGTCTAGTGACCTTGCCTAGCGGCTCAACAACGATTGACATGACTTCAGTCATTTCATGGTGATCAGTTCGAATAGCGCCTGTAAGGTCTTCATACCTATTGATCTCTTCCATTTCCTTTTCAGTCACATTTCGTCTTAACGGATCGCACTACCAATTAGTGTTCATTTTGTGGGCTTGTTTGCATTTACAACAATAACAGGGTGGTCGTTTTTGTGCTTTTGATCACAAGGTCCCATAATAACTCTACTCACTCACGTGATAGGCAAGATTCAAGCGGCGTATGTTCGTACGACTAATATCACGTTTCTATGTTGCATTATTTGCAAAACTCCGAATGGGCTGTTTTTGGTATGAGATCTAACTGAACTTTATGACGTTTTTTGGCTAATTGCTCACATCTACTTGCAATATGTACTAGAAGTAGTTCTGCTTCATGACATACTTTGCAGAATAGGGAACAATTAATTCATTCCACACGCCAGGCGCCCAGTCTCAGTTTTTTTTTATTGATCCACTACTGCAGATCAGTCAAAGCGATGAGATGTGGAAAGTCTTCTTACAAACGGTGACCACAACTATTCACTGTTTAGTAATATCTGAATATGCCCTAGCCTCAGCACATGTTTGGGCATCATCAGCCACCACATGCCCATCCCTCCACGTAGAAAGTGCTGTTACAGATAGACCACTTCTCCAATGGAAGCCGTCCCTTCCACAGGAATTTGAAGAACAGGTGCTCCAATTATATGGATGACAGGCGCAATCTACCCGTTCTCCAGCCCCGCCTTACTATTCAGGGATAGCTTCATTTCGTTCCATTTGTCATTGAAAATGGCCATCCTGGTCGTTACCTCGTCCCAGTTATTATCTACCTGGAAATCTGGTCCACACCATCCCCGGAGACTCTTTACAAAATAATAATGCAGAAGAAGAAGAAGAAGAAGAAGAAGAAGAAGAAGAAGAAGAAGAAGAAGAAGAAGAAGAAGAAGAAGAAGAAGAAGAAGAAGAAGAAGAAGAATGATTCTTTTGGGGACCTGAAGCGTGGTTACACCAGACTATCTTCTATATACAAGACTATCCTTTTTCGTCTAGAAACAATATGTAGAATGTAAATAATTCTATCTTGTCTAATATTGCAAAACATTCTACAATGAGCACTTATATAAACCTTAACATAGTTAACTGGATTTGGATCATAATCAAACTTACAACATATAAATTTCAGATATATTTTTCTATCTTTAGTAAGCATATCATACCTCTTTTTGCCTTCTTTTCGAAATATAAATCATCTCCAGGTCTTTCTGTCTGTGACTGCTTCATTCAAAGAGTCAGCTGTTATTAGAAAATAGAGAAGCTATGCTTCAATACATTTATGAAATGATTATTTACTTAACTACATTTACGCACACCGGATGCTTACTTCCTCACATATATTGAGAAATATGAGAACATTATCAAACCGCATCAGTCGTTAATTGAAGAATTTATAATATGTAATCGGCTGTCATTGTTTTTCATGTTATGTTAAAGTAATTTCCGCATACCGATATAATACGCAAAGCGGAGATAATAATAACATAGGCATTATTTTTCTTTTTTCTCTTAGGAAACAGAAGTGCTTTTAACTATGCGATGAAATACTCAGAGCACATACCGCACCATAATTTGGGAAATTAATATAAACCAGAAGATTCAACTGTTCGATGGGGAAATCACTTTTATTATTACACATAATGTGTGGCTCCTTTAAGTTATAATTGCCGATGGATTTCCATCTGGAAATTTCCTCTCCAATGAACAACGTTTGTTTTGTATAAGACGCACACTGGAACATGCCTTCCAGTTTCCATTCTCTACAGCACATATGCTGGCCAAGGTAAAATATTTGCCGAGAAATGTTGGCATCAATGTTATTGCAAATCATTTTTTTTTTACAAAATGAGTAGACTAGAGCAACATAAATTAAAGTGCTGTGCCAAAGGATATAAAACAGAGCCCGATCCAAAAATCGAATTCGCGATATTATAACTACAAGCTCAACACTCTAACAGCCATGCCATCCGACTTCAAACACATAAGTAAACATATGGGCATCTATAATAGGATAAGACAAACACTAATATTGTTACTAATTATATATACGGTGTGTCAGCTGTGAGATGACCGGGAAGATCACAAATTAGATTAGTACTTGCTGCAGGTGGCATAACGAAAGGGGGTATTGATTAGGTAGAGGTCAAAATGCGAGCTCAAGCGTTTTCAGATTGTACTTTCTCGAAGATTCTTCAGGTTCCACAGTCTAAGATTTAAATACAAAGGCAGGAGATTGTAGTATAATCGGCTACATATTTCTGGAAATTGAGTCCTTGTTGGAAATGTTCTCTTTTAGGTTAGGTTACATTTAAGATTTTGAATGAGCGATTTTATTTGCTAAATTCAAGCACTGTTGTTTTAGTTATTTCTTATAATGTTGCCGGCTTCAGATATCGGGTCGGGTCAATGGTGGTGTACCACCTTCAATTGTTTCATCGATCAAATCCGCCAGAGTAATCATTTTATTCTGACATAATTGTTGCGGATTTCTTAATATATTTAGAATATATCGAAATGCATGTGTGTAATGTGCCGTGTGAGTTAAATTCTGACAGAGGCCTTGTGAAGAATGTGGTGAATGCAGTGATTCAAAATTCATATTTTCAGGTGTAGAATGAGTTTTGGGCATAGTAGGACGATATGGGGAGGTGGAGTATGCTTTGTTTATGTCTACTCACATTTATTATCATATAACGTGCAACTATTATTGTATTATCGAAATATGAGACGAGTAATACAATAATTGTTTCTACTTTAGGCACAAGACCAGCAATTACCCAGTGCATTACTGGTACTTTATTTTATCGACCCCGTAAAGGATGAAAGGCAAAGTCAATCCCGCCGAGGTTGACTTTGCCTTTCATCCTTACGAGGTGATAAAATAAAGTACCAGTAATGCACTGTGCCTAAAGTAGAAACGATTATTGTATTACTCGTCTCATATTTCGATATCGATGTTCTATTTGAATAGTTAACTTTTTTCTGTGTTATATTTTCATCGGAAGGGACTAATCGGATATACATCTCAAATCAAACTTTTTCCTGTTTTGTTTCTTTCATTTGGACATATTAAGAATTCGTGGCATTTCTATGTCAATGTGTGTGTGTGTGTGTGTGTGTGTGTGTGTGTATGTGTGTGTGTGTGTGTGTGTGTGTGTGTGTGTGTGTGTGTGTGTGTCTGTGTCTGTGTGCGTGTGTGTGTGTGTGTGTGTGTGTGTGTGCGTGTGCGTGCGTGTGTGTGTGCGTGCGTGCGCGCGTGTGTGTGTGTGTGTCTGTGTGTGCATATAGTTTGACATGACACATTGGCATATGTTTATAATATTTATTTTTTATTTTGATGTGAATGTATCCGAAAATTGCCCAAAGATCAGAGGAATTTACAATGAGATGATGCAGGATATATTCCTTTTTTCGAAGATTCGACAGCCGGAAATAAGATTGACAATATTTAAAGTTGTTTTCATAGTTTACAGGTATGTTATTGTCTGATATGGGTTCTTCTTTTCACAACACTTTCAAGACAATGGGAATTATCTTTGTAGCTGAATCTAAATATTTCTTTGGCGCCTTATAGTTGAGTTACTTACTAGAAAGTATAATTTTCCTATTGGTTATTTTTCCTTATCTCTAGCCTCACACTCGCAAAATATGAAAGAATTATAGAATTCTGTATAACTGAAAGGGTTGGGTGACTCCTATTTGGTTTTTTTTTTTCGATTTCTTTCCTTACAAATATTTTCTCTTTAAATTTCGAACTTTCATTCTGGTATAATTATCGTAGCATTTAATTTTATAATATTTAATGTCTAACTTTTCTCTGTTTTCCAAACAACATATTTACCTTTCATTGCTTGCTCTCCCTCTTCTCTCTCTCTCTCTCTCTCTCTCTCTCTCTCTCTCTCTCTCTCTCTCTCTCTCTCTCTCTCTCTCTCTCTCTCTCGATTCCTCTCCTATTTCTTTCACCATATACATATATCTACATATATGTGTGTGTGTGTGTGTATATGTATGTATGTACGTGTGTGTGTATGTATATGTAGATACATGTACAATTTTTCCGTGTGAGAGAGAGTGTGTGCGTAGGTATTTTATGCACGTGTGTGTGTATTTATTTATATCCGTTAATTTTGTTTTTGTTTATAATGGTTTGTTTCTTGTAATGCTCGGGATAAGTGGGTCCGTTCAATTCTAGATCCGTGTTTGGTCATTCTATATGCTTGTTTGTGTCTGGCTGGTTCGTCCACAGATTTGATTTGACTTTTGTTGTGTTAACATTGGCCTGAGGATCAGGCAGACTTGGAGTCTGGTGTGGCGTGCCAACTCGGATCACAAGTCAGTTGCTTGAGAAATATGTGTAACCGGGACTGAGGAATAAATCTCCTATGTAACACCTCCACTTTGTTCTTATTGTATACACTCTAATCTGCATTGAGTGCTGACTTTGGTTCTCTCACCAGTTTTCTTACGATTTACTGAACTTTATACATACACACACCCACACACACACGCACACACACACACACACACATATGTATATGTCTGTGTGTGTGTGTGTGTGTGTGTGTGTAGTTAAGTAAGACATAAACTGACGAGTAAGCAGCCACGGACCATCAGCGGTGAACTAGTTCGCATAAGAGGCTTTGAACATTGAGGTACCAAGAGGTGATAGGAATGAAGAAAGACGAAAGTTAGAATGGACTGAAAATGCGGAAGGTCAGGATTTGGATTCATATAATTATTGGATGACATATCTAACTTCAAATAAGTCATGACGAACTTCGTTGTGTAACATTCTGTATCGGTAGACGTGCATATCGCTTATGCTTGAATCGGATATGGTAGGGCTTTATGCTTATTGTATGCGCCTGCGAAATTCACTCGATTGTATTGTTTGCCATAGTGGTTGGCGTGTTTGACAAGCAGTAAAAATGCTACTATCTTAATGATGTTGATTGGACGCAGTGCTCGGCTGGTACTCTCTTTTCTCACCTGTATGAATGATAGTATTTGGTCATCTTTTTTATTGTGAGCATATATTGTATCACTGGTAGAGAGCAATAGAAGTTGTCGTGATGGTAGTATTAGGGTCCTCTACTTTGGTAAAAGTCGAGTTAAATCATTGATATATTGTTTTGTTTTGTTTTTGTTGTTTTTTTAACTTTTTTGTTGTGTTTTACTGTATAAGCTGCCAGGCATAATTCATTTGCAAGCTATTACTGATGGTTTATTTGTAATGTTTAAATAATGCAGTTTTCTTGATCTTCATATTTCCTGCTTTTGATGTCGTGGAGAGTATGGTTGAGTCATGCTATTATCTTTATAGTGACAGATAGTCATATGTTTTCGAAGCCATTAATAGTTGCGGTGATGGGCAGTGGGTGAATTGATGTTCCAATACAGTATTAATCTTATTTATAGTACAATAAATATGCACGCATTCATTGTCCTCTGCTGCAGATATGGCACTTGGCCAATATCCATGTATTATCCTCGTTCTGGATATAGCTCTTGAATAGGAATTTGGAAATGGTGAATCCTGTGCGGGTCTGTTGTACATAGGAAGTGCTTAAGCAACTGTTCCATTTTCTGAAATTGGGAGCCTGGGCGTATTTGTTAAAAGTTGTTTGATATCTATTGGTTTACAACACATTATGAAATGCCTCGGAACGTGGACCATCCGATACAGGATCTATTGTATCTGTTATATATTCGTGTCAACTTTTTCAGCATGCATCATTTTTGGCACTGTGATGGTGTCAATTTAGCTTACTTCTCTTACGTTCAGGTGGATATCGAGAAAGTGGAGGAAGCGGTGTCGGTGGGATGCCCCGCCTTAAATACAATATGGCCATGTGTATTTTCGGATATCACAAATATATTGTTGGCTACTTCACGGGAGTATGTAATGGTTAGGATGCGAATTCCATCTATATATTTCGTGAGGAAAGAGCCAGAAAGTTGGACTTTGAGGGCTTTGCCTTCGAAATGTGCCCTGTAAATGAAGACGATGGTACCTGTAGCGCTATCTGTAGGTTCATTATCCAACGTTAATAAAATGAATATATATGTATGTGTGTGTGTGCGGGGGGTGGGGGTGGGGGTGATTATGTGTGTGTCTCTATCTGTGTATGAGTGTGTGTGTGTTAATACCGTATTCACAAATCAAAGTTTCAGCGGATTTCTAGTATGCTACATTCAGCATCAAATTTGTTTGCTAACCTCGAGCGAGATTGCCAACAACAATCATGATTAATATATACAATTGTTCAAGTTTTAGAAAGATAAAAAGTAGTAGTAACCAATCCTTATTACAAAATATTATAGGAAATATATATTTCAGTACACAAAGTAATCTGTCGTGTAAAAGTACAATATGCTGATAGTAATGTACACATATCACAAACATTTAATGAAACTTAGTGCCATATATGTAAATATATATGTTTTCTTTACGACATTGCATGTAACAATCACATCAGCTGGCATTATAATTATACAACTTAATCACTTATATTGGATTCGTGATAAATAAAAGATTAGCTTAAATCTGAAGAGGGAAATATGAAAATAATATTTAAGCAACAACACATATTTGTCTTAATATATAATTGATCTAACTCAAGGAAAGAAATTGAGTTCATCATCATTTATTTAATATTTTCTAGTTGCTATTATGTAGGCACATGTTAGGGCAGTGGATTGACCGCATCGGTAGAGCGTAGTTCTGTGTTCAAATCTCAACAAAGTTAGCTTTGCATTTCATCCATATGGGGTAAATAACAGAGAGCACCAGCAACAAATTGAGGCCAATTTAATCGACCTTTTGCTCCCTCAAAATTGTTGGCCTTTCGCCTAAATCACAAACCATTATTTAATCACAAGTCGGTAGATTGGCAGTATCGGTAGAGAGTCGGACGCCATGCTTTCCAGCATAGTTATGTCCCTTTACGGTCTGAGTTCAAATCCTTTGCCTTTCATCCTTACGGGGTCGATAAAATAAAGTGCCAGTAATGTACTGGGTAATTGCTGGCCTTGTGCCAAAAAGTAGAAACAATTATTTAATCACAAGTCAATCTTAATTGAACATACCATTAATGAAACGTCTCCATAGCTTCGGTATTTTATTCAAATTTAACCTAACTAGTTCAATGTATTCTCAATGTATTCTCAATGTATTCTCTCATTTCCAAAACAGTAGGCTCTATTTTGAGGGAAAATTGACTGTTAAATCTAACATGTCGAATGACCATGTTGGCGTATTTGATGAGAGTGTATGCCCTTCCACCAGGAAATGCGGACTGACAATTCCATAAACCACCATTTGCTTGTAAACGTGATCATGCTTATGTTAAAACACGCCTTTGATATTTTGGTGTTTTATCTCTCACTCAATTTTATTTATTATGCATAGTCTTTGCATATCACTTATAATTTTCCTGTGTTAGAATCCCCAATATATTTATATTTATTCTGCTAAAGTTCTATCGTCCTACGTGACGTTGAATATTTATCAATATAAATTTGGGAAAACACTTGTATTTTCCTGATTGTCTTATCAAAATATATTTGTTGGAATCATTCGTTTTCTTTGTTTTGCATTTCTGGTTCTCTATACAGAATATCTCTAATATTACGTTCAATTTTGTTCAACCAATTTTGTACTCCTTCCGTACAATCACACTTAATAAGTAAAAGTATGTTCGCTTTTTGCAGATTTTGTGTCGTTATTTTCTTTAATTTTATGTTTCTGGAAGAGTGAATTATTATATAAGATTTGCAAAACGATAGAGATTTGCCTACTGAATAAATTAGACATTCATCGTATTATTTATAATTCCTTTGTAAATATATTATTGATGATTTTGTTTCTGCATGTTTAAATTTTTCAATGCGGTTTTCTTATTTTATTTTCAGTTTTGTATGATGTATCTGCAGATTTCTTTCTTTGTCAGTTCTTCTGATTTTATATAAATTGCATATCTTAGATGGTGCACGTTGTTTCCACGTTTATTCCATTTCAACAGACAATTCTCTTGGGGCTGCGTTCATTGAATCCGTTCTGTGTAGGTTTTTGTTTGCGTGTGGGGTGTGGGAGCATCTATGTTTCAAATCTTTTTTTCTAACTATTCCTCTTTTAGTTTATTTTAAGGATTCATATGTCTTTCAGTTGCTGAGTTATGTTGTGCCATTAGATTTTTTAGAAGAATTTTGCTAATATTTTGTATTTCAAGTATAAACATAAAGCATTTACATATCAACTATTTTTCAATGTTTTTAAGTGTGTTATCCTGAATATGAACATCTCTTCACCAGGAATTCGAACTAATAACACTTGTAACAAATTTTATGCTATAGGTCCCGAAGCCGTATGCAAATACATTTGCAATTTTAGGCTATTTAGAGAATTACCTTCTGAATGGCTACTATATTGACTTTATGTTAACCTTAATCTTATATATTAGGTTTTCAACGGGAATTGCTTAACATGTATTCTTCACTTTTCTAAAATCTCCCCCATTGATCACCAGGGATGATAATGCAATATATATATATATCGGTATATCATTCATTTAAAGTGTCATATGCAACGAGACATTCTTGGCTTAATATTTGTTCTGCAAATTAAAGCTTTGCTACGCTTATATATTGTCGTTTTTAGGATGACACTCATAGTTTCTTTATACGACATCTACAAATAAGTTGCTTGTTATAAAGGAAATTCATAAAATCTTGTCACGTTTATTTAGGTATAATGTTAGTGATGAATTTCTGATACGGGATATTACGTTTTAACAAGGCACTGATATTGTGTTAAGCATTATATTAAAACTTTT
The DNA here is from genome assembly GCA_964016885.1 of Eledone cirrhosa. Lineage (NCBI taxonomy): Eukaryota > Metazoa > Mollusca > Cephalopoda > Octopoda > Eledonidae > Eledone > Eledone cirrhosa. Next base: position 63,383,127 of record OZ024745.1, read on the forward strand.
CTATTATACTCTATTATTCATGCTGGAGATGTTACTTTCATCACCAATTTGTACCGGACAAAAGCTTATAAGTCGTGTTGTATAGTTATATCGCACATTGTTCCTTGCGTTATTTAGGATTTCTTTATAACTTAATCGATTTAGAGTGTTATATCCAGTAACATAAGCTTCCATAAATAATTTCGTACAATATATAGAATGGAACACTCATATTACGTACATTATTCTGTGAGAAAATTGCAAATAACGTATATATAACGTATATATAAACAAATAACGTATATATAAACAGATCTTGGTATTAATCGTAGATAGCTGGACAGAATGAATCCTCAATCTCAATGGGAAATTGCAGGCAAACGAGACAAAGAGAAATGGGCCACAGTTTTAAAAACATACAATTGTGTATGCTTGTCAATTAGAAATATGTCGGTAAGAGTGAATACTGCGTGAAACATTAGAATATGCAATGCAAATAATGCTCCAGTACAGAATCTAAGAGATCAGATACAATGAGAAAATCAATTATTGATCTCTGTACCTGATTTCCCTTATACCATGTATATATATGGATATCTCTATGCTGGACGAAAGTGTTCACAATCGTATTTAGATCGAGGTTGCCGATCTTTCCAATCTTTTCAGGCCAGGTGTTCAGTGCCAACATGTGCATTGAAGTCTCTCATCAGATTATAGGACTAAATCATAAAACTAAATCTAATGCTGCAGTGTCTTCATCAAGGAAGGATCCGTATTCTTTAAAAAATTAACTAGAATAAACTTGAGAATCAAATAAAGAATAACATGTTTCTCTTTCTATTGATTTATTCAATATTCTTTTTCCATTTGTCATTGAATTCTTCGGTATAAATTTGAAATTAAATCACAGTGGAAAACTATATTTGTGTAGTATCTTAGAAATTACATAATGTTGAATTCAAAATTCTGTTATTTATAATCACAGGGAAATAACAAAGACACAGAGCAGGTCAATGTAGAAATGGATATGACTCCTGTTCGTTATTTTTTCGCCCAAACATATGGCTACCAATCTGTATTTCTGAATAGAATATATCTATCATCGCAGCTGTCTTCACTATTTAAAGTATATGCTAGGGGAGAAATATAATTCAAGAGTGTAGATACGCTATTTCTAGTATTCCAAGGGGGCGAAAATACATATTGTTCTGTGCATTCGCAATTATTATTTATTTCATTTACACTTAGAGAAAGAACAATTTTAATTCATATCAATTGATTTATTTCTTTGCGTAATTTAGATGAATAAATTGATAAAGAATATACATTTACGTTTTCTTTTGTATTTATTCAATAAATTTCTAATAGCCTACACCTATAAATCTTATCGGGTTATTTTTAAAATTTAGAATTAAAGGGAATTATATTTGCATAAATATGAGATGCTGTGCTGAATAAGACCCGTCCCACCCTTGCAAGCAGGGAAAAGCGGATGTAAAATGATGATGATGATGATGATGATGATGATGATGATGATGATGATGAAAATGAGATAATTTGAGAATAAGAGAATGAAGAGGTTATTTGTACATTTATGTCTGTTACAGAAACAGCGAACAGATAATTTCATATCCGGTGATTATATTTATCTTAGTGTTCTTCCCATTGCTGTACATCGATATGCGATTACTAGATCTGTGAAATTGAAACATCTGTGCCACTAGAATATTATTGAATGAATAGAAAATTAGCTATCAATATTATTATTACACACCTTATAACCCGCATATCATAACCAAATTGAACTGCTATGAGAGACATTTTAATTTATTCAATAAATTGAATAACGCGCCTGGATAAGAACTATATTCTGAATATAAACTACGTTTATTTTCGTCCGAACTTATTTTAGAACCAAGCAATAGATAATGTACAGAATGGAAATATAATTCTTTTGACAGGAGTTTAATATACAGATATACGAATGGATCATCCTGCCCTTCTTGTAAATAGAAAAAAGAACAAGGTTAGCGTAAATAAGTTTAATATGTTCAATTATATTTACCTCTAATGTCTGTTTCCTTAACTACAGACTCACGACAAATAGCTTCTTTTAAAACCGAAAACTGTTGCTCATTTCAAAAATATTATTCACTTAATATATACTACAAAATTACACTTAGATATATCAGATTAGAATCCCTATACAATTGGACTATTAAATAAATGCAATAAAAATCAATCATATCACTGTTTGTGAATCTTTCCAATATCTTCTATGAGAATTTGTATATGATAAACAATAATTTCATTTTATCTACATGAAAATTAAACGAATAATGAATTGTATAGAACAAAAGAATATTTGCCTCGAATTCATTCATGTTTAATTATGCGCGACTGTTTTAAAATATTAGCAAAAACCTTATGTTCTGATATGTAACAGAATTATCCACGCATATGCAGTCTACGATGTTAAATAAATTACTGTGACAGAAGATATATATGTATATATATATTTCGTTTCTGAATTTGTTTGGCAAGATTCTTTATCTGAAAACGTGTGTTGAAACCGATATTGTTATGCTTTGGGAGGGTCATGTTGCCAATAAGAAACACACACACCAGCTGCTTTCACTCCAATTTATTATAGATTAAATTTATAAATTTAAGAATCCCCAGAAAAGAATCCGCAGTCACTGAAGAGGTCACAGAATGTGTGACGAAAAACTTTGACAATATATGAACAACCGTCCGGCTATGGAACCAACCAACCAGCCAACCGGAAATTTATAAATTCTTAAATTTATAAATTTAATTTATAATAAATTGGAGTGAAAGCAACTGGTGCGTGTGTTTCTTATTGGCCACATGCATAACAATATATATATATATATATATATATATATATATATATATATATATATGTGGGGGGGTGTATGTGTTTGTGTGCATGGGGAAATGATTTTCTATTAAACAGATTGCAGGATTTAGTTAGATAAATTCCATTTGGAACCTTTCGTCATAACGTATTAGTTATTTAGATTTGAACAATGAATTTCATAATCTATCCAACCTCTCTAGATCTTGTCTGTCTTATTCTATACTAGTGGTTAGCGTTAGCATTGTCAAAGATGGTCTCCTCTCCGGCCCATATATTGTCGACGTCCTTCATGACAAAGATTTGCAGAAATTTCTTCCAGAGAGTTCCCAGACTAAATATACTCGGTATGTTACTGATATATTCATTTTCACGTATAGATTAAACCTGTGAGCTGATAAAAAGTATACTTTTAAAATATTACTCCATCAAAATCAATATTCAACGCTGTATAACTTCAGACGATACAAGTGACCAGTTCTTAGAGCTATATTATTGTTAAAATCATGTACATATATACATGCATTAAATACCCCAGCAAATAACTATATGTATGCGGAGAGTTATCATTAATATACATAACTAATGCCAGGGGTGAATCCGTTAAGAAGATCGTTTAAAATATATTCAACTTTTCAGAAAAAAAGCTAAATAATTAAGGAAAAACTCGTAAACTCGGCTACGCGAGCTGATTATTTGTATAACAATAAAAAAAAATAGAAACAATCACACCCAGAGATATAACAGATTCAACACCCAATGTAAACACACCGTTTCGACATACTATGTGAACCCCCCCTCCCCTCAGCCTCGCCAAAGAAGGGTGGAATACGTCACTAAAAACAATCAGATCTCATGTATCACTCAACAAAATATAATTGTTTCTACTTTTGGCACAAGGCCAGCAATTAAACCAGTGCATTACTGGTACTTTAGTTTATTGACCCCGTAAGGATGAAAGGTAAAGTTAACCTCGACGGGATTTGAACTCAGACCGTAAAGGGACGTAACTATGTTGGAAAGCATGGCGTCCGACCCTCTACCGATACTGCCAATCCACCGCCAATCCACTCAACAAAATATAATACGAAATAACTATTATAATAAGACCAGAATTAACACCTGATTTATACAGAAGAACATAAAACAGTAAGCTAGAGGATATACAACAGATAAAATATTTAATATTAAAAAAAAAGACCAATGCGAAGCAGGACATCATAAACATTGTAGGTGAAACAAACTGCGAATTGATATCAAAAACGAGCGAATGATTGCTACATTTCATTGATGGGCTCAAACCCATTAATTAACATGTAGATGGACATAGGAAATAGTCCTTCTGGTGATTTCGTTCGAATTTATATAATATAACTCATAGTGATACGTTGATAAACTTTATTTAAAACATACAGTACAGCTGCAGCTATAGTCGCTGGTGTAAGCATATACTTCAGAGTAGAAATGTGTTTTTATGCCACGCATAACAATTTTTGTGGAAATACTTTATAAAGCACAATTCATTTATCTTCTATGAGTATCGATCGGAGTCAGCTGTTGAAGTAGTACATTATTTCATATAGACATTTTCTGATGCTTTTTGTAAAGAAGTATAATAATATGAAAACCAGTAGTTATTTTTCATAACTCCTCAATATATAAATGTTGTTTGATTTTATAGGATCTCTCAACACGTGGGCAATTCTATTCAGGAATTTTGAGAGAAACATGTCATTTTTATGATACAATTCCTGAGAGAAATATAGTTGAGTAGAAGAGATGTAGTGATGTTTTCATTCAATGTTTTTCACCTGTATAATTTCCATCATTTAGTATATACAGTTTATACCAACTCTCTTCAGTCGTTTTTGTAGTTTTTATTACATCAGTATTTTTCTTTAGATTACATAAATCTCTACTGAGGAATGATTATGATATAGCTATGCTATTTTGTATCTCATCTATATATATGCTATATTTTTTTTACTTTGGAAATCCGTCATCTTTATTTATGTTAAGTCTTATTTCATTAGTAGGTTTCACGAAAGAATAATCTGCCCCCAAGTTATTGTTATAGTATATATAAGCATTCTGTTGAAATTTAACGCCTCCTAATAATACTTACGTGAAATTATTGATGCAAGAATATGAAATGAAACGTCTACTTAACAACAAACATTTTGTTTACTATCATATTAGATGTCTTTTTGAATTTCCTCTAACTTTCTATTTAAATATATAACATGGAAGTTGATATGACGACCATTTGATACTTATTTCAGCAGAAACAGAGGAAGTAAAAACGTTACTTTAGTATTTTGTTTTAGATGACGTCACTTTAATTGATGTGTGAATAGTAAGATATAAAACGAGAAGTGATGTTGTTTCTTTCCTTTTTTTCGCAGCACCTAGAATTAATAACCAAATTACCCCCTCCCATATATATATATATATATATATATATATATATATATATATATATATATATATATATATATATATATATATATATATATATATATATATATATATATATATGTGTGTGTGTGTATAACTTTAAGATTGTGTAGGATAGAACAAAGAAGAGGCACGAAATAAAGAAATCAGTCACTCAATGGGTCACAGAATGTGGGACGAAAGAGCTTTGACAATATATAAACAACCATCCGGTTATTGAAATAAGCGACCGGAAATTTATAATAAATTGAAGTGAAAACCAACAGCTGCATGTGTCTTTATTCGCAGCATGACCCTCCCAAATATACCAATATATATATATATATATATGACTGTTATAAGTCGTACCGTGACAGCTAAATAACAGCTAGCTACTAAGGTATTCATAAAAGCTTCCCGGCCAATAACTATTATATCGTTAACTATAAATTTCACCTGTCTATTCAAGATTTGTGGTGCCCAGTGTAATTCTAGTTTTATATAGTATCCTATGCAAACTCATCCTAAAACATTTAGTAATTCCCTTATTCTCTTAACCGCCTATAACCACCCAAACACTACTGCCAAGTATATATGTTACACAGTGAGGCGATGTGCTCTAATACTAATTGTTAAGCCTTATTACCAATGAATCTAAAATCTCTGCCGTCATCAGGACCAGCTGTGTGCAGAGCGAGGGAAACACATACCTGATGACGGTCTCAGGCAGAAACGCGTTCGTAGTTATCCCCTGCTGCTTTTTCTGGAATCCGGTAGACGGTGCAAGCCGTCAGCTTTTTAATATCCATAGCTTTCCAAATGTTTATTCGTAAACATACCGTATATCATTAGAAATACAAAATTCACATACTTATATGTATACAGCTATGTCGAAGCGAAAACTTTAATTTTATATATATACTAGCATTAAAGCCGGGCGTTGCTCGGGGTCAGTAAGTTACCAAAGTTAGGTTGCACCACCAATTTTATGGCAGCACTTTTTTGTCTGCCAGGCACTGGTTGAATGAATTGCAAACCTTCACTGCCGAAGCAGGAGCTGCGCCAGCAGTGACAATTGTAGTTTCGCCTATTGATATTATCTCTGTGCAAAGAAGTGTTCAAATGTATTGTTTCACAGTACTTGCGCAACACACGCGTAGACGATGCAAGCCGAACAACAGAGCTGCGATGGAGTTGTTCTGCATGACATGTTTTAACGGGGGACGGGGTGGATTGAGGGAACCGCAAACAGGGGCCTGAAAACATTGTCGAATTATGACAACCAAAAAAGAGGAAGAGGGTCATTGTATGGTTGGTGCATCATGTACGTCGGACGTAGAAGATGAGCCTGCTGCTGTGCCGACGGAGGGAGGGAAATAGAGCTGAGCGGAGGCCAGGTGTTGGTGAAGTGTGAAGTAATTGCAGGGAACCGCCTAAAAATGTAAATCCCGTCATTAAAGCATTGTTCACCCTTTGAGAGTCGTACGGAGGTGAAATACTAACCAGTCCACGGTCCTCCGAGGCCCACCAAACTGGGGTTGGTGAGGAGCAACAGCTGATATTTGAGTAGGGTCGGAGTTGCAATGAAGCTTTGTAACGCCGCGAGAATCAGCCTTTGTACGGAAGATGGTGGGGAGTGTTCAGTGAACTGCAGTGAAGGTTAACCTACTTCGAAAGTACTCACGAAAAGGCAAAAAATAAAAAAATTAAAAAGTTATAAAATTAGGAATCGAGGTAATCCTATAAAACCTCGTTGTACACAATGTTTTTTTGTTTTTCCTTGCGGAACGAACGCGAAATCATCACTCTTGCTGCCGACACGCGAGCAGCCAACGTAAAGCTGACCATGAGAGAAACACGGCTCCCCCAAATGTATTCCCGCGACAGACAGTGTTTGCCCCTGCGCTTTGTTAATTGACATTGCGAAGCATGGCCTGACCGGGAACTGGGATCTCCGAAATGTGAAAGGTAGGTCTGCACCTGATGGGAAAAGATGCATCCTCGGTATGAGCACAATCTTTCCCCGACCGCACCCTGTGATTATTCTGGCCTCAATCATATTGGGAGCTAAGGACTTAACGACCAAACGAGTGCCATTGCATTGTTTCGGTGGAACCAAATTTTGAATGAGCATTATAGGGGCACCAAATTTAAGTTTCAAAATGTGTGGGGGTAATCCGGGGGGCTCAAAGGAATTTAGTACCTCTATTGGATAGTTGATGACGTACTCGGGGTCAGGAGTTCTATCGATAGACTTATATACGTAGCCATCCCCAGGAATGAGTTTTAGCATTTGATCATTAATATGGTTAACAATTTTATTCCTCGGGGCCAGAATAGCCCTTTGGGCAAGTCAATCCATATTCTGATAATTTGCTTGGAGATCTGGGAACACTGCATCCCTGATATCAGAAGGCGTACTAACAACAGTACAAAGTGAGTCGATGGCAATATTACCCTTTTCATCCCCGGGCATTTTGCTTTCGCCAAGTGCGAAAATGCTGCTGATGCGATATCACCTCGCATATGAGCACGCATGTTAGTGTGAAGTTTCAGAGTCTTCACCAGGGGCCACAATGCAGATGACTTAAGACACGCACGTACTGCATCAGCTCTAGTCCCCTTAGGAATAACGGGAAGCGTTTGCCTGAAGTCCCCTGAAAGAAGAAGTGTTATGCCTCCCATTGGAGCCGTAGAGTCTTTGATGTCTCTCAGAGTTCTATCTAGCGCCTCAAGAGCACCTCTGTGGGCCATCGTGCATTCGTCCCAAACGATAAGCTTGCATCGTCTGAACACTTCTGCCTGATCGGAGCTCTTACTGATGTTGTAAGTGGGTGTCTCAGTCTTCGCTAAGTCAAGCGGGAGCTTGAAATAGGAGTGAGCTGTCCTGCCGCCCGGCAACAAAGTAGCCGCAATTCCAGATGATGCCACAGCTAAGGCAATGCCTTCTGTTCGCCTAATCTCAGCTAATATTAATTTGGTGACAAAAGTTTTCCCAGTTCCCCCAGGAGCGTCCAGGAAAAAAATCCCCGCAGCTTTGCCCCAGACAGAATAAACAACGGAGTTGTAAGCGAATTTCTGTTCTGAAAGGAGCTTTGGCTCATTCTTCGCTATGTACTGGGCAAGCTCATCAACATTATAAGATGTCTCACGCAGCAAATCCGAAGACAGAGTGTTTGCGCCTTCCCGGTTTGTTGAAGGTAGGCCATACACTGCCAACGCACTACCGCCCATATCGAGAACAGTATCTTCGATTTCAAGCAGCGCCCTGTTGTAAATGAGGTCACTGTACCCGACCTCCATCGATGGGTTTAGCAACTGAGCATGACGCAGGAAATCTTCAGACATGTAATCTTTGTAGCTAAGCCATAAAGAGGCCGGATCACCCAAGTCGCACCATAGGAGTAGAATAGCGAAAATCGATCTTAGTCTTTTAGGAGATTTCAACAAAACGCCCTCTGCCATAGTGGCGCCCCATTGTGAATCATCCTCCAAAAAGCCACGCCTAAAGCAGGCTTCCCGGAAAGTATCACACAATTCACCGTCAACAGTGCTTATGTCTCGAAAGCTTTGTGAGCCAAAAACCTCATGGAAGAGAAGGCGCAGGTGAAAACACTCATGCTGGTTGGGAGGAACAGTGTACACTCTTCCTAGACAACTGTCAAACTTGACACCAGGATGTCCTTCAACATCCTGACCTGACTTTCTACGCACCCAAGTGTTGTTTGACCACACGTAATAGGACGGGACCTGAGGATATGAAAGTGTTTTGCAAATGTGTCAAGCTGGCAAAGCGTAAAAGAAACAGTCAAAGTTGTTTCTTTTGGATTGGCCGCCAAATGAGCAGCAGTCTGTTCAGTAAAGTAAGCCCGCTGGCCGTTTTCCAAATGAACCGCTAGTTGTATGATGGCGGGGTGCCTTTGGTGAAGTGTAAACCCGAATATCCGCTAAAAAGCTTCCCACTGCTGATATATCGACCTGCCAAGTACTCCGAGACCTCGTCCCTGCTATTGTCGTTTTGACGGCCAAACATGGCAGCGTCGGAACTCTTGTTAACATATTTACATATGTACTTTATCGACTTCGCTGAATGACAGAACTCCACATTTATATGAGCCTTGAAAGTTTTCATCAAAAATGGACAGTACGGGACCACCCACCTATTATCAACTTGATGACCCCGTAACGTCATTGTGAATGCACCGTTCTCAGGCCGCCTTCGTCTGTACAGTGGATATCCGTCGCCGCCGTTCTGGGTCTCCTCAACAAACCTCTTTGGGTATCGTTTAGTGCACACATGGTCCTTGTGGCATGAAGAGAACTCTTGAAAACCGGGACCGCACGGACCGTGCACCATGTGTGCCTTCACATGGTCGTATAGCTGCCGGTCAACAACGGGGTCCGGTATTTCCGCTGCGATGACGTCATCTATAACTGTAGGGTCTATTTTGGTGACCAACCAAACCAAAATTTGCGCGTGTGGCGACCCTCTCTTCTGCCACTCAACAGTATACATGTGGCACCAAACAGGCCCGAAAACCTTCCCTTTTTTTATTAGATCAATTACCTTAGCCAGCTTCTGCCTGAAAACCCTGGCAATAAGATCATGCGGATGGCAGTACTGCTGCCCTGGGATAAGTTCCCGCGTAACCTCAACCCACTTGGGGTTACATGTAAACGTGATGAATAAATCGGGGCGCCCATAATGCCGAACGAACGTCATAGCGTCCTGTGTTCGCTCGTGTATGTACCCCCCCCCGTATAGGTTGAGGGGAGAATGCACATTTTGCCGATGTTCCGGGGGTCAGTGTCATTCCTGATGCCGCCACGCAAATGGATGTAGGAGTCTGAGCAGCTGCTTCTGATTCGATTTTATGAACCACAGTCTCTCCGACTCCATCTTTGCAGCCATGTCAACTGCAAACTGGTGAAACAGTTCCCGTGACCTGTGCAGGGTGCTGAAATCGTTAGGCCTCGTCATGAAGCGGTATGAGTATAAAGCCATGCATGAAACAGTTTTAGATGTCGCAGCAGTGGGCTCGTTTGATTTGCGCTGAGGAATGCCGAAATGGTACCCGACTTCTCCGTATGCAAAAATAAGGGGATACTGCAGGGCGTCGTATGAACGATGCGTCTCATTAATACGTCGAAGACCACTGTCACGACTTTGAAGAACTATGTCTCGCTTATTGTGCTGTTCACCATGGATAACTACGGCCCCTTCATTTCACGAAGAAGCGTTATAACGGCGTGCGTGCTCCCCAGAAGGTCTTTTGTCAGCATCGAAGACAATGGTGAAGTTTGGTGAAGGATTTGTTTCCAATGCGTATTTGAAACTGCGAATATAACTGTTGTGCTCATGAAGCATGTTTTGAAGACCGAGCAGCACGTCCATTTCAAAAGTGTCAGCGTCAGTGTTTGCAGGTGTTGGAATAACGCCGAACCGCGCATCAACTTGCCTACTGTAGTTAGAAATGAAGTAAATTTGAAGGAACGAAGGCTTGCAATTTTGTAGTGGCTGGAGCGACCCAATAAGATGGTACACCTGCCCCTGAACCTTGAAAGTAGGCATCCAACCACTTTCTCTGATAACGTTAGCCCCGAAAGAAGTCATTTGAAACGCACAATTGTACTTCCTGATGAGTTGAAGGAATTTGGATGACATTGAGTTAGAACTAGTAAGGCTCTGGCGGTAAACCTCAAAGGCAGTAAACCTCAAAGGCTCTGGTGGTTCCCCAAGAGGGGGCAAGCTGACCTTACCGTTTAAGCAGCACATTGCAGGTGGCTCCCCAGCCCACTTTTTAGCATTGCAGAATTTGCAATTGAAGCGCATTTCCCCTATATTTATGTCGGCACGCATCGAGTAGTTAACGTTGGGCTCATACTTGAAAGCCCATAGGAGCCAATATGGGCTGTTGGGGCCCGCCACACCGCGGGCAGCTTCTTGTCGTCGACTATTCCGCTCCAACGTAGAATGTTGCTCCTGTGGGTCGTGGGAAGCTTTCGCAGCAGTAGCAGAAGCCACCCTTGCAATCCTAATGGAGCGCCCGTCTGCATCTTCAGAAGCCATGGAAGCATTCATAGCCGCAGCGTTCCTAGCAAGGCGATTCGTCCGCCGTTCCAAACCTTCCAAAGTCCTGGAAGCAGCAGTAGCCGCAACGTTTCTAGTCAGTCGATCCGCCCTTTGTGCCAGGGCCTCTGAAGCCCTGGAAGCACCAGTAGCAGCAGCGTTTCTATTCAGGCGAGTCGACCTTTGTTCCGGGCCCTCTGAAGCCCTAGAAGTAGCAGTAGAAGCGTTTTGTTTTGGGAATGACGTATCGCCCGCTCTGAATCGCACATCGCAGCACGTCTCGAGGCGTCGTATGAAGCCATCTTGGCTAGGCATGCGGTGCGTTGTTGAAAACTTTCAGCAGCTATGCATTTCGCTGAACGTAAGGCGCTCTGTGAAAGTCTGAAAGCAGTTTCCTCGAGGGACTCGTTTGCTGTAATCGCCTTCTGCGCCGCCGCTGACGCAGTATGGCGACTTCTCTTTTTAGGTGGCATTTTATGTGAAAAAGAAAGGGTGAAAGTTACTTCTACAGCAAAATTGCCTTTGAAAGTATAAGGCTGAAAACTCTGCGTTCCGCAGGGGAAAAAATGGGAGAGCGAACGGCAAATAAATAACTCACAGTTTGTTGAAAGCGCGCTTCTGTCAACAATTTGAAGTTGTTTGGCCAAAAATCCCTATGTGGTTTTTTTTTTCACTCAATAAACGTGAAAATATGTTATACACAAAATGTAATTGTGTGTGAGTTTGATTATAGATGTTTTAAAAAAAGATGTTAAGCATATATAAGAGAAGGTTGCAGCATGTATTTTTTTTTTCGATTTTTAAGTGGAGTAGAGAGAGGAAATTATTTCCGTAATTGTGGGTGATTTTGAAATAAATAAATAGTCGTTGACCTAAGTTAGACCATTTACAACATTCTAACAGGCAAATAAATAACTCACAGTTTGTTTAAAGCGCGCTTCTGTCAGCAATGTGAAGTTGTTTGGCCAAAAATCCCTATGTGGTTTTTTTTTCACTCGATAAATGTGTAAATATGTTATACACAAAATCTAATTGTGTGTGAGTTGGATTATAGATGTTTTAAAAAAAGATTTGTCGCTATTTTTCTAGTTGTTGAATAAATTTATCTGTTGCTTTTGAATAATTGTAGTTTGGTATAAAATGTAAGCGTCATGTATTTAACGTTTGTGTCTGTCTCTCACTCTCTGGCTACCTCCTTTATTTTTTTCTCTCTCTCTAAAGGAAATCATTAAGGAGTGGGTTTATAAGCGTATATAAGAGAAGGTTGCAGCATGTATGGGACTTAGGGAGAGGGAAACAGATTGTATTAGAGGGGTAAAGCGTCATGTATTTAGTTTTATCGATTACTAGCAGTAAAGCCCGGCGTTGCTCGGGGTCGCTCAGTAGCTGTGTTAAAGTTACAATGTTAAGTTTCTTTCTTGGCTTAAAAACTGTAGTGTCTACTGTGCAGACTTGCATGTGGTATTTTTGATTAATATTCCCTCAACCAACAATATGCCTTATGAAGTTAAGAAAACATAACGATAACCCGAATGTTATAACAAAAGAGGATGATGGGGATAGAAACTGCACTGGTTATTTATTAACAAAGATCGAAAATGTAAACACTGCAACGCAGAGAAAAACATTAGCGTAACCAAATGATCAGTTATGTCTGTCTGCACGCCTATATCACCTCTCTGCACGACTGTCTGTCTGCACGCCTATATCACCTCTCTGCACGACTGTCTGTCTGCACGCCTATATCACCTCTCTGCACGACTGTCTGTCTGCACGCCTATATCACCTCTCTGCACGACTGTCTGTCTGCACGACTGTCTGTCTGCACGCCTAACGACGAAATATTTGCTTCTTTTACGTAGTCTTTAAATAGACTTGTTTTCAAGTAAAAATATTGTTTTAAAATGCTTTTAAATGGAAATGAAGCAAAACGGAAGCCTAGTGTTCGAACTGATGAATTTTGCAGGTCAATATTTTGCTGGCTCGACAACTGTTAAAGCCAGCGTAATTTTTTACGTAAGACGCTCAATGTAAACAGAACAAAGGGAAATAACTGATAACTTACGCTCAAAAGTCGATACATTATATTCGATTTCGTCACATAGGGTGGGTCAATTTGAAATTTTTTTTTTCCGATGTCTTCGCTAGGGCTCAATGTACAAGTATAGCAATTTCGGTGCAATTCCGTGAGAGATTCTAAGAGGAGATGTGTGCCAAAATCGATAGACAGACAGACAACCACAGTTTTATATATATAGATTTCCGTAATTGTGGGTGAGTTTGAAAAAAATAAATAGTCGTTGACCTAAGTTGGACCATTTACAGCATTCTTACAGACGTTGAGTGGAATCGATTTGAAATTGTGCAAATGTATAAACATGGCACATGCACACACACGCAACAACAACAATCTGCCTTTTATAGATAATGATATATATATATATATGTGTGTGTGTGTGTGTGTGTGTGTGTGTGTGTGTGTGTGTGTGTGTGTGTGTGTGTGTGTGTGTGTGTGTGTGTGTGTGTGTGTGTGTGTGAATAAATCAAGAAGCAGGCGAAATATATTTTGTAATAAATGTCAATTTTTGAATACGTGGTAATTTTCAATATGTTAGTGGGTCTTTCCCTTTTAATGTAGCTCCCTTTCCAAATACCTTTTCCTTTTCTGAAGATTATAATGAAGTTGTAAAATTAAGATTTATTTTAATAGATTTAGTTATTGATTTCTTCTACTATATCTTTTACATTAATTACCTTCAAAACATGCTTATAATAAGCACTTTATTAATATATCGCACAAAAAATGTAATGTGATGTGCTTAACAAACATTTACCTTATATATATAAATATATATGAATATTGGTGTAATAATGTATGTAAGATGAGTAGAGTTGATAGTGTTACTACACGTATCAAATAATATTTGCATCAATAGAAAACTTAAGAAATTTTATTTTTTATATCTTAATATCGTTTAAGGAAAATTATCACTCAATAATCAGAAATATTTTAGATATAGCAACAATAAATGACCCTTGAAAATGAGGTCAAAACTGATGGCATAAATGAGTATGGGCTTTTAAATTCAAAGCAATGTTTTTCATCTCATAATTGTCTATGATTTATTGAAGCAATTTACAATCAAATACACCTAGATTTGACTTAGCCGTATGATACACCTTTTGAGTTAATGATATCATTATTTTCTGAGGAGAAATTTACGAACGACGCATCGTATATTGTCATACTCACTGATGTATCAGCTGTTTCTTTTAATCTCTCCGTAAAGATGTCTTCTCTAGTCTAGGCATCTAAAGATCAAAGTCTCATATCCAATTATTAACAATATTATACTGGATAACAACGTCTGCATTCTGATTTAAATTAATAGACATATATTGTATATATATATATATATATATATATATATATATATATATATATATATATATATATATATATATATGTATATATGGGGGGGGTATGTTACATTGCTACATAAAGAATAGAGAGTGAACTCAATACGTGTTACTTCTTGAGCAAAGTTCTATTGTAAATTGAATTGTCAAATGACTTACATGGATTCTGTGATTTCTGAAAGTTTATTATACGTCATTGAACCATCCCAATGCTTTCAAAGATGTATAAACACACATAAACGCACAAATATATAGATACATATACATTTGGTTGTCGTAAAGCAGTTACATAGGAAGCGAACTCGATAATTCCCGTTGGCCTATATGACTATGTCAATGAATCGATTTAAATATCCGAATATAATTTCTCTCCTGGTGTAATCACATGACCAGTGAGCTCTCTTGTTGATAAACTAAGTGACCTACTGCTATAATCAGCCGCCACTCGCCTATTTATCCGATAGCCCGTTTCCTTCCTGGCAACTGTAGGTTTCAGGCGTACCACTGGCGTCAGTGTTACGTAGTATTATTTGACTTGTTTGGTTACCTGTTGATAAAACCCCATATTCCGAGTTTGCCGATAATCTGTTTTCAACAATAGTGGTTGGAAATTTTTTTTCGAGAGTTGAAACTAAAATATTTTGGTAAATGTGATGATGAATCTATGAATATCTCAAACATTTCTTGTTGAATTCTTGGAATTCTTATGTCTCTTATATTTCTTCGGTATTTAGAGTCCGATCCATTTTCTAGTAATAGTTGTTGCACCTTATGGTGACGACATAATCTTTGATGATACTTATGCCCCCATAGCCAACATGATTTGTAGCATTGGGTTCATAATTTTATTTGATTAACGTATAAAAGTCTACGCTGAGATACTTTTAAAATTTCATTTTTCATATTGTCTTTTTCATCTTGTCTTTATACATTCAAACATTTATACATTTGCTCCGTGCCTTTACCTGTTCGATAATCCATTTATAAATTGATTGGTTTTTTTATTCACGTTTATGTTGGTTGAATGAAGTTGGCTTCGAAGTTGTTGTTTAATTGATATTTATTTCCTTAAGGATTATGTATTAAAATTAACCTTATATATACAAATAAATGTTGTAAATGTTTCCTACATATTTCAATTTGCTTTCTCTGTTGTCTTTTATAATAAGATCTCAATAAAATTGCATAAGATACAAACGCCATGGTCAACTTTGCATTGTCTCTAATAGATCTGAATCATTTTGTCTATGTTGCTTTGTCATTAAAATTGCTGTTATGAATATCTTGATACACATTCGTTTTTTTTCCTGGTATAATCATGTAATTCGTATATACAATTCTCGTTTTCAGTAAGAAATATTATCTATTCAATGTACTTAAGATATTTCGAGGTGATATGGCAAATATATATCGAAACATCAAAGTATGCACGTAAATATAGTTCAGTTTCATTTACAGAAATATTACAAGATTTACCCTGAAGTTATAACCAGTTATATTGACGTGACGTCTGATTAAAAACAATTCCCCAGGCAAAATATTAGTTGCAGGAAATTTTCACTGGTAAGGATTTTAATATTTCTCATGCCGTTTTTTATGTGCTGGGGAAAGAAGCCATATTATAAAGTCAGTGCCACTTCAAATAATATATCTAGAATATAATATAGTTCCTAATAAATGCACCTAATGTATCATTTTCATAACATAAATTGGATTGTATTAGGATGACGCTTCTGCCTCAATTTCTTATCATTCGCTTCACAAACAACTTAAAATATAAGAGAAACTCCTAAGTCCCGGTGCTCGACTCCTTTGGACGGGCAATGCAGTGAAAAAAGACTAAACGTTAGCATGCAGGTATGAGATTTGTGGAAATGAATGAACTCACAACAATTTCTTTCGACATTTGTATTCATAGCTATGTAAGGAATAATTATTTGATAGTGGAGGACGTAAATACAAGATAAATGGTACATAATTCAGTCTGATGCCGTTCTAAGAAAAGCATTTTATTGACAAATTGGTCCGTCTACTTATCGAAAACCACCAACGAATATTTATACCACATCTAACTGGGAAGCCTGACTACAAAAAGTCCACTGTGTTATAGAGGAGAGCTTTCAAGTTCAATGATGAAAATGTTTCACAATCCACGAAGCGGAATTACATAAACAGCTTTTGAATATTCGTCAGTCGTCAAAAGTTTCTACTATTTAAACAAAAGATGGCGTATATTTATTTAGTGCGAAACAGTTTTCTGAGGTATTCATTGATTGTTTGTATGTATTTGCATTTTCTTGTATATATAAACATATTAGAGAGTCAGTTGTCTATGTGATATATATTGAATAGTTATGCCAGTAAAATGAATTAGTCATACCAGATCTTATTTCGTCTCCACTAAAGAATAGCAACTACATTTCAGTCACCATATTTGCCACAGGTATATAACAGTCTTTGAATAATTATCTTCAGTGCTTGATTCAAAGTTGGCAAAATATATTTAAATATGAATACTATCTTTCCATGTATATTTAGTATGTGCTGGCCAAATTATATTGGTAGCGAATGAGGATGCTAATAGTTGAACCAGTTGTCAGATTTAAGCTAACCACTGAGTTCATAGAAAATAAATGAGCATTTGTCAGTTCTATTTAATATATCTAGAGCTGTCTACGAATGAGCATGATATATTTCGATTTAAATAGAGGCTTTGAAGTGACACCGATTTCCCTCTCCGTTACTTGATTTTAGATTTAAAAAACGTTCTGATTTTTACATATATTGCATGTATGTGATCATACCCTACTACTAAGAACTAGGTTTAACAGTATACTGAAAGGTAAATTTGAACAAATTAAACTATATTAAAAATGACATACTAAGACACGGTAAACAGTCGAAACTTGATATGAGAATATATTGACTAAGCAATCCTTATCACAGTTCGGCTTTATTTACAGTTAAATTTGAACACGCCTACGTCTATATAGCTTGCTGTGTTACACACGTTTAGATATATATGCAATGTGTTGAAAGAATAGTGGATACATCACATCACTTATATTAGATTTTTTGAAACATACATTAATGCATTCTTGTTGTTTTTCTGCGTGTAAGCATTTTAATATTTTCTCTCCTGTGTGTTCCACATTGAACTTCTTCATAGTCGTGCATTATATCCATCTGTAGTTTTTTACTTGCTTGTAGTCTGTTTATTCAGGAGAACTGTAAATTATATAATTCATGTGCCTGTAAATTTCTCTATTGCATGATTGAGCGGACAGAGATGTCTGGTATTTTAATCTCAAGCTGGCCATGGAACACTTTTCCATATAAGAAGAGCAATTTAACAAAATAATTCGTACAATAGTATAATACAATAATAAATTACAGAGGCTATAAACATCAATATAAATGATACGTGTTAATATTAAGCGTATTCATCACGTAATAATATTCTGAAAAATAAATAAATAATACTATTAGCTATTTTCCAGAGCATCTCACTTGAGAAATTAAAAGGAATATTCGACGGAAAGAATAATACGCTAGGTAGGTGTGATACTTTATCCTGTCACAATACACAAAGATTGTCAATTAATATCTTTATGACTAGCATCTGACATTGTGTTCGTAATATTTAGTTGACAGAACCAATAAAATTAACATTGAGCTGCAATTAGTTCTTTGAAATGTAGAAAATAATATAACTGAATCTTATACTTCCTAAAATTGCAGAGTTTTCAAGGCGCAATAAAAGTGGTAACATCTTGCTTCTTGGCTGTAAAATTATCTAATTATGTAACTATTTATTGTTTTACTGAAGTAAAATTTAATTACCGCATTAGTAAATTAAATAACTATTAAGAAAATATATACTTTGCACAAGATGGTTCTTGGTTAACGTCAAGACATATGACTAGACGAAATTATTTTCTCGATTTCTATTTCTCGTTAGGTTAATAGCTCAAGAGAAAGAAAATAAAAATTTATGAAAATAAGATAGGCTAGTGTTGATATCAAGACGAATGGCGATAAATGTATCTCTTATGCTTTTTTGACTTGCATAGTTTCCATATGCCTGTCATGTTTTCAGCAGTTAATTATTAAAGCATAACTAACAACTCTTTATTATTGTTCTTCTCGGGATGACAAATTACTAACGATTTAATCATAAACTATGAAGTAACATGTACATATGTTACTTTTCTGATTACAGATTTCCATTCATTTGAAAACGTACAACATATTTAGTTCAGCAGTGTGTCGTATAATTTCATGTTTTATCAAATTTTCTTTTAATTTTAATAATCTTATCGGTTATAAGATAAGAATTCATAAACAATTATACAGTGGTTGTAAAGAGTGATTAATATTTCTGTTACATTCTGGAAATCAAATAATCTTATAGCTGTAAATGTTACATTTATCTGATGTTTTCTTTAATTGTTGACAATCGGCGCATGGAAAAATGCCACATATACCAATGGAAAGACTGCCTGGACACCAGCATGACCGGCACTAGCAGTGAATTCTTCTCAATAACTGAATTCTCTCATTACAAACGGAGTGAATTTTGGATATTGATAAATAGAGGTTGAATAAAATAGCATTAGTCAAAGGACTTTTCGATCAGAGTGGTTATGAATTTAAGCAGCAACACGGAATATTTCTAAATTTCAATTTACAGTCAGAAAATGATACCAGTTCATTGGATATCTATATAATATCATGTTGTCAAATAATTTTGAAAGAATATTCTTTGTGCATTTCATCTAGCATGATGTTAGATCTGACCGGTCAGGTGAATGCATCAGATCTTACCAATTATTTTATATTTTTGTGTGAATACATTTAATTTTAATTTTGTCACCTTAAGAGACAGATTGTTTAGTGGGATGATATGAACTGTTTGATTTCTGGCGCTGTGTTGGCGGAAATATAAAGTCTTATACATTGTTCATATTATCGTGTCGACAGTGCACTTTAGCCGGTGCATCATCACAATTCTCTTCCGAGTCTCAGATGTAAATCAAAATTATGGCCATAGTGCACCAAACTAGCTAATGGCATGTTGGTACATATCGGTATTGACTAATTCCGCACTAAGAATTACCTGATTCTTTATTTACCGACCCAAGAAAGATGGTACACGGTAGAATGTAAACTCAGAATTTAAAATTATGACCTCCAAAACTCTTAAAATTCTGTCAATCCTCAGCCTAGATTTGATAAGCATAGAAAGAGAAATTCTGATAAAAAGTACATATAAGTTTGATGCTTACAGTAATATTTAATCAAATAGAAAACATTGCTTTCTAGAAGCATTTTTCATTTTCCTTCTTTGAAGACGAATTAAAACTGTAATTTCTTGAGTGATCTACTACTAACATACATTCGTTTCAGCCCAAACGTACCCGATCGTCCCATACCTAACCAAATTATTGAAACCATCTCAATCACAGATGTCATCTTACTCACATCGCTCCACCATTCTGCTGACAATTCTTATGTTGAAACGTTTCCTTAGAAGTTTGAATCAGAACACATTCCCAATAACGCATCTAGGCAATTTGGCTTAGAATATGCAATGTAGGATACTCCAGAGTTCCTCAGTGGATTTTGTTCATGAGCAAGCTATTCAATTCAAAGAACTTCGTATTTTGCAAGAGGCCTATCTTTCAACAGCTCTTGGTGAGATATTGGTTTTAGTTGGATATTTTTGCCACAAGCATCACATCTTGAATGTAGCATGGAATTTAAGGATGGCCGTTTCCCTGTCAGCAACTAAGATGGAGCGAGATTCTGAACCTTTCTGTTTTACAGCAAGAGTGTGAGAAAAAGCCTTACAAACATCAGATGTATTATAAGGCAACCTCCGTAAAAACTTCATAGTTGAATCGGATAAGATATGTGACACAATGCTTTCGGGATTCTTCGTACGAATTCAATACGATTCCAGCCATAGGGTTTGCAATGCCTCAATGAGGTCTTGTGTTTATTCGTCTTCTGAAAGATGATATAGCTCATAGCGAATGTTTTGTCTGCACTCAGTAAGTGAAACCTAATGCAATATTCGCTCATAAAGGCAGCCGTATACAAACATAGATTTACATATATTTAAACAATCACAGGCGTACTGGAGGTCTTTAACTCATCAGATACTTGGCTTCTTTTCATTTTCAGCTCCTATATTCTTATTAATATCATCATTTTATTATTATTATTTTTTTGTTTTTGTTAGTTTTTACATTAATGTTTTACGTTGCACTATATGCCTTTCGTTTCAATTTGTTTTATTTTTTTTTAAATTGAATTCCAAAATAGCAGTGGGATAGACATTTTAAGTGCATTATAGAAAACATGTTATCACTAGCGATAATCTCAGTGTCAAAAAAGTGCAACAAACGAAGAAACCAATATAAATCACGTGGTATGTTAAATATACCAACCATAGACTAAATCTTAATGCACTGTTTGAAGTCGTGGAGCTCAGCTGCGATCAACTAGATCATAATTTTCACAAGAATATAATGACAGAACTATGGTTCTCGTTAAAAAAATGTTCAAGGAATGACATGGTCACGTAACCCTCTAGTCAGTCGTATGGGCGCCGTATTGATATACGGTGATTCTAGACATGGCGGAACTCATTTCCTCTCCGAATCTGAATACAGAATGTTTTTTCCATAGAAGAATAGATAGAGTGATAGAATGGAAGTGAAAGAGACATAGAGGAAGAATTTACCCCCTGATGTAAAAACACCAACACATTAAATGCATTCGATTTAGTAGCATTTTAATTTGGCTAGGGTATTTGAATAGGGACTTCTGCATACCCTTCCACAACAAGGTACGTGGTGCTTAGTCGGACGCTTGATGGCATTTCTTGATCCGGACCATTGATCAAACATGAATCAGCAAGATAATAGCTTCTCATTTAAGGGGGTTAATAGCTCGAATCGAATTTCATCGCCCCAAATATTATTGCCACATATTATCTCTTTAATTGCGGTGGATTAGCAGTATAGGTAGATGGTCGGACGCCAAGCTTTCCAGCATAGTTACGTCCCTTTACGATCTGAGTTCAAATCCCGCCGAGGTTGACTTTGCCTTTCATCCTTACGGGGTCGATAAAATGAAGTACCAGTAATGCACTGGATAATTGCTGGCCTTGTGCCTAAAGTAGAAACAATTATCTCTTTAATTGCGGTGGATTGGCAGTATCGGTAGAGGGTCGGACGCCATGCTTTCCAGCATAGTTACGTCTCTTTACGATCTGAGTTCAAATCCCGCCGAGGTTGACTTTGCCTTTCATCCTTATGGGGTCGATAAAATAAAGTACCAGTAATGCACTGGGTAGTTTGCTGGCCTTGTGCCTAAATTAGAAACAATTATCTCTTTAATTGCTCTGGTGATATCAGACGGCGAGTGACTAATCTTCAACCTTAATGCATTTCATATACATCTGAAAATGTTGTTGGGATCTGATTCAGGAGAACATAAAAGTATTCTCACTGGTTCACAATGAATCACCTCTCTTCAGAGAAGAATCCCAGATGAGTGCCTGGATAGTTTTGCATTGGATTATTTTGTTGTGGGATGTAGCAAGGCAGAAATGAAAATCATTGCTGCAACAACTGAGACACCCTCCTATCATGAAAACCTGTAAAGTGTACTCTGCATATGGATGAGGTTACATTGAAGAAGTAAAATATATATCTTGAAGCCATTTGTACGAGGAATGGAATGCATGCGGCAAGACCTTTAGGAACTATTGCCATACTTTACTAGCTTCAGTATTTTGTCATCAGAAGAAAGAAGGTGGTGTAAAATCAGAACCTGCTATCTTTAGTTCGGTGATCATGGCTAGTCTTACCTATGGTCATGAGTCTTGAGTAACGACCGAAAGAATATGATCGCGAATACAAGCAGCCGAAACCAGATTCCTCCAAAGGAGGTGCATAACTCTGAGATCAAGGAATCGTTTACAGTAGAACAACTACTTCTGTTAATCGAGTGAGCAAAGCTTTGGTAGATACTAGTTGTATCCGCACGAACTTTTGGAGACAGCGTAGCACTTCATGTCATCAGTCATATAAGCTATTTATAATTTAGACTGTCCATTCAATAACACAATTTTGGTATGTTGCAGAGTAGAGATGGATTAGCTGAAGATCATACGTCACATCACCCTTCTAATGTTGTCTGAATATGAATATTTGTTTATAGAAAGCGAACATCTATGAATTATGACCATGTAGCGAATAATAACCAATTCGTTATCCTATCACAGATATATTATATTTGAAGACAAACTTAAAATAGCTTCCAGTAACGCCAATATTTTGAACCACTTAAGCTAGTTGCAAATGATGACTGAATATGCGTCAACCAGGATTGGAAACCACGTAACAGTGCTTGATTCTGTCCCTTTCGCGGCTGCTCACCATCATGGGTTTTTCTTTTCTTTTTTTGCGAACAATTGATAAATGGGAGAAACTAAATGTTTCTTCCATTCACTGCTCATATGCTCTCAGAAATAATTGTGTTAACCACTCGGAAGAAAACAACATTCCTATTTTTTTTCCTTTACCTATCAGCTTGTCAAACGTCTGGAGAATTATTCGTGTTATTGAACGCATTTTTCTTGCAACCATACAAAAAGCAATAACAGACATGACCGACTCTTTATCAGTAAGAGAAAATATGTTTGGAAATATATGCTGATATATAATTTCCGATATCTTTTTAAATACACTTTAATGATATAGTTTAAACTTTATTTTTATTTAAAATTCCGTTAAATCAATGTTATTTGTGGCATCAATGTTTTGCTTCTAATTTAAACTTTTTTAATGTAGTTCAATGTAACTTCTGTTTGTTTCAATAAATTGTATCAATAACTCGAAAGTTTACAAGCTTCGATCCGCACAATAGTCATAATATCAATACTGACTTGCTTCAAATATAGTTGACAGCTAACTGTGAGATCATGAAGTGCGTGCGTGATTATATTTATCTAACAGTCTCAGGCTGATTCTGTAAAGATGACTTGAGGTGTTTTTCAGAGATCTTATCAAGCGAAAGATTCACGAAATCATTTAATAAAATACAAAATCGGTAGCTTTATATTGTATCTTGAATTTACAAGCACATCACCTTCTAAATAACAATCTGTGTGTCTACGTTACATCTTATGATTCAACATATCTATTTTCCTCTAGTGTCTGTCATAGGTGACTGGAAAGTCTTTGAAATTCCTGCCACAGATTTCACTTTGATCTTGTTACACTAAGATTCAAGAAACTGTTTCTTTTCAATTGTTTATTCCCTCATGCAGTCTGTTAGGATTTTCGATAGGGGTCTTACAATTGTTCTACTTGAAAGCAATATCGCTATCACAAAATGCATTGAATACTGGAAGCACACTAGTAAACTTATCACATATGAAAGGGTATGATATATTAAATACAGATGCTTCTTTTAAATGAGCTAGAAGACATATTTTCTTTCATAACATTTATTGATTCTTTGCTTGTGACAGCTGTTCCCATTTTTCGAGCGCTGTATGAAAGAAAACGATTCACAATGGGAGTTTCGTGTTTGCTTATTGAATAAACTTCTATAGTTGGCTCGATCACTTTAGGAAATATCAAATTTCTAATTTTCTGTTCAGTTTTCGTTTTACATTATTTTCAGTGTATTGTATCACTTAACACCGAACGAAAATAAATTTGAAATGAAGATAAAGTAGCGACCAGCTGTTTTTACATAAACATCATTCTTAATATTCCCGAATTCAATATAAATAATGAATTCTATCAGCAACTTATTTTTATGTATATACCACTTTTTGTCTTAATATATAACACCTCCTCTATTAAATATTATTCCACTGTTGATATCCAAATCCTATGTTATGTTATTAATTTAAAATACTTTATATTGTGAATTATTTGTAGACAGAACAAGGAAGCTTCCGTGTGGTCAGTCGACATGCTCCAAATATCGTCCAAAACTCAAACTACACTTGTTACGTATTGAAATGAGATTAGAACAATAGAATTACTATTGCATTTCTTTATAACTATATACCATGTTATATTTGAATTCAACTCCCTTTATTGTCACTATCAACAAACACAACAAAGAGAAATGTCCGTTCCCGTGCGAATAACGTTAATAAAAGAGAACAATAACTACAACTTTCTGATAAACAACGACATACACCAAATTAGACAATAAATATATCATTATATATTATTCAATTGGATATATCACAACATTGAAATCATACATTATTATGAATATTTCGGACTTTCAAACCCTTGTAGACGCAATATTTGGAAATGTATTATATTATCACTCTGAATGTAACTAACACCCTAGTACTTCATTATTATTCTTTTGTTGGTTCGCTAATTTACTGCAAACATACATCACAAAATACTGATCTATGTAGCCACCTTACAAATACTATACCTATTCTTTTAGCTTATTGTTATATCAAGATATCAAGATGCAATTTATTCATATTTTCTCTTATATAGTTCATCAAGAGATAATGTATGCAACACGTAGCAAGATTTGATTATATTAATATATAAAATATTACATAAACCTGGACATTCTCAAGCCTGGACATTCTCAAGTACATGTGACTATAAGAATCGAAGAAATAAATATATCATATTAATTACTTTAGCCTCCTTAATTAATGCCCTTTTTTGTTTCTTCTATTTTCTTCTAAACAAATTATTAATACGCTTTCTCAAAAGCAAAACGATATATGCACAAAAGACATGTCATCTAAAAATATTATAATTTACTTTCAGGCTGCGATTTGTATTGTTTATTTTTTTTTTTATTTGTGATGGATATTACAGTTTATCAGTAATATATCATACACTTCGAGCTTTATATATTTGGGATTTTAAAAAAGGTGAATTTTATAATAGTAATCAATTGCCCATTTGCTATTCAATCACAGCTTTAAAAAAACTGTATTTTGTAGCATATTCATAAAACCTCCCGTCTCCCGTACATATTATTGGTCTTCGATATTCCAACGCTCAGGAGAATGGGTGCAAAGTGAATGGCTGGTCACAAGAATTATATTTACGTTACTACTTCAAAGTATTTTCAAACTATATACCACTTCTGTCAACAGTTCAACGTGCTACGTAAAGGTGAAGCGATTAAGCTGAGGTTATCAGGAATTAATTTGTTTCTAATGTATGAAAAGTGTAATTCCATGAACAGAAATCCTCTCAATATTATACCTTCTTTCCTACAGTCTTTTCTAGCATATTCTGATAAAAATATTTAGTCATTCTATTTGACAATTCATTTTATAGAATACATAAAACTGTTTTATGACATATTTGAATAAGTAAAGAATATGCGGTGCTATTGATTCCAATATATATCTGTGACTTTTAGAAATTGAAATGGTTTATATGGATATCAGTACTATGAATCCAATGCTAAGGGAAACATTGGAATGTTAAACTGAAAATGAAACGTGTATTGGCCAATATATCCTAGTCTACAAGGCAGTCCTGTTTTACAAGGGAGTCCTGTTTTACCCAATATGCCTTTATAGAGTGAGACATACTTTACGTTAGAATGCAGAGGATAGCACTGAATATTTGAATTTACATTGGTATATTGATGTAGTGGGATAAAATCTACTGGATTCCACGGATAGCCATTTAATTCCGGTATGTCCCAGTGTTTTAAGTGAATCATTACAGCATCAGGATTATATTTTCTCAAGTATATCCGAATTTTCAAAGTGTTACTTAAATTTACTATTATCATTATTTTTTTTTCATTTATCTTGCTTTATGTTCATACGAGTTTTCACCAAGTCACAACCAGTGACCTCAAGAGACAACAAGGTCCACCATGTTCAAGAAAGAACATACATGTATCTTTAGGTGTTTAGACCTGTGATGTACTTATATTGACAGAATCTTCCTTAGTATATGGGAAGTTCCCATTAATACTATCTTTTGTATTTCTTCTATACGCGGTGTTCCTGGGATTTGGGATAAGTAATTATTAAGACCCCTTAGGTATCATTCCTAGAGCGCCTAAAACCACTGGTATTGTTTTAGTTCTCAACTTCCATATTTTTCCTATCTCAATCTCCAGTTCTTATACTTGCTCAATTTTTCAAATGCTTTTATAGATACATTCTTATCTATAGGAAGGGACATGTCAATTAGCAGGCATACCCTCTATTTCAAAATCATTCAGTATTATATCAGGTCTATTTGGTCTATTTGCATCTATTTTTCGGTCTGTTTGGTTGCTAAAGTTCAACAAAATTGAGACGTGACCTTTTTCAAGTAGGGCATGGGGTTGATGCTCCCACCAATTCTTTTGATGGGCAAGTCAAAATGCTTACACATTACCCAATGTATGTATTGTGCAGCTCTGTTGTGCCTGTTTAGGTACTCGGTTGGAACTATTCAAATTATATGATCAATGGTCTCAGGTTGTTTTTTACATACACGGCATAATGGGCCGCATCCATTTTTTATGATGTTGGCTTGATAAATTTTTGTTGGCAGACACTGATACTGTGCTGATATAATCAGTCCTTCAGTCTGCGATTTCAGTCAAGAGGATGCCAACCACTGTTGGGTTAAACTTTTGTCAACATCAGGATTGTTAGCTCTTTCTGGGTATTTTCCATACAGAGGCTTTTCTTGCTATTTCTTAGCCAGTTTATTTGCAGTTACTTTTACATGCTTTGCATTTTCTATGTTTTTCATTTCAGCAGTAAAGGGAACTTCTGAAATGTGTAGTTCATTACTGTATCTTTGTGCATTGTGCGCATAACACTAATAGTGCCTTGATGTAGAATCGTTCATGCTATAGATATGTGTAAGGCTCATTCATGGTTTTCGCAGGCAGGTAAATTAGATGAAGTGAATGTTTGATGGGACAAACGATCAACGTGCTATTACAATGATTCGCTAGGTGTTAATCAGCTAGTTTTAAAAATATATTTCTGATGATCCGTTGCTATATGCAATGAATTTGACTTCATAGGAACTAATTCCATGGTTGATATCCATCTACAAAGACTTTATATTCTCCTTCGACCTTTTACTGATGCTGAGATAAATTTACTATTTAATCCCTTGGTGTTTAGTTGTGAATTATACTGGTATGATTTAACATAGTTACTAAGTTTCTCTATCTGAAGGAAAAAACATGAGGTGAGGCAATTTTCCCCATGTTGAAATGCTACAGCAAAATATCGAGAGTAAAATTATACGGTAACAGAGGATTAGAGAGAAATATTTTTCCCACACAAGGTTTTCAGCTTTTCAGTTATTTGTTTGTAATAAAAGTAATGTATGATGAGACATATTCTAGGCACCCACTCTTCATGTTATCTGCTCGATTTGAAATACAATAGGTAGTGAACGGGTTTCTTTAGAGAATTCTCCAAAAACGAATGCTACTCTGCACCCATCATTGACAATATTAATATCGTTGTGTATTAGACAAACGATAGTTATGAAAGAATGAACTATTTATGTGCACGCGGTAGGCGTCAAGATGAAACAGTTTTATTACAATGTATAAACCTATTATTTATTTTTTAAATCAATATTATTTCCAATACATAATAGATTAAATAGCTCTTATTTTTAAGTAGCATGCATTTAAATTTTTATAATTTAAACACTGTGCAGAAATTGAGAGATCCTTTTTTTAAGACATCCAAAATCTGCGTGTGATGGTATGGGGAGAATATATATATATACTGTATGTGTGTGTGGATGTGTGTATTTTTCCCATACCGTCCCACGCAGATTTTAATATCTCAATATATATATATTAGTAAAAAGGAATGATTTTTGCTCATATATATATCTATATGCATATATATATATATATATATATATATATATATATATATATATATATATATATATTGCTGTAGCATTTCGATATTTTGCTGTAGCATTTCAGAAGTTCCCTTTACTGCTGAAATGAAAAATGAAAAACACAGTAAATGCAAAGCATGTAAAAGTAACTGCAAATAAACTGGCTAAGAAATAGCAAGAAAAGCCTCTCTATGGAAAATACGCAGAAAGAGCTAACAATCCTGATGTTGACAAAAGTTTAACCCATCAGTGGTTGGCATCCTCTTGACTGAAATCGCAGACTGAAGTACTGATTATATCAGCACAGGATCAGTGTCTGCCAACAAAAAATTATCAAGCCAACATCATAAAAAATGGATGCGGCCCATTATGCCGTGTATGTAAAAAAAACAACCTGAGACCATTGATCATATAATTTGAATGTACAGTCCTATAGTTCCAACCGAGTACCTAAACAGGCACAACAGAGCTGCACAATACATACATTGGGTAATGTGTAAGCATTTTGACCTGCCCATCAAAAGAATTAATACATATATATTTTGACCTGCCCATCAAAAGAATTAATACATATATAAGGGTGACCATGTCGAACAGAAGAAATAGAGCTATTCAAATGTAGCCCAATGCATGTTGATGGATTTTGATGGATGAGAGGAATGCACATAGGAATTAACACCATATATATATATATATATATATGTGTGTGTGTGTGTGTGTGTGTGTGTGCGTGTGTGTGTGTGTGTGTGTGTGTGTGTGTGTGTGTGTGTGTGTGTGTGTGTGTGTGTGTGTGTGTGTGTGTGTGTGTGTGTGTGTGTGTGTGTGTATGTGTGTGTGTGTGTGTGTGTGTGTGTGTGTGTGTGTGTGTGTGTGTATGTGTGTGTGTGTGTGTGTGTGTGTGTGTGTGTGTGTGTGTGTGTGTGTGTCAGAGATAATGCTAGTGTCATTTTAAGGTAATATGGTGAAGTAGAATATAGCAGTAATTTAAAACATACGGCTTCGGGTACTAAATAAAAGCCGCAAGTAATTTAATCCAATAATCTATAATTTATCCAATTCTCTCACCCTGATAATAATATATATGCTATGCAATAACATTCGTACCAATCATACAGTAATTAATACAATTATAATGATGATGATAATATTTGTATTACATGTGGTGTAATGAACATGTTTGTGATTAGGATAGAATCACTTATTCATATACAATAATAATCTCATGAATATTAAAGAGGAATTCATAGTTTGTATCAGGAAGTAGAATAAGAATAGAAAGAAACAGACAAAAGAGAAAACACCACCAACAGAGGGCACCATAATCTATTAGTATACCCACAGCTTGCAGTGATGGATATACGTGAAAGGGAATAGGGAAAGGGCGATAAAATATATGACACAACCGAGTCAGAGGACACCAGAGAAACAAAGGATACGGAACATTATGAAAGCTTTCAAGAGGGAAAGAAAGAGTAAAAAGAGATGCTAAATGACAATTCAATTATTCAAAACTAAGCTGGCAAGGGTGTGGCAATTTTAATTATCCCCCAAGGATTTTGACAATTATAAATCATAAGCACAACTAACAGGTACAAGGTTTTTTTACAAGGAAAAGAGTAATTTAGATCAAACAACTTTAAAAACAATAAAATCATTAATTGACCAACGTTCAGTCTTTTTCCATTAACAAGGAAATCGTTTACGTGTTCAACTTCGAAGTTAATTCGATAGATTACCAAAGTTTCATAAAAGTTTGAAATGTAGGATGCTATTAATTAATAAATAACATATAAATCGAAATACTGCATCAGTTTGTAAGCTTTGAAGAAATTTCACTTCTCCCTTTTTTTTTTGTTCTATGGTCGCATCAGAGAATCCCTTTTCCGGTGAGTTCCCCCAACTGTCAATCAAATCATAGCCGCCAACTTTAAAAGATCGATCTGAACCAAATTTAATCAATATATTTATTTATATATTCAATAATTTAAAGGAATGGGAAACTAAGGTGAAAAATGACCTTACTGATCTTAAACAGTAATATATACATCTATATAAATACGCGCGCGTGTGTGTGTGTGTTGTGTGAATATAATTGGTCTTGCGATTTTCAAATAATTCGATTTATAAATAATTCGAGAAAACATTTTAATTATGGTTCCAAATCTTAGTGTTTGTTGTCGGAAATACTACATCCGTAGTATACTTTGGCTGCTAATAAACGTTACGAAATATGTCTATGTCATTTGCAAGAGATATATTTACGCCAAGTTGTTGTTTTTTTTAAATTCGAAAGACAAAATAGCATAATTATGTCTATATTTATAGCCCAATAATCTATTATTCCAAAATAATGTTCAATTATATTCAGTTAATACTATATATTAGATAAATAAATATATTAGATACTAAATTGTATCTTATTATTATAGCATATGTTTTCTATTTTAAAATAGACACATTTCAATTAGAAGTATCGGCTCTACCTAGATTGACTTTCTGATCACTGAGCTACGCACTCAACGGTATTCACGATGGTATTCTTTCAGTCACTACCTAAGATTCATAACCATAGGTAAGAAGTAAGCACCTTCACTTACATGTAGTGTTTTCAAAATCCACTGAAACTAGTTTTTCGTGAGTATTGAAATTGTGTTTGTCGATGACAATTTTTTTAAAACGATATAATGACAGAATATTATACACATTTCTTTTATACAAATACAACTGTGATTTTTCAGATGTACCTTTTCCTATTTTCAGGCTCGGTCACACTTTTAGCCTAAAATACTGACGATCACTGGTAGTAAAATTATATGGATATCAGTTTAATAGATGATATGAATTAAACGAAATACATCTGATTTTACATTATGTTTCATTTGAAGTCCTGTCAAACGGACATACCGTACCCTGCTAAGCAACGCGTTCGTACGTTCCTCCTTCCTGGTTAGCCAAGATACGTAATTTATTATTTTCAGCTAAATTCAATAGACGAAAAAAGTAGGATTTCCACAGTTGAAAGAGGTGAATTTGAAAACCGAGTTAACAGCCTTCACCTGATGCTTACAAAAACCGCAATGAATTGAAACCCAACAAAGACCTATGTTGAATTTATATTCAATAGAATTGAAATCAATATGATACTTCAACTATTGACCACCAGAGTTTCACCAGCAGTATATGCAGTTTTATGATGCCGATAAAAATCCCTGCAAAATATAGTTATTTTGTTACTACAAATATAAAACATTATATCGTATTGTAAAATTTTCTCATCAGTTATTTTAATAAATTATGTCGATAATATCCCACAATGGAATCAAAACTGGAGTCAACTCTCTTTTTCTTATGGATTTATTAATAATAATAATGTTAAAATGAGGTTAATATCTGTACATACATTTTACAATAATGTTTAAAAGTATGAAAATAAAGTTAAAATCATGTCATAGTGAACATTGAAAGAATTGCCCTAATTATTATCTAATTATTTCTAAGATACAGAACTTACATATATACAAATAGATCTTGATATGTTGATATAAATAGAAATATTTACACATACATAAACATAAATGACGCTTCTTTTTACAATCACACTTTTAAACACAAGTATAAACACAAACGCCAATACAAACAAATACCCACATAATGCAACAATGCATGTAACAATTTAGAAACAGGTATACATTACAATACAAAAACCATACATACAAACAAATGTCTATGTGCATATATATATATATATGGGGGGGGGGGTTGTGTGTGTTTGTGTTTATGAACGAATGTGTTTTCGTGTATAGCTGAAGGTATTTGGTCGTTTGGAGTGTCCACTGGTTATCCACGAATCACAAGCATCACCAGAGAATAATCTAAGTAATATAAATACATAACATTCTCTAATTTGTTAGTACGCTCTTTCCCACGTCTTTGTATACCCAAATATATATATATACATGTGCGTGTGTGTGAGTGAGTGCTCGTGCACGAGAATGTGCTAATATCACGAAGAAAGCATTTTAATAAAGTAAGTTAATATTTGTTATTTTTGTATTTATTCTAAAGTATTTACCCAAAATTCAATATATCATACGGCTCCAGTGATATCAAAATTCTGTAACGCTATAGTTGTTAGGATGAATCACTTCTAATTATGTTTAAATCATGAAACCTATATTTAGGCATTTGAAATCGTAGGCGTATAGCAATTGATAAATAGACCCCATTTATAGAATACATTGATATTTCCGTACCTATTGTGCGCTTTATACACGAATTTAGAGTTTAAAGATTTTTTGTTATGTTACTGGTGTCGGATTCTCTCGTATGTCTACTAATATTTCGATAACTAAAGCATTACTTTCCTTTACGTGAGTATTTACTTCAATTTAATTAACAAAACCAAAACTTGATCTGCTTATACCCTGTCCTCTTTAGTGTTTTCTATCGTGTGCAAATATTAACATCATTAACTGGTTTATATATTTATATTTTATGAATGGAAACACAGAGTTCCCTACGTAATTATCATTTGAGAATTTTTGTTTTAAATTTCACTATGAAGCTATGGGCATTAGCATATATCGGTGTGATCAATTTGATTCCATTGAAATTAGCTGGGTCCAGTGATGCAGTAAAAGTCTGTGTTGTCTTCAAGAAACGCCAACGACGAGGACATCAGATATGAAGTACAACTGGAACTAAGGTTTTTTGTTTTAGGCCTGTATTCTGACGCAATAGATGACCCGGTATTAGTAAGAAGCATAGCAGTGCTATTAAGACGTTCACTTCCGAAATAGGTATTCAAATCTGACGTAGAACATAGTATTTTGGGAGATATCCACTAATGTTTGAAGATCAATGGTACCTTCTGGGTAAACTTTCAAAGACAGAATACCGGCGAATAATAATAATAATAATAATAATAATAATAATAATGGTTTCAGATTTAGGCACAAGGCCAGCAATTTTTTTTTTGGGGGGGGGGGGGGGGGCAATTAAATCGACCCCAGTACGTTACTTGTACTTAATTTTATCGACCCCGTAATGAGAGGCAAAGCTAACCTCGGAGGTATTTGAACTCAGAACATAAAGGGCCGTAATTCTATGCCACGAAGGATGTTGTCCGACGCTCTACCGACTTTGCCATTCCACCTAATAATATAATAATGATATTAATAATTGTTTCTACTTTAGGCACAAGGCCAGCAATTATCCCAGTGCATTACTGGTACTTTATTTTATCGACCCCGTAAGGATGAAAGGCAAAGTTAACCTCGGCGGGATAATAATAATGGTTTCTTATATAGGCACAAGGCCAGCAATTTTGGGGGGAGGGGAAAGTCGATAAAATCGACCCCAGTGCGTGACTGGTACTTTATTTTATCGACCTCGTAAGGATGAAAGGCAAAGTTAACCTCGGCGGGATTTGAACTCAGATCATAAAGGACCGTAATTCTATGCTGCAAAGCATGGCGTCCGAACCTCTACCGATACTGCCAATTCACCGCCCTAAATGATATTAATAATAATAAAAATAGTAAAGTGTTATGATTTAGGCACAAGGCCAGCAATTTGTGGGAAGGGAAAGTCGATGAAATCGATACCAGTTTTTTACGGGTACTTTATTTTATTGACCTGGAAGGATGAAGGGCAAAGCTAACCTCGACGGGTTTTGAAATCAGAACGTAAAGGGATGACGTCCCTTTACGTTCTATGCCGCGAAGCATTTGGACCGACGCTAACGCTTATGACGAAACTCCCTACAAATTTTGAAATAAATAGGACATCATCGAAGAAAAAACAGTAAATATAGCAGAGAAAGAATTTGTTAGTCAAGAACCAACGAACCCTAACAAAAATATACTTTAAGTATCGATTGTCCATATAATATAAATTTTAGTTACCCTGGGACTACGTCTAGGGGTTAATTTGTGGGTTAGGTGATTAGCTACATCTAAGTAGCTTCTGGTGTTGTGTGTAACTGTAGAGTGATGTGGATTTTGAAGACCATCTCTATTTGACTCAATGAACATACTTGGCCGTTCCTTTCTTCGGAACGAATAGTGCATGGGAGGAGAATAATCGAAGCTTGTGATATTTCTGAGTAGATTGGGTGTGTGTCAGAGAGGAAATGCGGATAAAATACATAGGTTCGAAGCTGAGCCTGAACATTCGTATGTCAGCATAAATTGGTTCCAAATCTGCAAGTTTACTTAATGCAATGGTATCAAACTACGATTGTTTGTGTGGAGGCGAATGTTACCCTGGATAGGATATTCTGTTTTAAAATGTTAGTAGTCAACAAAGACATTATGGAATCGGTATAGCCTGGGAATGTGTCTTATTTATGAAGTACACAAAAGCCAATATCAATTATACAATTCAGGCCTATTTAAAAATTTCTGAAGAGATTTGTCAGCAAAGCAGTTATCGAGGTAGCCTTAATATAATATTTTCATTTTCAGATAATCTACGCTAATTATATTTTCGTCATTTGTTTGCATAAGGCTACGTAAGAGTTAAAGTAACAGCAATATTTATCGTGCTAAGATATTGAACTTCAAGCATTCCAGTTTCATAAATTCTTAATATAATTAAAGAAATAATTGTTTTCTTCGTTACAATATTCCATGATAGAAGTTTCATTATTTCACCATGCCATACTAGAAATCATTATTTAAAAATACTTACGGGGTCGATAAAATAAAGTACCAGTAATTGCTGGCCTTGTGCCTAAAGTAGAAACAATTATTTAAAAATACTAGAAATCATTATTTCACAGTGCTGTATTCAAAGTTCCTTGTGCGTATATCTCACAGATGACAGGAATTCATTATTATGACTCACCTCGGCAGGATTTGAACTCAGATCATAAAAGACCGTAACTCTATGCTGCAAAGCATGATACTATGCTTTGCAGCATAGAGTCCTTTATGATCTGAGTTCAAATCGCGCCGAGGTTAACTTTGCCTTTCATCCTTACGGGGTCGATAAAATAAAGTACCAGTAACGTACTCGAGTCAATTTAATCGATTTTCCCCGCCCCAAAATTGCTGGCCTTGTGCCTATATAAGAAACCATTATTATGACTCAGCTGTATACACACGTTCACAGAGCAGGGGTGGGTCAGTTGTGTTTCGGGAACGGAATACATTATAAAAATCAACAGGTCTATGAAAATGTAGGTTTAGTTTATATATTCATCTATAAGGGCTGCTTTTGAATATAATAAGTGTAACATAATATCTTGTTGTGCATTAAAGGCCTATTTTCTAGTCGGCAACAGGAAAACTGCTGCTTACTTGCACGAGTTGTTAGAAATAGTTGTCTAATCTATCTTAAATCAGACTTCACTGTTTATTTGTTAATGGAAATACCCACTGGATAATATAGTCCCAAAGATATAGTTGTATTCTCATGAACTCATAACAGATTTTATAATCAAACCTCAATAATAATGTTAATCAAGTTTAAATACGCTGAAATTTGACGGCATCATTTCAGTATTGAAACAGGATCATTTCAACATTAAAATGAAATTTGTAATTAGGAAATACTTCATTACAACCATGTCTCGATGGATTTTGATTACTTGTTTTTACTGCATTTTCATTTATGTATTTTATTTATTTATTCACGTATTTCATATAATTATGCTTCCGATTAGAAAATATGATACCTTTCATTCAAATTCTAGGTGACGCCATTTTATGATTGAAATGCAAAATTGGATCTTTTCCATCAATGTTGCTTCAGGCATGTAAAATTATGATACATAAATTACTGAATAGATAAACAAACACAGTTGAAATAGTTTTATCAAAGCAATGACTATTTCGATTTCAATTTCGCTTATGCTGAGCTAAAATGTTTTATTCATCTACTATAACCTACCAATCTGTTAATTAGTTGTGTGCTGTTGATGATGTCTTAATGAAATTCCTGATACATTTATTCTCGCACAAAGAAATTAAATACAAATTTACTGCAGGATCAGAAAAAGAAATTTTATTTAACTATCATGCTAGTTACTGACCCAATTGTTGGATAAAGGTTCTGATGAATCTCTGATAATTTTATTTTATTGAAAAATTTGGGTTTTACCGTTTAAGAAAACAATAGGTTATTTTCAATATTTTGTTTTCTAACGTATAAAAATTATAAGATTTTAGTAATGAAACTGTTCTTTACAAGACAGCTTGAAATGCAATATACGTTCAAAGGAAGCGTCAAATAATTTATAATTTGATCTCATACTTCTTAAAACCAGATGCAGGTTGTTTCATTTCTGCTGAATGATTATAAAGAATATTAAATTACAATCAGTAATTTGAGTTTATAAATTTCAGTTTGGGTATAATAGATAATTCTTCCTTTCAATTACTTTCGTTGAGTTAGTTGAGGAAATATTCATTTCATCTAAATCCGAAATTACTACAGTTCTTAGGTATATTGTTAGCTAGCCATGTCAATAATTAAGTAAAGTTTGCTAGTGTCACAAACAAATAACGTAAGTAACTTGGTGAATAAGACTCAGCATTTGCTTGTGGTTTGTTTACTTACTAAGAAAATGTATTAATACCTTCCGAAAATTCATTTGCCACAAACACGTTATTATTTTTATTAAATAGAACATTTCAACTTCGTATTCTATAAATACTTTGTCTAAAAATAATCATGCAACAATACATGTACGCAAGTCATATAACCCCAGGTCACTACAAAGCAACTCACTTTCAATATTTGTACTGCAGTTCTTCTTGCTAATTCAGCAACAATTACAGAAATTTTAATATTTCTTTGGCATTTATTGGTGTCTGTTTTATAAATTTACTTTCTGGTTATATTCTTTATTGGTTATTTTTTGTTTTGTTTTTCTTTTTTAGTGACATCAGACTAATTTGTATTAACGACATGATTTAAAATGCAAAGGTAAAATAAATATGTAATTTCGATCCATTATTTTAAAATAATCACAAAGGGCGGTGAATTAGCAGTATCGGTAGAGGGTTGGACGCCATGCTTTGATGCATAGAGTTACGGCCCTTGCAATTCTGAGTACAAATCCCGCCTAGGTTAACTTTGCCTTTCATCCTTACGGGGTCGATAAAATAAAGTACCAGTAATGCACTGGGATAATTGGTGACCTTGTGCCAAAACTAGAAACAATTATTTAAAAATAATCTCCTATACGAAATTGTGACTACATTAACGTAAGCAATAAATGAGATTGTGACTGACTTTTATGAATAATATTACAGCATTCAATCAAACAACACAGTACACAATCACACATATATATATATATACACACACACACACATATATATATATATATATATATATATATTAGAG
This sequence comes from Eledone cirrhosa, assembly GCA_964016885.1. NCBI lineage: Eukaryota > Metazoa > Mollusca > Cephalopoda > Octopoda > Eledonidae > Eledone > Eledone cirrhosa. Next base: position 63,421,189 of record OZ024745.1, read on the forward strand.
TGGGCCATAAAAAGCAAGGTCGCAATTCTAACGCTCCCTGTGTATTTTCCCATTATAAATGCCCCAATTGGTAAAATAAGGTATATTTTGTATAAAATAAATTATTTTGAGTCGTGCCTATATCATGATGATTATAGTAGAAAGTGTGATTATGTTGCATGAAATCATGAAAATTTGAAACCAAATATGACCATACAATAATTGTTTATTTTATTAATCCATTATATTTAGTAAACCACCTTTGAATATAAAGGCGTACAAGGAAGAAACAAGTTCAGTTAAGTTAACTCCAGTCATATTTTTTTAAGAGTTTCTTTTTTGAAATCCGGGACCTTGAGACGATGAGCTTCAACTACTTGAAGAACACACTGCTTCTTCTCCTCATTCTTGATAACAAAATCAGTTATCAACTTGACTGCTCTCTCCGCCAGATCGTTGACTACCTTGATATTGTGAACAACAGCACAGGCATTTTGATATGACGCTTGTGACGACCAAGTTGCAGGTGACAGCTCAAGCCAAGTATCGTCGAGACCAAGGAGATCGAACAGAAGTCTAGATTTCTTCCCAACTAGATGAGGCAGCTTCGTGGACGACTTCAACTTGGGAAATACTGGAGCACCACAGTCGAGAGGCCCAGACGTTTTCGTTTTGACAAGACGTTGGGCTATTTGTTTCTTCTCGGACTCTTGGACCCGACTTGAAAACAGCAGTAGTGGCTGTCTGCGAGAGATCTCTGTCAACCTTACTGTACTGTGTCAACTCCACGAAGTATTGAAGGTCATTGGATGGTGCATCAGCACACTTGACTGCTGTCAGCCAGAATCGCTCGTAGAACAGAGCATTGAACATACAGATCCGGCGCAACTTTTCCATTTTAGCTTGATCGTAATTGAGTCGCTCACCAAATGCATACATCTTTGCACTATAGATGATTGTGGACATCCACCGAGCAATATGATGTGCACCAGGCAGCATCCAATGAATTCTACGAGGAGGGGTGACACCAAGCAAGATCAACATCAACTCGGCACATTGTCGGTAGTCGTCCCGTGGAAGAGAACTCATTTTCCCATCATCGGATGTCAGCAAATCTTGGAGGAACTTGATGTTCTCAGAACACAGACGCTTGAGTCTCCGGTCGACAATTTTCAATGTTTTAAAGTTGGTCTTGTCCGTGAGTGACACCCAATCTTTTTGAACTCCTTGAACTCTGGGGTGTCTGGACTGGACATTGCTCCGAACAGTTGTTGCCACACTGCACACAAGATACACTCCATGGTACCGACAAGCAAAATAAAACACCTCTTTGTTGAGCATTTCTTCTAGTTTCACGCAGGCACCATTTTTCCATCCAGAATTCGTAGCAGACCCATCTACATTCCAATCTTTAACAAGATCAAATGATCCTTTGGCTTGGGTGGTTCCAGTGCCATCAGGAATTATGGGAACAGCGAGGAGTTTACCTTCTCTGAAGTCCGGAGTTCCAGCAACTAGCACACCTAGCCTCTCGTGGTCACCAGGAATTATTTTGCCATCCCAATGAAAGGTAACAAAGTCTGGTACAGCAAATTGTTCCTTTATGTGTTTACCCCCACAGTTCTGATCTTCTTAGCTTCACGTCTGCTACTATTCTTGGAGAGAGTTGTGGCGTCTATGTCAGTCCCACCCTAAGAAATAATCGATGCCATAAATGCTATTTTTCGGGCCCAGTGTCAGGTTTAAACGATCAGCCATTAGAGAAATGTTTGGACTTTGAAATGGATTCTTTGGGAGTTCCAGCTGGATTTTTCGTTTCTTGTCTGACTTTGAGCTGTCTCTGGTGGGTTTGAGGCCTGGAATTCAGGATCCTGTTCATCTTCAGTTTCATCATTGGTTGAACTTGAATCACTCAGTTCATTACGTGGAAGTTGTGCTGCTACAGATCCTGACAAACGCTTTCTATGGTTCCCTGACTCTCGACGAGCCACAGAAACCTGATCACGCTTAAACTTTGAAAATACCTTTTTCTGGTAACGTTTGTCTTCAGCACCCAGAGATACTCTTTTCTGACAACGCAGGGTTTCGAGAAATGTAGCATCTTCCATTTTCTGTTCATTATTACGAAGACGGGCTTTCAAAATTTTCTTTTCAGCATCAGTATGTTCAATGTTTCAACATCAGTATGTACGAATCCAATTCAGAAATAAATAGTGCTTCCTTTTCTTTTTTTGACTTAGAACCTTTGTTTTTTTGTAAATTTCTGTATTCACTGTACATGTCCATAATTTTCAGTTTCACTTTGTCTTTTCGTTGAGTTGCCACACCAGCTTTTTCCCACTGACTAACTACTTCCATCGCAAGCCTATCCGCAATATCACCATTGAAGCTCACATGCTTTTCGTATTTCATAGGACCATCTTTTAGGTAGAAGAAATATCTTAGAATATACCCCTTTGTTGGTATTTTGTTTGGTGAAAAGGATGTAACATATTGCCTCATGAGCCATATTTCTCGATCATCACAACGGAGCGAGTAGCTACAACTAGGCCCACTGGTTTCCGCCATTATTCTGCCAATTTGCAACTATTAGGCAAGGCTTAAATTAGACTGGAATAATCAAAATTACATTATAAATTGATAATATACAAGATGGCATGAGAAAATGCATAGAGAGTTAGGAAAAACATACTTTTGTGTAAAATGTTGGATTCTGAAACACCCTAATATATATAAATGAAAAGTATAGAAATTGTTGTAGCAAGAAGCTAACAGTATTCCATATATATATATATATATATATATATATATATATATATATATATATATATATATATAGTAATAAGAATATTTATATTTATATATGTTTGATTTAACTGTAAATATGTAGGGTAGTACTAAGTACTAGAGTGTTTTACAAGTGTTTTACAGAGCCGAAATACAAAGTGTTAAAACGATCAAATTTTAGTTTAGAACATAAATGTGCGTTTAATGGTAGCCATAGACGGTATGCCAGTTAAGCACTCTATGTTCTTACAGAGCAGTGTGTGATATAATATGAAACGAAAAATCAGTGATGCATCAGGACTCAATTTATTGTGTGTTACAATTGTTTCGCCGGCAGACAGCTCGAGACACGATCATTGTATGGATATGTCTGATTCTGGAACTGCAGGTTCGTCGGACACTTCCAATAACTTCGGAATATAATACATATATATATATATACGTATATATATACATATATATACATATATATAGATACACACAGATACGCTTACACATACACACACATACAAAAACAATAAAATAAATATACAATATACAATAAAATAAATATACAGTATACAGTAAAATAAATATATAAAAAATAAATATACAATACATCCATACGCATTCACGTAATGCATACATATACATATATATATACACACACATATATATATATACATACATATATATACATACATATACATATATATATACATATACATATATACATCTACATACACACGCATATATATGCACATATGTACACATATACACATATATAAAAAAACAATAAAATAAATATAAAGTATATTAAAATATGCATATAACGTCACATAGAGATATATAATAGAGAGGAGAAAGGAGAAGGTATGTGTATGCGTGTAATATTGTACGTAGGGTAGTATAAGGTGCACACTTAGGTCTGTGTACGGAACAAATAATATGTGTTCTTAAATGGAACACGTGGAGTGTATGTATGCACGATTGAAAAGGTACATATGCATGGGGCCGCGTAGCCCGGTCAAATTGGGGTCTGCCACTGTGGTTGAGGTGTGTTGTCCTACCGGTGCAAGGTCCCTGACTGAACGACTTTGGGATCCGGGTCAACCTGTCTCGGCTCCGGCAATGTTATTGCTTAGGGTGACGTGCAGAGTCGGGTATGCATCTTGGGTTATTTTGGTTTACCCTACGGGGCATATAATTCCCTCAGGGTAATGTGTCTGATCCCTTGAACCCGTTTCGTCGCTCTGGTCGGCGCGTGCTCCGCCGCATGCCCTTCGCCTGGGCTTCCCTGGGGTTTCCATGCGGAGAGTGTGCACCTTCTCTGGTGTCTGCAGGTCATGATAATTTCTGATTTCAGGTTGACCGCGTCATCCTTCAGTCTGACCATTTACATGGCCTCGTATAGGCATAGGCTACATTTTCTACTTCCAGCCGAGTATGGATTCGCGTCCCGAACGATACTCCAGTGATGGGTGTACGGGGTGCCTTTGTCTTTCAGGTCCCACACCAGGTCCGCAAGCCTAGTGGAGTGCCTCTTGCTTCGGTCCTTGAAAGAGTTCGTGTGGTTATATATCCGCGATTTAAAGGTCGTGGATGTTGTGCCGATGTAGGTGCGCTTTTCATTGTGGATGCTAACCACACATTTGTATACCTGGCCCTTCGTCAGGCATTTTCCCTGTAGGGAGCACTGGGTGCCCGCTCTGCAGTTACAAGTTCTGTTGTTATTTTGCTCGCTTTGAACGCCTGGCCCTGGATCTGCTATGGCCCTCTCACGATTCTCAGGGTGTTGTTCCACCGGCACGGTGATCTCCCTCTCGCCACTGGTTCCCACCTGGCGTTGGATAGTATCGCCTTCCGCGGGGGTGGCGGCCGCCTCGGGGGCCGGGTTGCTATTTGAAGGCCGATCCCCGAGGGGTCCTCCAAGCTCCGACAGACGTTCGTTCTGCCGCCTCATTTGACGGTCGATGTTCCCCAATTTGACCGGGCTACGCGGCCCCATGCATATGTACCTTTTCAATCGTGCATACATACTCTCCACGTGTTCCATTTAAGAACACATATTATGCGACCATGTTAAGTGTTGTGGAAAAGGAAAACTTCACCGCGTGGCGGTTGAAAATTTCGTGGTATTTGTTCGACGGCGGGAAGCACTCATCTAACGCTTGGAAAAAAAGCCCTGGCACGTTGCTGCGTACATGCTTAGAGTATGGCGCGTTAAACCATGTAACGGCCTTACATCTAGTCTTGTTCTTTCGTGTGTGTGTGTAGACGTGTGAGTGTGGCCTGGGTCTGATGTCCGTCTCGGGTTTTGCCCGCCCATAATTACGTCTCTTATGTTGTCTCTATTTGTGTGCCCGCTGTGGGCGTCAAGGTTGTGCCTATCACTTACTAAGGTATTCCGTTCTATATTGTCGGTTCTACTGTTAGTCACTTTAAAGCTTTGTGGTGCTGCAGTCGGGGCTATACCACTACTACCAGGCGGGTGCTCTTTCTATCGGGTGCCACGGCCGTACTTGTCGTTACCCTGTCCCTAGTCCCATTTATCGCGATGCATGTAGTGTGCGTGCCGGGCCCATGCCTATGTGTACTTGGTGGTCTAGCTCCCAAGCGTGCCTCCGTCCGTCCTACTGTCGGTCCCGTGTCATTAAGGTGAACTGTGTTGCTACTCGTGTTCTTAGAGACTAGTACCGGATCATTTCTCCTACCTATGGAAGTGCCCCCGTTATTGCCGTATCTGCTTGCCTCGGCGCTAGGCTCTTCCCTGTCTGGGGTGTACACTATACTATCTGTGTAACCGGCCCTGCGCAGTGCCTCATTGCAATAGTCGGCGTGCTGGTTGAACACGTCTGCTTTGGCCGACAGGGTGGATACGCGTTTTGATACCCCTTTAACTATCGCTTCTATGACTGACCTGGGGTGGTTAGATTGCCTGTTCACATATTGCAGGTTCTCATTGGGCTTGTGATAAGGTCGGTGGATGCCCGTATTCATTTCCAAGGTAACGTCCAGGAAATTGACCGTCTTAGTACTAGGATCTATCGTCACGGATAAGCCGTGTTGCTTAAAAAAATGCGCTATGCGCTTCCTCATACGCTCCAGTTTCGATATCCCCATGGAGTCGAGCGATTCGGCGCAGGTGACCGATCTGGTAACGATATATCTCCTCTATAGGTTAGCGGAGGAGATCCCAGGGATCGACGGAGGAATATACAGAGACGAGGTACTTTTCACCTTCCGTTCCCTAAACCCCAGCCAGATGGAGCGTATGAGGAAGCGCATATGTGTGTGTGAGTGACTTGTGAAATACCAAACCCATCATGAATTCATTGAAGTGTGTCGGACGAAGAGTAGCTGATGGGCAGTATGGCAGCAAATATTGGCCAGAATTCATGATGACATAGAAAAATAACAGCCAACAGCAGGACAAGCGAGGAAGATGTTTTTTGAAGCTAAAACCCTAGTGAGAATATTTGTTCCGAAGTTATTGGAAGTGTCCGACGAACCTGCAGTTCCAGAATCAGACATATCCATATAATGATCGTGTCTCGAGCTGTCTGCCGGTGAAACAATTGTAACACACAATAAATTGAGTCCTGATGCATCACTGATTTTACGTTTTATATTATATCAAACTCTGTAAGAATAGAGAGTGCTTAACTGGCATACCGTCTATGGAAGCATCATAGCTACCATTAAACGCACATATATATATATGTATATATATGTATATATTTGACCAGAGACAGCGAGCTTTTCAGTGCATGGAATCCAGTCCCCGCTAGTTGTTCCATCTACCGAATTATTATTATTTTTATATGAGTCCCCAGTGTCCGCGCATTGCCTGGAGACTTAGCTGAGAATAGACTCCCTGATGACGCAATGAATTCTCGACAGTTTATTACGTAACTGTCTTTATCCCATTGCAGAAACTAATTAGTTGAATTGAAAATTTTAGTAAGTAAGTTAATTTTTTTAAGTTTTTAAAATTTTCTTATTTTACGTCTTTTATATTATTGTTCTGCATCCTCCTGCATTGAACCACCTAGGTACTATGACATAACCTGTGTATTTGCTAGCATTAGCGTACATCTGTACGCATATGTTAGTAGATATACTAAATTCTCTGTATATATATATATATATATAGTTACAAAGTGTTAAAACGTTCAAATTTTAGTTTAGAACATATATGTTCTAAACTAAAATTTGATCGTTTTAACACTTTGTTTTCGGCTCTGTAAAACACTTGAAAATTTGCATTGAGCCTTTTGTCATACCGGTAACCGACTAGTACTTAGTACTACCCTACACATTTATAGTTAAATCAAAGATATATAAATATAAATATTCTTATTACTATATATATATATATATATATATATTAGGGTGTTTCAGAATCCAACATTTTACACAAAAGTATTCTTTTCCTAACTCTCTATGCATTTTCTCATGCCATTTTGTATATTATCAATTTATAATGTAATTTTGATTATTTCAGTATAATTTAAGCCTCGCCAAATAGTTGCAAATTGGCATAATAATGGCGGAAACCAGTGGGCCTAGTTGTAGCTACTCGCCTCGTTGTGATAATCGAGAAATATGGCTCCTGGGGCAATATGTTACATCCTTTTCACCAAACAAAATACCAACAAAGGGGTATGTTCTAAGATATTTCTTATTCCTGAAAGATGGTCCTATGAAACACGAAAAGCATGTGAGCTTCAATGGTGATATTGCGGATAGGCTTGTGATGGAAGTAGTTAGTCAGTGGGAAAAAGCTGGTGTGGCGACTCAACGAAAAGACAAAGTGAAACTGAAAATTATGAACATATATATATACATATATGTGTATATATATATATATATATATATATATATATATATATATATATATATATATATACATATATATATACACACACACACACACGTATACACACACATACACACACACACACATATATATATATATATATATATATATATATATATATATTGTAGCTGTCTCGGCGGCCTAGCTGGAAGAAACGTAGACGGTGTCGATCTAGGTCAGTTTTTGGTGAAGGCGCGTGGCTGAGTGGTTAGAGAATGGGATTCAGAATCGTGAGGTTGTGATTTCGATTCCCGGACCGGGTGATGCGTTATGTCCTTGAGCAAGACACTTTATTGCACGTTGCTCCTTCTACCTGGAGTTGCGACCGATAGATAGTATTAGCAATATATATATACATATATATATATATATAGAGAGAGAGAGAGAGAGAGAGAGAAAGAGAGGTACTTACCTTGAATTTTTGTTATGTCTTTGTTACTCTAAATATAGTTTTTAAAGAATTCCCTTTTCTTTGAATCCATGACCTCCACCCAACCCAATCCACAAACTTTCCTACCACCTGAAAATGTATAAAGACCACAATATTACTTGGACAGTCGACTTCATGATGATATCTCCCGAATGAAATCGTTCTAGTCCTGTAGAAGCCATTTTTATATTAAATATTTACACTCTCCTATGTATTGAGTACCTTACTTACTGTGGTTAACCTGGATTGAACCCGGGATAAAATATATATATGTATATATATATATGTGTGTGTGTATGTATGTGTGTGCGTGTGTGTGTAGGCGAACTAATTGGTCTAATTGGTGGTGCGAATAACACTAAAATATTCAAGAAAGTGTTATCATCAAGCAAGGAATGTTGTCATTTAAGTGGGTGTATTATATAAATAGAAGGATTTTCTGCATGATAGTTCTGAGAGACCATTATACTAAATGAATTGGGAATAGTGCATTTAACCAAAACAATTATGTTCCTGAATCAATAACAAACCTGAATCATTTTTATCTAAAAAACAACATCATAAAAGCAATTACCGTGATGTATTAGTTCAACAATCTAAACGGCTTAAAAGTGTATTCTCTCATTGCCAATAATTTCTTGATTGACAAACATCTTTGCACGGTTCACAAATATCCCTAGCTGTTTTGTAAACAAAAAGTAATTATAAGCTACAATTGTCGGATAAATCTGGGTAACATCATCTATTCCATTTGCACCCACAATCCTAAAGAGGATTTCATAAGTATTTCGCAGTAGAATGCAACTTGTGAATAGTAATACAGAAATTCTGTAAACCTAATGGTTTTCTGTAAACCAAAGAGAATGTTCTTGAATACAAGTCCATCTAAGGTATGGAAAACGCTGTAAACTAATCAATGTTCATACAAGAAAGTAGATTGTGCATTTGTGGTGTGGTTGGAAGAGGTAAAAGAAGGAAATAAAGGCTGTAAATTCTTTTTCCCCTCTTTCGTTCTCTCAACCTCTTCATATCTCTATCTCACTATGTATATATATATATATATATATATATATATATATATATATATATATATATATATAGAGAGAGAGAGAGAGAGAGAGAGAGAGAGAGAGAGAGAGAGAGAGAGAGAAATTACATGAATCAAAGTTCTGTTTAAACCATTTATTCGCTTACAATTGTTTCTTCCAAACCGAGGTTTGGAGTCTTCGGAGCAATTTTTCAATGATTGTTTACATACTTGACCTCCTTTCCAACACAAGAGACATACAGAAACATATATATATATTGATGCACAGTGAGTTGACATCCATTATAATATTTAAGCATGGCAATTTACATTCAAAGATTAAAGTCATATTAAAAGAAAACAAAATTGAAGTTAAAATACAACATTCACAGTTTACGAAGAAAATGCAAGAGGATAGTTAGAAGTAGTTAGTGTATGCAATAGTTACACGTGGGGCATGCACGTGTGTCTTATTTATATAAGATTATAGTGCAGCAGGGTGTTATATGTAATACAAGCACTTTAAGCGGGCAATCAAAAGTATTATGGGGGTTGTATTAGTAAAGTATTTGTTTAATATGTATGATATAGAAGCTTGTCTGCAGAGAAATATTAAAAATATTAAAAATGAGAAGCAAAACAATGTTATGGTTTTCGTATACACCACCATTTTCACAATCCAGGAAACGTAATATATAGATTATATGTCCTTCACATAATCTACGATGATTCAATATTGGATGCTTGATGAATTATGTTCTTTAATCCAATTTTATAGAGCAGGTTGTTTTTGTTGCGAGAATTAACATCGTATTATTTTCCGGAAGTGTGTGTGTGATTAAGGGGAGTTAATGCGTGAGGGGAGGTAACTAGCTGATTTCTATAACTAAATTTATTATCCTAATGTACATTAAATGGTGTCTCAAATGAGTCCCTATCATATAAGGTTATAAACAGTTTCTAAAATTTAAGTATTCTAAAATTTAAGTTTCTAAAATTTAAGTATTCTTTTAATATGACTTTAATCTTTGAATGTAAATTGCCATGCTTAAATATTATAATGGATGTCAACCCACTATGCATCAATATATACATATGTTTCTGTGTGTCTCTTGTGTTGGAAAGGAGGTCAAGTATGTAAACAATCATTGAAAAATTGCTCCGAAGACTCCAAACCTCGGTTTGGAAGAAACAATTGTAAGCGAATAAATGGTTTAAACAGAACTTTGATTCATGTAATTTCTATATAACTGCTCTGTAGAACAACTGATGTTATTACATTGAGCTATTTATCTTACTGGTAATAAGGTAGTAATAAATTACTGTCTTTCACTATTTAGGGTATAAAATATATATAACTATAAAATGTTTTAGTATATACAAAACCATAAATAGTATCCTTAATACTATATAGATATATATAAATTTGGTCGCTTTGAAAGCCTCAACAATCCAGATGGGTAAATCTCCGGGTTATAGAATCTGGTGGTGAAGAGACAGATGTAGAATGAGACGTATAGGGTGTAGAGGAACGTAGGAAAGAGCGTAAAAATAATAACATGAGATAGTTACCTTGGAAGAGATTTAATTGTCCCTATATTTCAGATTTCGCATCGATCAACTGGGGGTTTTTCCGAGAGAGAAAGTTTTTAGTCGGAGAGGAACGGTACGTGGCCTCTGTTGTCCGCCGTTTGTGTACAACTGAGATATTCTGTAAAGCGCGCGTGCGCGCGGAATAGGTGTGGTCAAGCAAAGGTCGAGGCAGTTCATCTTTATAATTGTTTCTACGTTTGGCACAAGGCCAGAAATTACCCAGTGTATTACTGGTACTTTATTTTATCGACCCCGTAAGGATGAAAGGCAAAGTTAACCTCGGCGGGATTTGAACTCAGAATGGCAAGGGCCGTAACTCTATGCGTCAAAGCATGGCGTCCGACCCTCTACCGATACTGCCAATCCACCGCCCTGTTCATCTTTATAATGGGAGTGGGATGGTGCTTCGCTGTCAATCCATTATACTACCTATATTCAGTATTTGATACTGGCAATGTTGGTAGTCTGCCTGGTTGTCGTTTGTTGGTGGTCGGTGGATGGTGGGCGCGCTATACACACAATAACAATCGTTCGAATGCCACTGTGTGTGTTGTTGTTTCGTTTGTTTACACCAGCCACCTCGTCTCGCTTCTCTCGGATCGGTTATTTATTTGTGGTCCTAGGCGTTTGATCCTTAACGTACCGACGGTGGGTCCTGTCGCTAGCACTGTGACATATATATATATATATATATATATATATATATATATATATATATATATATATACTCTCGCTCTCTGTAGAATAGATAGTAGTACAGTAAAGCTAAATTAATGCAAAATATTATTTTTCTGAACATATATGTACAGTTAAAAAGTTAAATATATAATGTGCAATCATTTAATTTTTATGACAAAGTCGTATAAGGAGTCTGAAAAATGTAATCTCAAGGAATGCATAGGGAAAACAACCTTGGCAAATTTGTCGTTGGCTGATTACGTTTGTGTTTGGGTTTGTTGGTATGAATCCACAGCAAACCTTCGTTTTGATTGATACTTGAATAACCAACTATATGCTAATCAATAGGTAATAAATTACGGAAGTTTGATACAATGGTGATTGGTTTTTCATACATTGTAAGGCCAGCATGTGTTAAATGTTTAAGCACGCTGTTTATAAATAGAGTAATTCTACACTTTTTCACCTCCATCCTAGAATATTTATGCAAAGAATAAAATAGGGGAACTATATATATGTATATATATATATATATATATATATATATATATATATATATATATACGCACACACACACACATATATATATATATATATATATATATAATTTTCAGAAGATGATATATATCATTCATAACGATGATATGTATCATTCATAATGAAATTAACAACTCTGACGTCTTAATAGCTGCAAAATTATAGTTGAGTATTTCTTTACTGCCAGCTGTAAATCCCTGAAAAATTAAATGATCTATAATGTCTTCTCTTTCGGTCTTGGAGATGAGCATTCAAATGATGGAGTATCTAAGCATCCGATACAGACAGCGTAGATGTGTCTTTCGTGTGGACCTACTGACAAGTTTGTTGGAAAGACAATAGTAACTCTGATGAGGAAAGAGTTCAGTCTATATTTATAAAGTGAGGTAGTCTCCAAACGGTAATTACTTTCCCCAATGCTTGAACGCCACCCCCACCTATTTCTCTATATTTAAACAATGGTTATTTTTTATCTAACAAAAATACGGTTGTGGCGTGCAGACGTGCTGTGGTTGACCAATTTTCGAGTAAATATTCACACGAATGAAATAAACTTCAAAACAAAATGGTTTAATTAAACTAACTCAAGTGATTTATGCCATGAATTTGAATAATTAACTTAAAGAGGCTGGTTTTAGACACTGTGCTTTAAAATTTCGAAATTTATTGGAATCGTTCTCTACGCAGGAGACGTAAAAATAAATGTAACTGCAATTGTATCCGGCGACTATGCTGTTGTCTGGAAGATAATTACAATTCAATTAAGAAAATATTTTAAAGCAGATTTGCATGTTGGATAGAAGATGAGAGTTTGCCTAAGGGAATTTGGTATGGAGATTTAACACTTGGTAATCACTCAGACACAAACCCAAGAAGCGTTTCGGGTGATACCCGGTAGGAGTATGGCTATAAAACCTGTGGAAAGGTTGTTCTTTCTTGTGTTGCACTCTGTAGTCGTTTACGAGCTTATAGCAATCAGCAATCTAGGGTTAATTATGTTGGTGTCCTCCCCGGAAGGCCTGCGGGATATTCGTGCCAGTTATTTCGTAACAATCTTGTAGGTCTGCTACTGGACTCAAACAGCACATGAGAGTGCACGTGGAACCTTATGTGTGTTACATCTGTAGAAGAGTATTTGAAAAAAAGTCAGTTTTGCTGACTCATTGCCAATCAGCACAACGCTGCAGTTATAATATATGCGCATATATATATATATATATGAAAATAAAATTAATGTAAACAAAATGCCAACAATAATTCAGGTATATAAGTGACTATACCATCAAGATGAAAAATATTTAATGCAAGATGAGAGGAAAGTAATACAATCTTAATTCAAAACAAATCAAAAAAAAAAAAATTTTTCCTCAAACTTTGTGTAAGTTGGGGAAAAAACAATACAATCTTAATTTAAAATAAAATCAAGAAGTAATACTTATCCGCCAATTTGGGGAAAACTACTATATATATATATATATATATATATATATATATAACGAAGGAGGTGTGGTAAGGAACCAGATGGACCATAACGCACCAGAGTACTCAATACTTAGGGTAGTAGAGTGGGTAATAGGAAAATGTTTAACCCCGTCGGCAGAGTTCAAGCCGTTTTGATGGCTATTTCTGGACTAAATTAGAATTTTTAGCGTGGTAAATAAATAGCCGAACTTTTCAAGGGGTAATTCCTTATATGGGAATATTGTAGTTGTCAAATGGATTGGTCAACATTTCTTGTAAACACCATTAAATCTTTCATGGCAGTGGGTGGCTGAACTTACCTGTAGAACAATGAGTGGGTGGAGCCGGTCAAGCGTTGAAAGGGTATTCTATACAGCAAATTCTAAGGAGTGTGTATGACAAAGGCTAGATAGGAAACAGGCGAAAAAGGATTCTGGAGGAAAGAAAGAGGGAACGTTATAGAATAGGTAAATAAAATGAGATTAGAAGATAATAAATAAGAAAAAAATATTTAAAATTATAAAATTGGATAGTAAAAAGTACTAACAAATTCTCTAGAGTCTAAAACAGCAGCTATATTTAGTTGGTATTGCGTTTTCGGCCAATGCTATATATAATTTACTGGGGTGGGAGTACTGGGGCTACAAAAGCCCGATGGGCTGCTTCGGGGTAGGTGAAAGGGGAAGAGGATAGGGAGTGGAAGGAAGTGATAGGAAGAGATAAAGGACGAAGAAAAGAAAAAGGAAAAAAAAAGAAGTACATCTACCTATGTTAGCTGGGATTTCCCCTTTCTTGTTCGGCAAGTGGGGAAAAGGGGGATGTTGCCGCCATTGTCTACCCCCCACCCCACCCCCGTGTCATGAGGGGGATTGAAGGCGAGGTAAGTCATACGCAATCGGTGTTTGCATGGTTTTATATATATATATATATATATATATATATAGCTGGTTCAATTGTCTGGATTACTCAGTTCAGATACGTAGCACCAGCTAACGAAGAACATAACTTTCCTTTGTGTTTTGGATTTGTAAAGAGGCTAATAATCCTGAAATATGTTGAAAAAAACCTTAACTTGCATTGTTTCGTTTGTCACCCTATTCCCGGTACAAGCCTACAGCATTATATATATATATACATATATATACATATATATACATATATATATATATATATATATATATATATATATATATATATATATATATATATATATATATATATATATATATATATATATATATATAAATACATATATATATACTGTAAATACATATATATATACAAATTTCAATTTCAGCAATATACAAATCATAATATATATATATTCAATTTATTAAGGCTAAATAGTGAGTATTCTTACTCTAGTATTTTGCCACATTCATCCAGGGCCATCTGACAACAAATACATATATTCATGCATACTGGTGCAGTCATGATTACATACTCTATATTTATACAGATATAACTTTATCATAAATATATATACCTTAATTACAAACAAGAGCACTAATTTCATGCAAATTAGTACGTCCATTTCAGAATAATACTGAGAGATAATTCATACATATCCCCATCTAATACCTGTTCCTGTTTAGTTTATTGAACGATATACAACTCATTTGATGAGGGTCTAATTAGATATGAAAATCGATTAAAATATCTATCATTTTCTTTCCAATTTACAGGGAAATTCGTATTTTCTGCCTTGTTCATGCGCCTACGCTTTTGCTATGGGCATATATATATATATATATTGGAAAATGTGTGAGATTCTTGGCACAATTAAGTATATTTGAAAAATAGGAAATGAATGACTTCACTTTTAGTGTTAAAACATTTTTGATTTAATTTTATATTATAATATTATGAGTTGGTAGATCATATATATATTTATAATTGTTTCTACTTTTTGCACAAGGCCAGCAATTACCCAGTGCATTACTTGTACTTTATTTTATCGACCCCGTAAGGATGAAAGGCAAAGTTAACCTCGATGGGATATATATATATATATATATATATATATATATATATATATATATATATATATATATATATATATATATATATATATATATATATATATATATATATATATATATATATATATATATATATATATATATATATATATATATATATATATATATATATATATGAGAGAGAGAGTGGGAGACGAAAGGTGCCGAATAGTTCCTGGCTGTAAGATCATCATAGAGGCCAGGTTGGAGGCCCGACCGTCGTGCTTAAGTAAGGTGAAGGTCCGCTGCAATATGTGTGTAAATCTGAGTGGTGCATATGTTGAAAAAGTCATAATTAACTGATCATCCAAGATCTTCTTTTACCCAAATCCAGGAATATTTATTTCAGCACCTCGTCGTATATATCCCTTTGGTATGGTCAAATAGAAATTATAAGGTCAAGTTAAGACACATCGCTGTACATTTATTTGATTTTATGACACGTGATGTCACAAGTACACACTATGTGCTAAAACATATCTTTCGCTGCTGCATATCTGTATATTTCATTTCTGTTAATTGATTGTATTTTATTTTATTGTTCATTTTCAAAGCTATAGCAATGTTTAATATGACCCACCAGCAGCAATAAACACAAAAAAACATTCTCCTCTCTTTTTTAATTCTTTTCCAAATGACGCATTAATGTTTTCCCTATTATATTTGCAATTAAATAAGGAAATGATGAAGAATAATTGTCACTTGAATTGTACTGCAAAATGCATGCGGTGTATATTTGTTTTTTATAACAAAGTTGTATGTATATATATATATATGCGTATGAGATGTTCTTTATAATTTTGTATTCAGGAACTAGCATCAACACGTCTGAAAATAAATAAATAAATAAACACGTAGAAGTATAAATATTATTTTATATAAACAAATGGGCTTGTATTATGTAACAATATTTTAAAAAGTCCTCTATGCCTAATATTTGATGAAGAGTTGTCACTATTTTTTATTTAAGCAATGCCTAATATTATTTTTTTTAAATTGACACCTTCACAATGTCATATATATATATATATATATTGCACAAATGTGAAAAACAAATATTCTATAAGAAAGAATATGTAAATATCTTATACTTTATTCTACAAGCATTCCCTGGTGTTTATGACAGTTACGAATCTTGAATGGACTCTAAATATTCACGATATAATCGATTTTCCATGAACTATTTCCAGGCGAGTAAACGCATTTATGCAGATAAAACAGCATCTTTATATACATATATATGTATTATGAATAGTTAAATATATAAGGTTTGTAAGGTGAACGCTGAATATAAAAACAATATTCAAATTAGTGGTGATGGTGTCTATAGCAAGGAAATCATATACACATATATCTATACACACATATACACATATACACATATATTTATACATGTATATATTTGTGGGGGCGGGGTATGCGTATGTGTGTTTACACAATCATCTATTCGTTAACAGTTTAATTGGTGCTGCAGGATGCAGGTATTGGCGTAAACAAAGGTCTTTTAAAGGGACTCACCAAAAGGTGAGTGAACTCAATGCAAATTAGTTGTCCGCTGGTGAGACCTATGTGGGTGTGAGTGCATGTGTCCGATCTTTTCGTTTATATCTTCGCTTAGTTAATTCTAAAAGAGAATAATAGAACTATCACAGTTCTATTATAGTTAATTACTGAAGAGAATAATAGAACTATCACAGAAAACAATATATATAGATATGTATGTATATATATATATATATATATATATATATATATATATATATATATTCAGGAGATAAGAGCAACTGACCTACGACGTAATTTATTATCACTTTCATGAGAGAATTTAAGAGAGAAATTATGAAAGAAACAATTAGTCCTGTCAGAAACACGCTACCCAAAAAATGTTGACACGGATTGGATGCTTTGTGGCAGACCATTCGCAGGCTGTCTCTTGGTCCTTGTGAACAAAATTGGAGATAGCGTTCTTCGGAGGAGGGTGAAGGTAACGCGTTGAAATAGTCATTCCAACTTGCTGGCGCTCGAAACTGCGGGTGGCCAATTCCACCTGGATATTCGTGAGTAAGGCGGCGATACAGTGACCCAAAACGCCAGAAGTCTCAACAGCTACAGGCTCAACGACAAAGCTATCGGAAATCGACGATATACAGTTTGAACAGCGAGGAATGGGTTAGTTGACGAACGAAACAAGTTGCTATGGGAAATACTATTGTAGGTAGCGTCAGATATGAGGCGCTTACGGCCGCAGAACGGGAATATCGTGATGCCATCTTGTTTTTGGCGCATTTTCAAACTGGGAAGGGAACCCTGCGGCCTTCAAGCCATGCTTTATTATATGGTAAAGAGCCTTCCATGGGATGTGGTCCTCACTGTAACGGCATATTAGTGCATGGATGCCGCAGTGGATCCATACAGGCATTAGTTGACTCCAAAGGCTGATACACAGGGGAAAACCGATATACAAACAGAAACTATCCAGTTGAGCGCCTATTGATAACGAGGATACGGCATTAAGTCCAACATTGCTATCAGGTTGGGAGGATGACAGAAAACTAGCCATGTGTTGCTGGTCAAGCCGGTGTACAAGCCTATCCGTGGACTTGTCTCATTGGATAGCATCCCATTTTCTTTACTGGACATCTACAGAGAACAAGGCGAGTTGGGCGTTCACATGGTAGTGGCCGAGATACGTCCCTGTCCCAAACACCGCTTCACGTTCCCCAAACCCAGTAGTTTATGTTATGATGTGGGTAGCCTTATTGATGATAGCACGCCTGGGGGGTATCGACGAAATAAATGCCAGCAAGGCCAGTGAGACTGGAGATCAGAGACCGGAGACCGGGACCATAATATCTGACGTACCAGGTAGACTTTTGGCATCTCGTGTCATTAAACCGGTCGTTGCATATCTCATCTTGGATTCATATCATCATCTTGGATTCAGGTGTGAGGATTTGAGAAAGAGTGCAGGGTAATTGCTCGGTGCACTGAGGACTGTCAAAATATTGTGCATATGCCGCTTTAATAGGCGCCAATTAGGAAGACCGAGGGTGCGTGGGTCGAATTCGAAATATCATTCCCAGTAACTGAGTCGAGTGGAGTCCAAGGTGCTTTCAATTGAATATGCGAGGGCATCCCCCATAAACAGCGAGGATGCATCTGGGATCTTTAGAGGAACAATCTGAAGCCACCTCAACCGAGAAATGTTGACCAACGACGAGTGAAGATCGAACACGCCTCGCTGCCGCCTGTGGACCTGCGTTTATTCAGTTCTCTTTATACATGTTTCAAACAATGTATTAAGCATTTTATCGATATTTTCATAGGCGATTCAATTTATATAATCGACTCATCCGTGTGTCAAATACTTTGGATTTTAGTCGCTACATTTAGAATGTAAATTATTAATTTGTTTCACTTACACTCATTGGACATCAGTTTGGCTGGGATATTACTTTGGATGATCTCATCCAAAGTAATATCCCTTAGATAAGATTATGTTCTTACAAACTTTTGTATTTATCTGCTTATACAGGAGCGATAAGCAGATGTATAAACAAGTGTGTAATAACAATTTACTCTCAGGAAAGCTGAGATCATATGATGCAATCAAAAACCTTACAGTTTTAGCTTTAGGCCCTACACTTCTCCAATAGTGTTATGAAAATGTATTTGTATATCTACCTTGTTCCATATATTGGCAACATAAATTTGATTTTCTTGCCATTGTTAAAGTTTCCTTTTGTGTTAGTTTATAGCACCGTTTTCTATTAGTGCTCCTACACTACCCCCATCAGAATTGTAGTAGTAGCAGTACTGGTTTATAATCATCGTCTTTCATCATTTCACATGCACACACACACACACAGTGAAGCACGCATATAAATACACACACTCATGTATATATATATACCAGTTTAGTACTGGTGTCGATCTTCCTCTATATCTCTTTCTCACTTCCATTCTCTCTCCCTCTTTTTTCCTTTTCAGGAAGAAATCTGCTGTATCCAGTCCTGAAGAGGATTGGACTCCACCAGGTTTAAGAATATATATATATATATATATATATATAATTTCATTTATAACCAATCAAATTACATTTATGAAAAAAACTTTTGGGCCACTTTTTTAAGTAAAAAGAAGCTCAAACACAAACTGGCGCGAAAGTTGATGTGCTTATTCACGTGACTGAATCAACCAACCAAATTTCACGCATATATGAAAAAATAATCTCTCCCCCCCCCCCCGTTTTTTAAAGGCAAATATAATAATAACTTTGTAATACGAACTGGCGCGAAATTTATTATACTTATTCACGTGACAGTCTTCAGCCAACAAAATCATTTTTCTAAAAACCTAACATTTCGAGCCACTTTTTTTCAAAATAAAACAGAAGTAACCTCTGAACACCAACCAGATGCGAGAAATACCACAAACCCTCCATCTCAATTCTACTTTTGAAAAGCACAAGAACTTCCAAACCGGTAAAGGAACCAAATAAATATTCTTATGAAGACTCCAGTTGCATTTTCGATTTCATCTTTTTCCTTATACTTTCACTCGTGTAGGACGTCTCTTTCTTTTTTTTTTCATTTTGTAAAAAAATCTCATTTTCTTATATAGATATATATATATATATATGTGTGTCTGTGTATCTATGTATGTGTGTATGTGTGTATGTGTGTGTGTGTGTGTGTGTATACATATGTAAATATACATATATATATATATATATGGATGTATATATAGTGTATTTTGCTATACACTGTATGCTTAATTAAAAGCATTTCGAAGACCTTACGCTATTTCAGAGCACCAATTCTAATTTTCAATTTTTGCTTGACCGGCAACAGCTCTGTATAATCAGTTCCTGATTATTACTAGAATTCTATAAGAATCAAACATTCGTGATTTTCAGCAAACAGGCGGAGTACTTAGCTTGATAAGCACCAACAAGTGCGAAACAGAGCTCTGTCAGCTTTACCTCCCCTGTTTGCTGAAAATTAAAGTAAGTGAGACTATCACTACTCTAAAACAATAGCGTAAGGTGTTCGAAATGCTGTTAATTAAACATACAGTGTATTGCAAAATACACTATATATACATCCACATATATATCGCTATTTTAGAGCACAAATTCTAATATGTATATATATATATATATATATATATATATATAAATAAATATACATACATATATATACATACATATATATACCTATATATATATATATATATATATATATAGGAATATATATGTATGTATATGTATGTATGTATATTTATATATGTATATATATATGTATATTTACATATGTATACACAGACACACACATACATAGATACACAAACACACACATATATATATATATATATAAGAAAATGAGATTTTTTTACAAAATGAAAAAAAAAAGAAAAAGACGTCCTACACGAGTGAAAGTATAAGGAAAAAAGATGAAATCGAAAATGCAACTGGAGTCTTTATAAAAATATTTATTTGGTTCCTTTACGGTTTCGCAGTTCTTGTGCTTTTCAAAAGTAGAATTGAGATGGAGGGTTTGTGGTATTTCTCGCATCTGGTTGGTGTTCGGATGTTACTTCTGTTTTATTTGGAAAAAAGTGGCTCGAAATGT